>CM035840.1:7717722-8243121 GCA_020510985.1 Pholidichthys leucotaenia
TGTCATCACCCACCTGGATCAGAAAGACACCTACGCCAGACTCCTGTACATTGATCTCAGTTGAGCATTCAACACCATTATTCCCCAGAGACTGATAGAGAAATTACTCCTTCTCGTTCTGAACACCGCCACATGTCTCTGGATCCTGGATTTCCTGACTGAGAGAGAGTCCAACTATCACTGGGAATGACTCCGACCGAGTGTTGGCAATACGAACCAAACTCTCACAATGGTCGTACAGAGACCGAATAGCTCGTAACAACAAGCCCGATACCCCATACTCCCGAAGCACCCCCCACAAAAATCCACGAGGGACGTGGTCAAATGCCTTCTCCAAGTCCACAAAACACATGTAAACTGGTTGGGCAAACTCCCACGAACCCTCAAGAATTCTCGAGAGGGTAAAGAGCTGGTCCGATGTGCCACGGCCAGGACGAAAACCACATTGCTCCTCCTTAATCCGAGGTTTGACCAACAGCTGGACTCTCCTCTCCAGTACCTTGGCATAGACCTTCCCAGGGAGGCTGAGGAGTGTGATCCCTCTAAAGTTGGAGCACACCCTCTGGTCCCCTTTTTTAAAGAGAGGAACCACCACCCCGGTTTGCCATGCCAAAGGCACTGCCCCCGACCTCCACGCAATGTTGCAGAGGCGTGTCAACCATGACAACCCAACAACATCCAGGGCCTTGAGGTACTCAGGGCGAATCTTGTCCACCCCCGGGGCCCGGCCACCAAGGAGATTTTTAACCACCTTGGCGACCTCAGCCCCTGTGATAGGCGAGTCATCCCCCTCGTCCCCAAACCCTGCTTCCTCTGTGGAGGGCGTATCAGTGGGATTGAGGAGATCCTCGAAGTATTCCTTCCACTGCCTGACGATATCCCCGGGCCCTTTGTCACCGATCCTGTGCATAATTTTTATGGACAGGATTTCTAGGCGCAGCCAGGAAATGGAGGGTGTCATGCTTGGTGACCACAGGATCTCATCTCTGTTGTTTGCAGATGATGTTGTCCTGTTGGCTTCATCCAGCAATGACCTACAGCTCTTGCTGGGACGGTTTGCCGCTGAGTGTGAAGTGGCTGGGATGAGAATCAGCACCTCCAAATCCGAGTCCATGGTCCTCAGCCGGAAAAAGGTGGATTGTCCTCTCCGGGTTGGGGACAGGCTCCTGCCCCAAGTGGAGGAGTTTAAGTATCTTGGGGTCTTGTTCACGAGTGAGGGGAAAATGGAGCGAGAGCTCGACAGACGGATTGGAGCAGCATCTGCAGTGATGCAGACGTTGTACTGGTCTGTTGTGGTGAAGAGGGAGCTTAGTTCTAAGGCAAAGCTGTCGATTTACCAGTCAATCTACGTTCCTGCTCTCACCTATGGTCACGAGCTTTGGGTAATGACCAAAAGAACGAGATCGCGGATACAAGCGGCTGAAATGAGCTTTCTCCGTAGGATTGCTGGACTCACCCTCAGAGATAGGGTGAGGAGCTCAGTCATCCGGGAGAGGCTCAGAGTAGAACCGCTGCTCCTCCACATTGAAAGGAGTCAGTTGAGGTGGTATGGGCATCTGATTAGGATGCCTTCTGGATGCCTCCCACTTGAGGTGTTTCAGGCACGTCCCACTGGGAGGAGACCCCGAGGCAGACCCAGGACTCGGTGGAGAGACTATGTCTCACAGCTGGTCTTGGAACGCCTTGGTATCCTCTCTGAAGAGCTGGAGCAGGTGGCTGGGGAGAGGGAAGTCTGGGCTTCTCTGCTTGAACTGCTGCCTCTGCGACCTGGACCTCCGGAAAAGCAGTAGAAGATGGATGGATGAAGACCTCAGTCTGTCCGGGTTGGAAATAACATCTCCAACTCTGTCACGCTGAGCATCGGATCCCCTCAAGGCTGCGTACTCAGTCCACTGTTGTTTACACTTCTAACACATGTCTGTGTATCCAGACACGAGGGGAACCAGATTATTAAGTTTGCAGACAACACCACGGTGGTGGGACTTATTCAGAGGGATGAGGAATCAGTGTACAGGGAAGAAGTGAGAGACCTGGAGGGCTGGTGCAGGGAGAACAATCTGGTGCTCAACGCAGACAAAACGAAAGAGATGATTATCGACTTCCGGCAGTCACAGCCTGAGCACGTCCCCCTCAGCATCGGCGGCTGTTTAGTGGAGAGAGTGGAGAACATCAAGTTCCTCGGAGTGCAGATCTCGCAGGACCTGACCTGGAGCAAGAATTCCTTTGGGATCAGGAAGCGGGCCCAGCAGAGACTGCACTTCTTGAGGAAACTCAAACAGGCCTCTCTCCTCATCTGCATCCTCAGAACCTTCTACAGAGGTGTGGTGGAGAGTGTTCTGACGTACTGCATTGCAACATGGTACTCCAGATGCAGTATGTCAGACAAAAAAGCCCTGCAGAGGATAGTTACGGGAGCTGAGAGGGTAATTGGAGTCTCCCTCCCCTCTGTCCAAGAACTTTTTCAGAACCATTGTAGGAGCAGGGCGCTGAACATTGTCAAGGACCACTCGCACCCTCTGCATAAACACTTTGAACTTCTTCCATCTGGCAAATGATTCCGGAGCATCAGAGGCAGAACCACCAGACTGATTAACAGCTTCCTTCCACAAGCTGTTAGGATGCTGAACAGTTGATCCGGAATCTCTCGTATACACTACTGCACCTACGGACATTATGTACATTATTTGTATATTATAGTTAGTTAGTCTTTTTTTTTCAGGTATGTCTCAGGGATACGTAAATGGATGTGGTGGGGTGGTGGGGGGGTGAAGATATGTGTGAGTGTGTCTTAAATCATGTTCTTTAACTTATATGGATGCCAAGAGAAACGCAATTTCATCTTGCCTGCACTACTGTTGTATGTACAGCAATATGACAATAAAGGTTGATTTGATTTGATTTGATTTACATCTGATACATAGATTTTTGTCCAGTCTTGCTTCAGCAGGTCTTCTTTAAAAGAAGTGATTGCATTTTGTGATTTATATCTGAAAAATTTTAAAGTTTTTTTTTTCTGTATTGGCCACCATGTGGCCATGGATAAGTGCAAAGACTGGCAGATGGTCACTGATGTCATTTATCAATAATCCACTTTCTTTTTCCATCCATCTTCTTCTGCTTAATCCTTTTTGGGTCGCAGGGGGGCTGGAGCCTAACCCAGCATCTTTGGGCGAGAGGCAGGGTACACCCTGGACAGATCGCCAGTCCATCACAGGGCCAACACAGAGACAGACAACCATTCACTCTCACAGTCATACCTAAGGACAATTTAGAATCCCCAGTTTGATGCCAATTAATGTTAACAAACAGATTGTCAATAAGTGTAGCAGTGTGGACTGTGATTCTACTGGGATGTGTTATTGTAGGATATAGACTCATGCTGTATATAGAATTCATGAACTCTGTAATTACATTTTGTTGAAATGGATTTAGTAAATCAATAATGAAGTCTCCACAGATTACAACCATTTTCTTATTAGTTATATTATTGTACACCTTGACTAACTTATCTCTGAATGTCTCAACGCAAGTTCCCGGCATTCTATATATACAACTTACAATTAGATTTTTTGTTTTATCTTGGTCAATCTCAACAGTAAGACATTCCAGAATCCCTGGTAGCGCAAAGGACATTCCATTTACAAGTTTACACCTATACAATTCATCAATATACAATGCAACACCACCACCCTTTTTTTGAGATCTGTTAATATGAAACATCTGATATCCCTCTACTGCCATCAAAGAAGCCTGCTCTTCATTGAGCCAAGTTTCAGAGACTGCAATAGATGTAAATTTTCTATCTAGCTGTTTTAAATAGTCAATCTGTGGAAAGTTTTTGTTAAGACTTCTGCTGTTAAAGTGTATTATTGATAGTTTACAATCTACTTGCACTTGACTTTTGAATTGCTTTTCAGTGTAATATTCACAGTGATTATGAATATTATTGAAGAAGTGGTTATCATGATCAATATCATGGTCCATCTCTTGTAGTTTATGTTCAGCATAATGAGATATTTTCAGAGTCTGAATTTTCTCTCTCTATGTCAAATGACTTCCTCCAATTGGGGATGATTGATGTCTACTAAAGTCAGTCATGAGTTGTTTTTTTGTTTTTTGTTTTTTTTTTTGTTTTTTTAAAGGACATTATCATGTTATGTCACAAAAGGACTGTTCTTGTCGTGTGTGGATATGGATTATCGTAGTCTCTAAATTTTCTTAATCAGTGTTCATCTATATTTATTTCAGTCAGTGAGATCTCTTATTATTATGGCCTTTGGTTCCTCAGGTGTTCCATTTAGTTTAATCCAGACTCTACAGTTTCTTGTCCATGTTGCCTGTATCTTGTTTTGTCTTTTCAACATCCGTGCTTGCCGTGCTATTTCAGCATTAGTCTTTGTTAAATGTTCATTTAGGTAAACTTCTGTTCCCTGGAGCTTTCTGGCCTGCCTCAGTATGTCATTTTTTACTCTTCTGTTCACAAAGCACATCACAATTGATTTCTTTGTTTTATTATCCTTTCTGGGTAGTGTATGGCAAGCTGAAATTGCATTTACTTCAACCTTTATGTTTCTGCTTTCAAGGAACTGAAGCACCTGGTTTTCCAAAGAGACTGATTCACTTGGGGGAGCGTCCTCACCTCTCATTCTTGCTGTAACATGAGCATATGATTGATATTTAATGTCTAGTCCACTAATGATTAAGTCATCCATACAAGTATATTGTTCAAGATCCTTCATGCGTCGCTCCAAGTCTGCAGTTTTTTTGGCTCTTTCCTTAATTTTTGGCTCTCAAGATGGCCGCGCCGCCTGTGTTTCTGGCTGCTGGTCGTCTCCGCTTTTTTGTCCTGTTTTTGATTGTGTTATTGTGTCTGGATTATGTGCAATCAGCCATTGTTTATGATCGCCATGTGCTGCTGGATATTCGATCTTCCATGGTGGGGTTTGGCTGTCATAATCAGGAGGGAAGATTCTTCCATCGGTCTCTGCGTCTGCAACTTCCCGTTGGTACCTGGGATCCCCGCTGTGGTTATACCGGCAGAAAGCGATCCAAACCTCGGGGAAGACGTGCAGGTGCCGCGATGAAATCCAGAAGGCTTGCTTGGCTTCACCGTCTCGCTCGCTCCGCCTCATCTTCTCCTAATTCTGCAGCCGGCCTCTTTCCTGGATCCTGGCCCTCGGGTGTGCCCAGAGTGAGGCCATCATTTCTCCGGCCTGTTTTTCCTGCTCTACCGTGCCAACCGGCCTTCTCCCTGCTCCGAGCCAGCAAATCCCCTGCAGGTAGCCGGTGCCTACGTCAACTTTCACCGGCCCCCATTCCTGGCGAGACTGCTGCTGTGACAGAGCCCATCCAGCTGGCGTTGCTTAACGCATGTTCCATCGCAAATAAATCATTCTTTTTGAACGATTTATTTATTACTACAGGGCTGGACTTTTTATTTCTTGTTGAGACTTGGCAGAGAAGTGAGGAATTTACCTCCTTAATTGAACTTTGTCCACTGGATTGTACCTTCTCCTGTGCTCTGAGATTGACAGGCCGCGGCGGTGGTCTGGCCATCGTGAACCGGCGCCACTTCGTTACACGGACGGTGAGCCATGGAACATTTTCATCATTTGAACTGATGATCTTAAAAATTGGCTCCTCAAACCCATTTTATTGTGTTTTAATTTACCGCCCTCCAGGAGTTTATGCCTCTTTTTTATCTGAGTTTAGTGATTTTTTTAACTTCTATTATTAAATTTGAGCAGATTTTATTATTTGGAGATTTTAATTTGCATATTAATGATCCCAATGACAGTTTTGCTGTGAATTTCTTGGGTATTATTGAATCTTTTAATTTTGTTTTGTGTCTATCTGGTCCTACGCATATAAAAGGAAATACACTTGATCTTGTTTTTACACTTGGTCTTAATGTGAATAATGTTCAGACTAAGGAGCTTCTTGTGTCAGACCATTTTTGTGTTCTTTTTAATTTATCAGTTAAATCAGTCTGTTACACTGGCAAGCGGGTAAAATGCTCTTGTGTCACTAACCATTTGTCAGCTGTGAAATTTTCTGCTGCCTTTGACAGCAGTGTGGTTTTATCCTCTAATGAAGACACTGAGAGCTTGGTCTGCTCTTTTAACTCGCACTGTTCAAGCATCTTAGATGTAGTTGCTCCCTTTAAAACCAGGACTGTCCGTGCTGTTAATTCATCCCCCTGGTTAAATGATGATCTCTGTTGTTTTAGACGTAAATGTCAGAGGGTGGAAAGACTTGAAGTCCACTAAACTTGAGGTGCATCGATTGTACCTTAAGGAGCTGTTAATTGAATTTAACAATATGATAAGAATGGCAAGAACTTCTTATTTTTCCAACATCATCTCCTCCAATAGTAACAATTCAAAGATCCTCTTCAGTACAATAGACAGTATAGTTAATCCTGTCAGTTCTGCTCCCCCTGTTTATTCATGTAATGACTGTAACAAGTTTCTTTCCTTTTTTGTTGACAAGGTCACTGCTGTTAGGGCTGGTTTTACTAATCCCTTTCCCCTAATCCTTGATTGTTCTAACAGACAGGCCTTTTTAAGTGATTTTACCCCAATTTCTTTTGAGGATTTGTTAGTGTTGGTGAGTTCCATGAAATCCTCCTCCTGCATTTTAGATATTTTGCCTTCCTCAATGTTCAAAGAGGTAATTGGCTCAGTGGGTACGTCTTTGGTTTATATCATTAATAGTTCACTTGAATCCGGTTGCGTACCCTCGTATTTTAAACATGCAGTTGTGCAGCCACTTTTAAAAAAACCTAACCTTGATCCGTCTGTTTTTAAAAACTTCAGGCCAATTTCTAAGCTTCCTTTTATTTCTAAGCTTTTAGAAAAAGTTGTTGCCAAGCAGCTCACTGACTTTCTGATTGAACATAACATTTTTGACAAATTTCAGTCAGGCTTTCGTCAGAAACACTCGACAGAGACTGCTCTTCTCAGGGTGTCAAATGATATTTTAATGTCATCAGACTCTGGCAAATGCTTTGTTTTAGTATTATTAGATCTTACTGCAGCATTTGATACTATTATTTTGTTACAATGGCTTAGAGATTGGGTAGGTATTTCTGGAAAAGCTCTGGATTGGTTTTTCTCCTACCTTTCTGGTAGGAGCTTTTCCGTGGCTGTTGGCTCTTATTCATCTGACTCTGCTCCTTTAACCTGTGGGGTGCCTCAGGGTTCTATTCTGGGTCCACTTTTATTTGCCCTATATATGCTGCCACTTTGTTCTATTATCAGCAAATTTAAAGGTGTGTCTTATCACTGCTACGCTGATGATTTACAGCTACTTTTCTCTTTTAAGCCTGACCATGTTGACAATTTAAAAATTATTCATGATTGTCTGTCTGCAATCAAGGGCTGGATGTCTAGTAACTTTTTGCAACTTAATGCTGATAAAACTGAAGTCCTTATTGTAGCACTTGATAATCTAATTCCTAAGTTGGTTAATAGCATTGGATCATTAAGCTCTAACGTACGGTCTAATCTAAAAAATCTTGGTGTCATTTTCGATCAATTGATGAGTTTTGATCAGCATGTCAAATCTCTGACCCGGAGTTGTTTTTTCCACCTTAGGAATATATCCAAAATTAGGTCATTGGTTTCCTACACTCAGTTAGAAATCATCATTCATGCCTTTGTTTCTTCACGTTTGGACTATTGTAATGCTCTTTTTACATGTCTTAGCAAATCCTCTTTATACCGCCTACAGTTAGTCCAGAACGCTGCTGCAAGATTACTAACTAGGTCCAGTAGATTCTGTCATATCACTCCTGTTTTGGCCTCCTTGCATTGGCTTCCTGTAAATTATAGAATTGATTTTAAAGTTGTTGTTCTTACTTACAAAGCCATTCATGAAGAGGCACCTTTTTATATTAGTGACCTGCTCTCTCTACACCAGCCCAGCAGGTCTCTCAGGTCTTCTCATCAGAATCTATTGGTAGTTCCTAGTACTAGGCTCAAAACCAAAGGCGATAGAGCCTTTGCTGCTGTTGCTCCCAGACTGTGGAACTTCTTGCCTTTTGAACTTAGATCTGCACCTTCCATTGGTGTTTTTAAGAAGCAACTAAAGACCCACCTTTTTAGCCTGGCTTTTTAACTATGTGCCGATCGTATTTTTATGTGCTTTTACTGTCTACTTTGTTTTACTGTTTTATGTGCCTGTGTTTTTATTTTGTTTTTACCATGTTAAGCACTTTGTGACTCTGTCTGTGAAAGGTGCTCTATAAATAAACTTATTATTATTATTAATTGTTAATTTCAGCTCTCAGACTTCCTCCATTAGCCCTAATAATTTGGACTGTTTATTGGCCACTTTGGTCAGTTCTTCTGACATGAAGTTCAAGAGATTTTTTAATCTCTTCCATTTCCTCTTTCTTTGGTGGCATTTTTTACTAACTTGATTATAGCAGGATAATTTCTGCTGGTGTTGCCGATATCTGGTCCAGCTGACCTCGAATCCGGCTGAGGCCTCAGCTAGGCCCTCCGCTGCTAGCCCTGCAGCTTACCGCTGCTGTAGTTGAGCTCCGATCCAGCTGGAGTCTCGGTTAGCTCCTCTGCCGAGCCCTGCCACCCACCGCCACTGAAATTGAGCTCCGATCCGGCTCCTATCCAGTTGGGGCCTCGGTTAGCTCCTCCGCTGAGCCCTGCCGCTTACCACCACTGCAGTTGAGCTCCGATCCGGCTGAGGTCTCAGTTAGCTCCTCCGCTGAGCTCTGCCGCCTACCACTGCTGTAGTTGAGCTCCGATCCGGCTCCTGTCCAGCTGGGGCCTCAGTTAGCTCCTCTGCCGAGCCCCAATCACAAGATTCTAGGAATCTGTGCAGGAGGCTCAGCCATCATCTACCGGGCCAATTTCAGGTTGGTGCCATATCACTGTGGTGACGTCTCCAGTCCTCCGCTTTGTGTTGGGCCAATGACAAAATCACAGTGGTGATACATTGATACTGTAGCTCATGTATTTTTACCTACATATGTATAAGCACTATGGGATGCTTGCGATTGCATGTGTGGATTGACCTCACGTCTTAGAGGGGACAATATGTCTGGACCGCCTGTGGATAACAACAAGAAGACGGAGGTACGGCGATAAGGAGCTGAAAGGACTTCCTGACCTCCTGGAGCCCAGGCGGAGGACTGAAGGGCGCGGGGGGAGAGTTATTGTCAATAGGGTGTTTTGACGGTGATATGTGATTCTTCCTTTGTCCTTGGCTGTATAAAAGAGAAGGTTTTGACTCAGCTCTCTCTCTTGTGTTCTTGAGAGATAGCTGGGGATGTGAACACGACATTAAAACCTGAACTGAGAAATGATTCAGTCTTGTTATTTCACGCTCCCCACATTGGTGACCAGAGACGTTTGAGAATGCCGGGAAACGATTCCCATGATACAGACTCGTCGGAGTCTGCCCAAGTGAGTGCCGTCTCCATTAAACTGCCAGAATTCTGGCAGGACAACCCGGATTCGTGGTTCCTCCAGGCTGAGGCACAGTTCACGCTCGCAGGAATAACGGCGGATGACACTAAGTTTTACCATGTCATCGCAAGACTCGACAACCGCACAGCTCGATGTGTGCGGAGCCTGGTACAGCAGCCACCCACTTATAACAAATACGGCGAGTTGAAGGCTGCCCTCACCGAGTGTTTCACGCCCTCAGCCGAAGAGAGAGCTGGGAGGCTCCTGGCTATGCATGGACAGGGAGGGCGCAGACCAGTCGCCCTGATGGAAGACATGCTGCAGCTGAGGGACTCGGACAACGATAACTTCCTATTTCAGCACATCTTCCTAAGCAACCTCCCGTCACACATGAGAGGGACCCTCTCCGGCATGCCTTGTGTGACCCAGCGGGACTTCCGTGCGCTGGACCGAGAGGCGCAGCGGCTCCTCGACTCCTGCGGCGAGCAGACGGCCACAGCGGCAGCGACAGACCTAGGTGCGGCGATCTGAGGCAACGAAGAGCCAGAGACAGCGGAGCCAGCCCCACCATCAATGGCAGTGACGCGGCCCCGGGGCGGCGGAGGAGATGGCCTCTGTTATTACCACCGGCGTTTCGCAGAGAAGGCACACAGGTGTATGCCACCGTGCAGCTACAAGAGCTCGGGAAACTCCAGAACCGGGATTCAGAATCAGAATCAGAATCAGAATCAGAATCAGGTTTATTGCCATTGTTCATGTAGTACACAAACTAGGAATTTGTCTCGGTACAATGCTGCAACATTAAACATGATAAGATAAGAGAAATAAACTATACATGTAATAAAGTGTAGGATAAGATTAAGTGATACTGGTCAACAGTTAAAATATATATTAGCCAGCAGCAGATACTGTGGAGAACTATATAGTGCAGTCGGTAATGCAGGAAGAAAACAGTGATGATTGACATGAGTCTGGTTGAGCTGCTGTACATGGTGCACGAGAGTCAATAAGTCACTTAGTGTTCAACAGTCTAATGGCAGAGGGGAAGAAGCTGTTCATGTGACGGGAGGTTTTAGTCTGGATGGACCGAAGTCTTCTACCAGAGGGGAGGGGGGCAAACAGTACGTGACCAGGGTGTGAGGGATCGGCTATGATCCGGCCAGCACGCCTCCGGGTCCTGGAGATGTACAGATCCTGGAGGGATGGGAGCTTGCAGCCGATCACCTTCTCAGCAGTGCGCACGACGCGCTGCAGCCTTAGTCTGTCCCTGGCAGTGGCTCCTGCGTACCACACGGTTATGGAGGTGGTGAGGATGGACTCGATGATGGCTGTGTAGAACTGCACTAACATCTTGGTGGGTAGCTTGAGCTTCCTCAGCTGCCGCAGGAAGAACATCCTCTGCTGGGCTTTTTTGATGAGTGAGCTGATGGTCAGCTCCCATTTGAGGTCCCTGGTGATGGTAGTGCCTAGGAAGCGGAAGGAATCAGCAGTGGTGATGGGAGAGCCTGAGAGGGTGAGGGGGGGCAGAGGAGTAGTGACTTTCCTGAAGTCTACAATCATCTCCACTGTCTTCAGAGCGTTCAGCTGCAGGTTGTTATTGCTGCACCAGGACGCCAGCTGGGCCACCTCTCTCCTGTAGGTGGACTCGTCGCCGTTGGAGATGAGCCCGATGAGGGTGGTGTCGTCCGCAAACTTGATCAACTTGACAGACTGGTGGCTGGAGGTGCAGGAGTTGGTGTAAAGGGAGAAGAGTAGGGGGGAAAGTACACAGCCCTGGGGTGATCCGGTGCTGATGCTAGTATAGGCCGCACATGCTGCCTCCGGTCCGTCAGGAAGTCGATGATCCACCTGCAGAGGGAGTCAGGCACGTTGAGCAGGGACAGCTTGTCCCGGAGCAGAGCGGGGCGGATGGTGTTGAATGCGGAGCTGAAGTCCACAAACAGGATCCTGGCGTAGGTTCCCGGGGAGTCCAGGTGCTGCAGGATGGAGTGGAGGGCCAGGTTGACTGCATCGTCTACAGACCTGTTGGCTCGGTAGGCAAACTGCAGCGGGTCCAGGAGAGGGGTGGTGATGGACTTGAGGTGGGACAGGACCAGGCGCTCAAAGGACTTCATGACTACAGAGGTGAGCGCTACAGGTCTGTAGTCATTAAGTCCAGTGATCCGTGGCTTCTTGGGGACAGGGATGATGGTGGAGGATTTGAGGCAGGACGGCACGTGGCATAACTTAAGGGAGGTGTTAAAAATGTCTGTGAATACAGGAGCCAGCTGTTCGTTAGCAGCTTCAGCTCTCGGTGAAAAAAATAAGCTGCTGTACATCACAGATGCGAGCTCCGGGCGGCACTTCCTCGTAGACACCGGAGCCCAAGTGAGTTTCATCACCCCAACCTATGCCGACCGGTTGGCTGGCCCCCGTGGTGACGGGGCAACGGTGGCGAACGGCTCGAGCATCAACACCTATGGAGAAAGGACCCTGTTTCTGTCCTTACACGGCCACACTTATGAATAGACTTTTATCATAGCGGCGGTGAGCTTCAACATGTTAGGTGCCGATTTTCTGTGCTCACATGGTTTGTTGGTTGATCTTGCCAACAGGCGATTGGTTAATGCACTATCTTTCTATTCTATTCCTTGTACAGCTTGAGTGTCCCCACCACCGGTGCAGACCAACGTCGCCACAGCAGGCAGTAAGTTTAACACACTCCTCACCCAGTTTCCAGCGCTCACGGTTCCTACTTTTTGGGCAACAGTTGCGAAACACGGGGTGGAGCATTTTATCACTACAGCGGGCCCCCCCATTTTCGCGAAAGCTCGGCATTTGGATGCTGCTAAGCTCTCCATCGCGCACAAGGAGTTCGTCAGCCTGGAAAGGCTGGGCATTATTCGCAGTTCGAAAAGCCCCTGGGCTTCACCGCTGCATATGGTCCCTAAAGCTGACGGCTCCTGGAGACCTTGCGGCGATTACCGCAGACTAAACAACGCCACAGCGCATGACCGCTACCCAATCCCACACATTCAGGATTTCTCAGTGCATTTAGCGGGGGCGCGCATTTTTTCTAAAATAGACCTGGTTCGCGGCTACCATCAGGTTCCAGTCCGTCCTGAGGACATTCTTAAAACAGCGGTAATAACCCCTTTTGGACTTTTTGAGTTTTTGCGTATGCCGTTTGGTCTTAAAGGCACCGCACAAACATTCCAACGTATGATGGATGCCGTGTTACGCGATCTCCCTTTTGTGTTCGTCTACCTCAACGACATTTTAGTCACCAGTACTTCAGAAGAGGAACACGAAAAACGCCTCACTGCGGTTTTTCGGAGGTTGGGAGAGCACGGGTTAATAATTAATCCAGCCAAGTGCCAGTTTGGCATGGCGCAGATTGATTTTTTGGGACACCGCGTCTCCCCAGAAGGGGCAATCCCGCTACCGGATAAGATACGCGCAGTGGCAGATTTTCCCCAACCACAAACGGTCAAATCATTGCAGGAGTTTTTAGGAATGGTAAATTTTTATAACCATTTCCTACCCCACGCAGTGCAGCTCATGCAGCCATTATACGCCGCGCTCAAAAAACAAAAACCCTCCAACCCTATCGAGTGGTCCCCGGAGCGGGAGCGCGCATTCGCGGAGGTAAAAAAAGCCCTGGCTGATGCCGCGCTCCTAGCTCATCCTGATCCATCGGCCCGAATAGCGCTCACTACCGACGCATCAGATTTGGCCATAGGGGCGGTCGTGGAACAGCATGTTGCCGAGGTTTGGCAGCCGCTGGCATTTTTCAGCAGATCCTTGAACGAAGCCGAGCGGAAATACAGCATGTTTGACAGGGAGCTGTTAGCGCTCCATTTGGCTGTCCGCCAGTTCCAGTTTTGGCTGGAAGGTCGGCGTTTCACTGCTTTTGTCGACCATAAGCCGCTCACTTTTGCGATGTCCAAAATTTCAGAACCGTGGTCGGGCCGGCAACAGAAACAACTGGCCGCAATTTCGGAGTTTACCACTGATATTCAGCACGTAGCGGGTAAACTCAACGTAGTGGCAGACTGCCTCTCTTGCGCGGTCACAGCACCGGTGCGCGCGGAGGCAGATTATAATACCGCAGCCGCAGGGCAAAATAGCAGCGCAGAAGCACACGCGGCCCCAGTTCATGTAGGAATAGATTACGCAGCCATGGCAGCGGAAGAGGGTAGTGATGCGGACGTGCGCGCGCTCCTGTCTGGACCAACAGGGGTAAGGCTGGAGAGCAGGTGTTTGCAAACCAGTATGCCCCCCCTAATCTGCGATGTATCGACTGGGCGACCGCGCCTGGTAGTCCCGGCCACGTGGCACCGCCACGTTTTTGACTCGGTTCACTCCCTGGCGCACCCAGGAGTGCGCGCTTCTGTGAAAATGGTAGCGGAGAAGTTTGTTTGGCCGAGCCTGCGCAAGCACGTGAAAGAGTGGGCACGAACCTGCATGGCTTGCCAATGAGCCAAAATTCACAGACACACAAAAGCTCCCTTAGAACCGTTCCACATTCCGGCCAAGAGATTCAATCACGTGCATGTCGACCTCGTGGGCCCCCTACCGTCGTCGCAAGGGTTCACACATCTTTTGACAATGGTGGACCGAACCACACGTTGGCCGGAAGAGGTCCCCCTGGCATCGACCACAGCTGCAGAGGTGGCTCGCGTTTTTTTGATGGCCTGGGTAGCACGTTTCGGGGTTCCGTCGGATATTACGTTCGACAGAGGGCCTCAATTTGTCGCTGAGCTCTGGTCAGCGATGGCCGGCAGCTTAGGAGCGAAAATTCATCGCACTACCGCTTATCACCCCCAGGCTAATGGTTTATGCGAGCGTTTTCATAGGTCTTTGAAGGCAGCCCTCAGAGCGTCGCTTACGGATGCAGATTGGGTAAACAAACTACCATGGGTTTTATTAGGGTTGCATTCTGTGCCCAAAGAGGATTTAAATGCCTCTCCAGCCGAGTTAGTTTTTGCACAACCTCTCAGGCTACCCGGTGAATTCCTGCCAGAGCATCCAGAGCCAGGGAGGCACCCCGGCTCTGTGGCCGCTGAATGACACGGGAGCAGACACACTCCCGGGCCCCGTTCATCACACTTTTCTGCGCGTTTTTGTTCCCAAAGCTTTGAAAAATGCCGAATTCGTTTTTGTCAGGCATGAGGCTCTGAGACCGACCCTCCGCCTGCCATATGATGGTCCGTATAGGGTGCTGGAATCAGGTGATAAGCATTTTGTGCTAGATTTGGGAGACAGAAAAGAGACAGTTAGTATTGACAGACTAAAGCCTGCTTTTGTGATGAACGACGAGTCTGTACCCGTGGCGAGGGCACCTCGACGTGGCAGACCCCCAGGGAACACGTCCCTGAGCCCCCGCAGGGATCAAATAACCACTCTCTTCCTCAGTCTGCAGATTCTTTGCAGGACGGCGCCGCAGGGACAACGAGACCTGCTTACAGCAGATTTGGAAGACGTTTGAAGCCCAGACGGCGTACAGACTGAATTTTAATGTGATCATGTGGTATAGACTATGCTATGGATGTTATCACTGATTTTTGATATAATCATGTGGTATAGACTATGCTATTGAGGTTATCATGTTTTATTAACTCTGATATATTGTCCATTCTTCGACGTTTGGGGGGGGGGGGGGGTATGTAGCTCATGTATTTTTACCTACATATGTATAAGCACTATGGGATGCTTGCGATTGCATGTGTGGACTGACCTCACGTCTTAGAGGGGACAGTATGTCTGGACCGCCTGTGGATAACAACAAGAAGACGGAGGTACGGCGATAAGGAGCTGAAAGGACTTCCTGACCTCCTGGAGCCCAGGCGGAGGACTGAAGGGCGCGGGGGGAGAGTTATTGTCAATAGGGTGTTTTGACGGTGATATGTGATTCTTCCTTTGTCCTTGGCTGTATAAAAGAGAAGGTTTTGACTCAGCTCTCTCTCTTTTGTTCTTGAGAGATAGCTGGGGATGTGAACACGACATTAAAATCTGAACTGAGAAATGATTCAGTCTTGTTATTTCACGCTCCCCACAGATACTACCCTTCCCCTTATATAACACTGCTTATAATTTGCAACACAAATTATAGTTTTTTGCGACTGCTTACACACTAAAATTAAAACTGTCCCACAATTAACAAAACCTGATACTCAAGTTGAAAAACACCAGCCCAGTTTGCAAAATTACACATTGTCAGCTTCACACTTATTGCAAAACACTTCACACACTTGTATAAATTTGACACAGAAATACATCAGGATGTGACTTCCTTGTGATGTCAAAGTATCCATCCATCCATCCATCCATCTTCTTCCACTTTATCCTTTTTCGGGATGCGGGCAGACTGGAGCCTATCTCAGCATCTTTGGGTGAGAGGCAGAGTACACCCTGAACAAATCGCCAGTCCATCACAGAGCCAACACAGAGAGCCAGACAACCATTCACTCTCACAGTCATACCTAAGGACAATTTAGAATCTCCACTTTTGATGCCAATTAACCTAACTTGCATGTTTTTGGCGTGTGGGAAGAAACTGGAGAAATGCCGGAGTAAACCCACGGAGAACATACAAACTCCACACAGATCACTGTTGGTCGGGGGCTGGGATCAAACCCAGGATCCCCTGGCCAAGGGTGAGTTGCTGTGCTGCTGCAGTGCTAACCACTCCGCCACCGTGCTGCCCGATGTCAAAGCAAAGGCTTTCAAATAAACACACTCATGAAAAAAAAATTAAACACAGTGTAACCCAGCTGAGAAAATGACCCTTTTTTCTTAGATTTCATTTGTATTAATACAAATGAAATTTGAGCCTGACCCGAGACCTGAACCGAGACTGAACCGAGATCTGAACCAAGATCTCGGTTGAAGAACATCCTTCCTCTCTCCAGTGCCCAAATTTCAAAGTGGTAACAACTCAAACCGCCGCTTTAAAAGAGGAAAAGAAACCTGAACCTGGAAATACAAGATATCTTGAGTGGTCAAACGACTAAAACAAAAAGACAAACAAACACTGAGCTCAGTAGGACAATTTTGAGGTTTTATTTCATGCCGGCCGTTGTTATATTTGTATATTTGTAAATTGTTTGTATATTTTGCTCTTTTTATCTTTAATAATAACAGACATGAATTGCTCATTTCTTGCCTCCAGCTATTTCATTCCACACTCATTTTAATTCCCTATTGTAACCCTTACGAACTTAGCAACTGGTCTACACTTAATAATTTCCCTTACCTAATTAACGTAAGGCAAGGGTTACAACAGCCATCTGGTGTGCACACACACTGGTGCATAGTTATAGACGCACTAATCAGGTTCCCCCATGTTCCACCATGGATCACCACCTTATCATTGTGGGGGTTTGCATGCCTTAGTGGTCTCAGGAGCTATGCTGTCTGGGGCAAATTGCCTCTGGGAAGGTATCCCAAGACAAACCGGTCCTGGGTGAAGGGCCAGGCTAAGAGTGATCCAATTGACTCCCATGATGAACAAAAAATAAAGGATTTAGTGTACCCCACCTGGTATGGGGTTACCGGGGACCTGCCCTAGAGCCAGGCCTGTGTCAGGGGCTCAGTGACTAGCTCCTGGTTGCTGGGTTTCTGCCCATGGGACCCAGCCGGGCTCAGCCTGAAGGAGTTACATGGGTCCGCCTTCCAGTGGGCTCACCACCTGCAGGAGGGACCATGGGGTTCTGGTCCTATGCTGATCAAGTGGCAGGCAAAGGCAGAGACCTTTGCGGTCTGATCCCTGGCTTTCAAAACTTGCTTTTGGGACATGGAACATACCTCTCTGGTGGGGAAGGAGCTGCAGCTGGTGCATGAGTTTGAGAGATACAAGCTAGATATTGTTGGGCTCACCTCAACGCACGGCTCCAATTCTGGAACCAGTTGCCTGGAGAGGGGCTGGAGCTTGGCTTACTCTGGAGTTGCTCCGGGTGAGAGGCGATGGGCAGGGGTGGGTATTCTTACTTCCCCCCACCTTGCTGTCTCGACATTGGAGTTCTCCCCAGTGGACGAAAGGGTAGTTTCCTTGTGCCGTCAGGCTGGGAAACAGGTCCTGACCATCATTTGTGCCTATGCACCAAATGATGGTTCAGAGTACCCACACTTTTTGGAGTCTCTGACTAGGGTGCTGGAGAGTGCTCCTCTTGGAGACTCTATTGTCCTACTGGGGGACTTCAATGTGCATGTGGGCAATGACAGTAAAGCCTGGAGGGGCGTGATTGGGAGGAACGGCCTGCCCGATCTTAACCCAAGTGGACATCAGTTATTGGACTTCTGTGCCAACCACAATTTGTCCATAACAAACACCATGTTCAAGCATAAGGGTGACCATATTTACACCTGGCACCAGGACACCCTAGGTCACAGGTCTATGATCAATTTTGTTACCGTGTCATCAGACCTGCAATTACATGTCTTGGACACTCTGGTAAAGAGAAGTGCAGAGCTGTCAAATGATCACCACCTGGTGATGAGTTGGATTTGATGGCAGGGGCATATGCCACTCAAACCCGGTAGACCTAAAGGTATAGTGAGGGGGTGCTGGGAATGTCTGACTAAGGCCCCTGTCCGAGAGGTTTTCAACTCCCATCTCTGGAAGAACTTTGACCACATTCCGAGGGAGTCTGGAGAGATGGAGTCTGAATGGGCCATGTTCTCCACCTCCATTGTTGAAGCAGCTGCCCAGAGCTTTGGCTGCAAGGTTGTTGGTGCATCTTGTGGTGGCAACCCCCAAACCAAGTGGTGGCCACCAGTGGTGAGGGGGGCCATCAAGCTGATGAAGGAGTCCTATCAAGTTTGGTTGGCTTGTAAGACTCCTGAACCAGCGGAGGTGTACTGGCAGGCCAAGCGGAGTGTAGCTCAGGTGGTTGCTGATGCAAAAACTTGGGTGTTGGAGGAGTTTGGTGAGGCCTTGGAACAAGACTTTGGGTCGGCCTTGAAGAGATTAAGGCAAACTGTCCGGTGACTCAAGAGGGGGAAGCAGCTCCCTGTCCACACTGTGTATGTTGCGGATGGGGCACTGCTGACTTCGACTGGGTATATTGTCGAGCGGTGGAAGGAATACTTTGAGAATCTCCTCAATCCCACTGACACACCTTCCACAGAGGAAGCAGGGTTTGAGGACGAGGGAGGCAAGTCATCCATCACAGGGATTGAGGTCGCCGAAGTGGGTAAAAAACTCTTTGGTGGCCAGGCCCCGGGGGTGGACGAGATTATCCCTCAGCACCTCAAGGCCCTGATGTTGTAGGGCTGTCATGGTTGACACACCTCTGCAATGTTGTGTGGAGGTTGGGGACAGTGCCTTTGGCATGGCAAACCAGGGTGGTGGCTCCTCTTTTTAAAAAGGTGGACAAGAGGGTGTGTTCCACCTTTAGGGGGATGACACTTCTCAGACTCCCTGGGAAGATCTACGCCAGGGTACTGGAGAGTAGAGTCTAAAAGGTGGTCAAACCTCGGATTCAGAAGTAGCAATGTGTTTTTTGTCCTGGCCGGGGCACATCGGACTAGCTCTTTACCCTCTCGAGAATCCTTGAGGGTTTGTGGGAGTTTTCCCAACCAGTCCAGGTGTGTTTTGTGGATTTGGAGAAAGCATTTCACTGTGTGCCTCATGGTTTCTTGTGGGGGGTGCTTCAGGAGTATGGGGTATAAGGCTCATTATTGGGAGCAATCCGGTCTCTATACAACCGTTGCAAGAGTTTGGTTTGTATTGCCAACACCCAGTCAAACTCACTTCCAGTGAGAGTTGGACTCCACCAGGACTGCCCTTTATTAACTATCCTGTTCATAATTTTTATAGATAGGATTGCTCGGCCAAAGATCGAAGGGTGTCATACTCGGTGAAGACAGGATCTCATCTCTGCTATTTGCAGATAATGTTGTCCTGTTGGCTTCATCAATCAATGACCTACAGGCCTTGCTGGGACAGTTTGCTGCTAAGTGTAAAGCGGCTGGGATGAGAATCAGCACCTCCAAGTCCGAGTCCATGATCCTCATGTAGAAAAAGGTGGATTATCCTCTCCGGGTTGGAGACAAGCTCCTGCCCCCAAATGGAGGAGTTTTAGTATTTCAGGGCCTCATTCATGAGTGAGGGGAGAATGGAGTGAGAGATTGACAGACAGATCGGAGAAGCCTCTGCAGTGATGCGGACGTTGTACCAGTCTGTTGTGGTGAAGAGGGAGCTAAGCTCTAAGGCAAAGCTGTCAGTTTACTGGTCAGTCTACGTTCCTACCCTTACCTATGGTCATGAGCTTTGAGTAATGACCAAAAGAATGAGACAATGGATACAAGCGGCAGAAATGAGCTTTCTCCGTAGGATTGCTGGACTCACCCATTGAGACAGGGTGAAGAGCTCAGTCATCCGGGAGAGGTTCAGAGTGGAAATGCTGCTCCCCCATATCGAAAGGAGCCAGTTGAGGTAGTTAGGGCATCTGATCTGGGTACGTCCTGGACACATCCCAGTTGAGGTGTTCAATTCCATTCAATTCAATTCAATTCAATTCAATTCAATTCAATTCAATTCAATTCAACTTTATTTATATAGCTCCATTTCACAACAACAGTCATCTCATAGCATTTTCAACTGAAGGGGAACCCCACAATTGCAGAAAGACCCCAGCAATCAGGCGATCCCCTGTGAGCAAGCACTTTTAGCAGGAAGAAACCTCCAGCAGAACAAGGGTCAGAGAGGGGTAGTCATCTGCTACGACTGGCTGGGGGGTGAGGGGATAGAGAAGATGAAAAGAACAGATGTAGAGAGAGCAAACAGCACAATGGGGACTCAATCTATGGGAGAAAACAAACAGATGTTAATGATCAGAAAAAAAAAATCATGGAGAGTGAAGAAAGGAGTGAAGCCCAGTGCATTATCGGAGGTCCCCCGGCTGTCTAAACCCATTAGCAGCATAACTAAGGGAGTGTTCAGAGATGCATGATCCCTCCCTAATTGTAGGCTATATCAAAAAGGAAAGTTTTAACCCTATTCTTAAAAACAGAGATTGAGTCTTACTCCCAAATCCAGATTGGCAGCTGGTTCCACAGGAGAGGAGCTTGATAACTGAAGGCTCTGCCTCCCTTTGTACTTTTGGAGATTCTAGGTATTACAAGTAATCCTGCATTTTGGGAGCGTAGTGCTCTGCTGGGATAATAGGGAAGTATCAGATCTTTTAAATGAAAAGGGGTCTGACTATTTAGAACTTTGTAAGTGAGAAGACTTAATCCTAAACTCTATGGGAAGCCAATGAAGGGAGGCCAGAACCGGCGAGATATGATCTCTCTTTCTAGTACCTGTTAAAACTCTTGCTGCAGCATTTTCAACTTCAGGATCAACTGAAGACTTTTTAAAGATGTTTTAGGACAACCTGATAATAAAGAGTTACAATAATCTAATCTAGAGCTAACACAAGTGTGGATCAGTTTCTCAGCATCACTCTGAGACAAGATGCTCCTAATCTTGGTAATATTATGCAAATGAGAGAAGGCAGTCCTAGAAACAAATTTCATATGTGAATTGAAAAACAGATCTTGATCAAAAATAACTCCAACATTTCTCACCGAACTATTCAGAGAAAGAGCAACCACATCCAAACTAAGAGACTGATTTGGAAAGGTACTTCTAAGGATTTTTGGACCAACAAGAATGACTTCAGTCTTATCTGAATTTAAAAGCAGGAAATTATAAGTCATCCAAGCTTTGATTTTGTCACAGCCCTCTCTCGCCTGTCTCCTGCTCCAGCTGCACGCACACCTGTGCCTCATCAAGCCTGGGCTATTTAGCTCGCTCCACCTGGAGCCTCGGCCTGGAGCCGTCTGCTCTCCAACGATCGTGCTTCCTGCACTCGCCTTCTCTACCTCGACATCTCTGGACTACCAACCGTCCCTTCTCATGTAAGCCATTACTCGTCTCACCTTCTCTCCAGTCTCTCTCCCCTGTGCATAGATGAATTGCCTGGCGGCGGATTCTCCCCTCGTCGTCATCCACTCCGCACCCACAGTGCTGAGCGCGCTTTGGAGCGCTGTCTTCCAGGCAGGAGACCTGCAGCTTGCCGACGTCAGCCACCAAGAACATCTGCAAGTAAGCCACAGCCCTAATATTAATCCACTGTGTGAGACTCTGCAGCTAACCTCTCTTCTGCTCTGCCCTAGGGTTGCCTGGCTGCACAGCGCGCTGCTTCGCCCTTGGCGCATCCTGTCTTCCAGCATCACATTCACTCTCACTCTCACACATCCACACACGCTTTATATCCAATAAATCACTGTTGAAATTGACTCGAGCCTGTGTGCGTGTTCCCTGAGCCTGAATTCATGTCAGTACGGCTCCAGCAGCGCAGCCCAGTGGACAGCGGGCTCGCACACCGGTTAACCAACTTGGAGGCTTGAGTCGATCAGATCATGCATCAGCAACAGGTGATTTTAAACCAGCTCACCTTAATCACCCGCTGGCTGGACTGTCTGGATCCCCCGCAGATGTTCCCTCCGGCTTCTCAAGGCGGGCTAGCTCCTGCCGCTCCTCCAGCTGGCCAGGCTAACCCGGGGCCACCAACCCGACTCACTCCCATTCCCACGCCCACGCGCTTCGGCGGCAATCTCGGTGAGGCGCCTGGGTTCCTTCTCCAATGTGAGTCGGTGTTCCAGCGTTTCCCCGGGGACTTCCCGACGGATCACAGCCGAATTGGTTATATCGCCAACTTCTTGGAACGGCGAGCGTTAGCCTGGGCCTACGCCGTCATGGCGCGACCCAGCTACGCTAACCTGACTTATGCTCAATTCGTCCGAGACTTCAATGAGGTTTTTGACCATTCGGACCGTGATAACGTGCTAACAACCCGGTTGCTAAACCTTCACCAGGGTAGCCGGTCGGCCGCCGACTACGCTGTCGACTTCCGGGTTGTGGCGGCGGAAGTTGGGTGGGTAGATGCTGCCCTCTGTAGCATTTTCATCCGTAGCCTGAGCTCTAGCCTTCAAGACGAACTGGCCTGTAGGGATCCGCCGGAGCTGCTCTCTGAGCTGATTTTCCTCACCATTAACCTGGATAACAGGTTGAGAGAACGGGCTGCCGAGCGGAAGTCCTCCAGCTGCTCGAGCGGTGCTCTCCCCTGTTCCTCTCAACCTCGCCCCCTGGCATTGCCCATGCCTGAGTCCGCCGATGAGCCGGAGGCGATGCTGATTAGCCGGGCTAAGCTCCCACAGGCAGAGAAACAGCGCCGCAGGGAGCTGAGTCTCTGCATGTACTGCGGAGACGACCAGCATGCCTTGGAGTCTTGCCCGGTAAGGCCAAAAGGGGGGAGTCCGCAAGTTGCTATAGGGGGCCTCATGGACGCATCCCAATCCAACGCCCTATCGAAGTGCATGCTACCAATTGGGTTCTGTCATAACCCCATAGAACACCTCACTCACGCACTGGTGGACTCGGTGGCGGAGCAGAGCTTCATTTCTAAGTGCCTGGCAACCTGTCTGGGCATCCCTTGCCAACCGCTGCCGGCCCCTCTGAATCTTGTCTCCCTCTCTGCCAGCCCCCTGGAGAAGGTTACACACTGGACAGTCCCTGTCCCAGTCATTATTTCTGGTAATCACCGAGAGGACCTCAGCTTCTTCGTGCTGCCCACCTCGGCCGCCCCCGTTATCTTGGGCTACCCCTGGCTGCGCCTGCACGGCCCAACTTTTGATTGGCTGTCGGGTAGCGTCCTCTCCTGGAGCACCTTTTGCTTGGGCGTCTGCCTCCAGTCCGCCACCTGTGCCCCGTCACTTCCTCCCTCTCCCTCCAACGTGCCTCCTCCAGACCTCTCCTTAGTGCCCCCGGAGTTTCATGACCTTGGAATAGTCCTCAGCAAGTCCAAAGCGCTGTCCCTCCCCCCCACCGCCCCTATGACTGCGATTGTATAACCTGTTAGCACCGGAGCGCGAAGCCATGGATTCCTATATCAAGGAATCGCTCAGCTCCGGCATTATTCGTCCCTCTTCATCTCCAGTCGGAGCAGGTTTCTTCTTCGTTGCCAAGAAGGATGGGTCCCTGCGGCCATGTATTGACTTTCGGGCGCTGAATGACATAACAGTCAAGGACAGGTATACGCTGCCATTAATGGACTTGGCTTTCGATTCCCTGCAGGGGGCCACCTGGTTTACGAAGCTGGACCTCCGCAGCGCATATCATCTCGTTCGGATCCAGGAGGGCGACAAGTGGAAGACGGGGTTCCGGATGCCCAGCGGTCATTTTGAATATCTTGTCATGCCGTTTGGACTCACCAACATGCCGGCTGTCTTCCAGCGCCTAATTAATGACGTCCTCTGCGATTTCCTGGGGGTGTTCGTCTTTGTGTACCTGGAAGACATCTTGATCTTCTCCCGGTCACGGGAGGAGCACCAGGTTCACGTGAGGCGGGTCCTCCAATGCCTCCTGGAGAACAGACTCTATGTAAAAGCGGAGAAGTGTGAATTCTATGCTGACAAGACCTCCTTCCTGGGCTTTATTATTTCACACAACCAGATCATCCACGACCCTGCCAAGGTCAAGGCGGTCGTCGAGTGGCCCACCCCCTCATCTAGGAAACAGGTTCAGCAGTTCCTCGGCTTTGCCAATTTCTACCAGCGTTTTGTCCCTAAATTTGGCACCATCGCTTCTCCCTTGACCCGCCTCACCTCCCCCAAGGTGCCTTTTCAGTGGACCGAGGATGCCGAGGCCGCCTTCGCTGTGCTGAAGACGGAGTTCTCCTCCTCCCGGGTCCTGACCCAGGTGGACCCCTCACTGCAGTGCCTTGTGGAAGTGGACGCCTCTGATACGGGGGTGGGGGCAGTGTTGTCTCAGCGCTCTCCGGTGGACGGGGTGGTCTGCCCCTGCGCTTTTTTCTCCCGGCACTTGTCTGCTGCGGAGAAGAATTACGACGTCGGTGACAGAGAGCTCCTGGCAGTCAAGCTCGCGCTCCAGGAGTGGCGTCACTGGCTTGAGGGGGCGGCTCAGCCTTTTGTGGTTTGGACAGACCACAAGAACCTGGAGTACCTGAGGACGGCCAAGCGCCTGAATGCCCACCAGGCATGCTGGTCTCTGTTCTTTGGCCACTTCAAGTTCACCATCACCTACCGTCCGGGCTCAAAGAATGGTAAACCGGACGCTCTGTCCAGGCAGTTCGCCCCAGAAGCCCCCAAGGACCGGGACCACACCATCCTGTTGGCCTCGTGTGTCGTGGGCGCCGTCTCTTGGTCCATCAGGGACAAGGTCCGGAGGGCACAGGAAACCGAACCCGATCCTGGTGGTGGTCCAGCGGGAAGGTTGTTCATTCCTTCGTCTGTCTGGGGTGACGTCATCCACTGGGCACACACCACCAAGCTCGCCTGTCACCCTGGGATCTCCCGACTGATTGAGCTCCTCCAGAGATCCTTTTGGTGGCCGGGCCTCCGGGGCAACGTCGCTAATTACGTCCGCGCCTGCCCCCAGTGTGCGACTGGCAAGACACCATCCTCTCCCCCAGCTGGTCTCCTCCACCCTCTGCCGATCCCCAGCAGACCCTGGTCCCATGTAGCCTTAGATTTCGTCACCGGTCTCCCGACGTCCAACTCCTTTACCACCATCCTGACCATCGTGGATCGGTTCTCTAAGGCCGCCCACTTCGTGCCACTCCACGGTCTTCCTACGGTGCGGGACACGGCGGACTTATTGGTCCAACATGTTGTGAGGCTGCATGGGATCCCAGTGGATATCGTCTCTGACCGGGGGCCCCAGTTTGTGTCCAGGGTCTGGACGTGCTTCTGCAAGGCCTTGGGGGCCACGGTGAGTTTGTCTTCCGGTCACCACCCCCAGTCCAACGGGCAGTGCGAGCGGACGAACCAGGAGCTGGAAGCTGCGCTGTGCTGCGTCACCTCCACTAACCTTTCCTCTTGGAGCGCCCATTTGGCCTGGAGAGAGTATGTGCATAACTCCACTTTTTCATCAGCCATCGGGATGTCTCCCTTCCGGGCATCGCTAGGATATGACCCCCCGTTGTTCCCTGAAGAAGAGGGGGAGGTGGCGGTGCCATCCATCCAGGCCCATCTCAGGCGCTGTTGGCGCATTTGGACAGCTGTGCGCCGTGCACTTTTACGCACAGCTGAGCGCAACGCCAGGATGGCTTATCGCCACAGGAGGGCCGCACCGCGTCATCAGGTGGGTCAGCAGGTCTGGCTGTCTACGCAGGACATCAACCTGAAGGCCGAGAGGAAGAAGCTGGCCCAACGTTTTATTGGCCCGTTCCCCATCACGAAAATCATCAATCCGGTGGCTGTGCGTCTGGCTCTCCCCCCCTCCCTCCACGTCTGTCCGACATTCCATGTCTCCCGCATTAAACCTGTGGTGTCTCATCCTCTTTGTCCTCCTCCTAGGGCTCCACCCCCTCCCGTGATGATCGACGGTGACCCGGCGTGGAGGGTTTCTTCCATCCTGGACTCCCGCCGCCGAGGTCGCGGACTGCAATACCTGGTGGATTGGGAGGGGTATGGCCCCGAGTGGAGGTCCTGGGTGCGCCCATCGTTCGTGCTGGACGAGCGCCTCGTCACGGAGTTCCACCTGGTGCACCCAGGTAAGCCAGCGCCAGGAGGCGCTGCTCGGGGGGGGGGAGTACTGTCACAGCCCGCTCTCGCCTGTCTCCCGCTCCAGCTGCGCACACACCTGCACCTCATCAAGCCCGAGCTATTTAGCCCGCTTCACCTGGAGCCTCGGCCTGGAGCCGTCTGCTCTCCAACGATCGTGCTTCCCGCACTCGCCTTCTCTACCTCAACATCTCTGGACTACCAACCATCCCTTCTCACGTAAGCCATTACTCGTCTCACCTTCTCTCCAGTCTCTCTCCCCTGTGCATAGATGGATTCCCTGGTGGCGGATTCTCCCCTCGTCGTCATCCAGTCCGCACCCACAGTGCCGAGTGCGCATTGGAGCACTGTCTTCCAGGCAGGAGACCTGCAGCTTGCCGACGTCAGCCACCAAGAACATCTGCAAGTAAGCCACAGCTCTAATATTAATCCACTGGGTGAGACTCTGCAGCTAACCTCTCTTCTGCTCTGCCCTAGGGTTGCCTGGCTGCACGGCACGCTGCTTCACCCTCAGCGCATCCTGTCTTCCAGCATCACATTCATTCTCACTCTCACGCATTCACACACGCTTTATATCCAATAAATCACTGTTGAAATTGACTGGAGCCTGTGTGCGTGTTCCCTGGGCCTGAACTCATGTCAGATTTCCTTAAGACAGGCTTCTAACTTGGCTAATTGATTACTATCTTCTGGCTTCATTGAAAGGTATAAATGTGTGTCATCTGCATAACAATGAAAATGTATACAGTGCTTTCTAATAATGTTGCCTAACAGAAGCATATACAGTATAAACTAAAAAGAGTAGGGCCTAGCATAGATCCCTGTGGAACTCGATGTCTGAGCTTTGAGTTGAAAGAAAACTCATTATTGACATGAACAAACTGGAACCTATCATCCATCCATCCATCCATCCATCTTCTACCGCTTTTCCGGAGGCCAGGGTCGCGGAGGCAGCAGTTCAAGCAGAGAAGCCCAGACTTCCCTCTCCCCAGCCACCTGCTCCAGCTCTTCAGAGAGGATACCAAGGCGTTCCCAGACCAGCTGGGAGACATAGTCTCTCCACTGAGTCCTGGGTCTGCCCCGGGGTCTCCTCCCAGTGGGACGTGCCTGAAACACCTCAAGTGGGAGGCGTCCAGGAGGCATCCTAATCAGATGCCCATACCACCTCAACTGACTCCTTTCAATGTGGAGGAGCAGCGGTTCTACTCTGAGCCTCTCCCGGATGACTGAGCCCCTCACCCTATCTCTGAGGGTGAGTCCAGCAATCCTACGGAGAAAGCTCATTTCAGCCGCTTGTATCCGCGATCTCGTTCTTTCAGTCATTACCCAAAGCTCGTGACCATAGGTGAAAGTAGGAACGTAGATTGACTGATAAATCAACAGCTTTGCCTTAGAACTAAGCTCCCTCTTCACCACAACAGACCGGTACAACGTCCACATCACTGCAGATGCTGCTCCAATCCGTCTGTCGATCTCTCGCTCCATTCTCCCCTCACTTGTGAACAAGACCCCAAGATACTTAAACTCCTCCACTTGGGGCAGGAGCCTGTCCCCAACCCGGAGAGGACAATCCACCTTTTTCCGGCTGAGGACCATGGACTCGGACTTGGAGGTGCTGATTCTCATCCCAGCCGCTTCACACTCAGCGGCAAACCGTCCCAGCAAGAGCTGTAGGTCATTGCTGGATGAAGCCAACAGGACAACATCATCTGCAAACAACAGAGATGAGATCCTGTGGTCACCAAGCATGACACCCTCCATTCCCTGGCTGCGCCTAGAAATCCTGTCCATAAAAATTATGAACAGGATCGGTGACAAAGGGCAGCCCTGGCGGAGTCCAACTCTCACTGGGAATGGCTCTGACCGAGTGTTGGCAATATGAACCAAACTCTCACAACGGTCGTACAGAGACCGAATAGCTCGTAACAACAAGCCCGATACCCCATACTCCCGAAGCACCCCCTACAAAAATCCACGAGGGACGCGGTCAAATGCCTTCTCCAAGTCCACAAAACACATGTAAACTGGTTGGGCAAACTCCCACGAACCCTCGAGAATTCTCGAGAGGGTAAAGAGCTGGTCCGATGTGCCACGGCCAGGACGAAAACCACATTGCTCCTCCTGAATCTGAGGTTCGACCAATGGCCGGACTCTCCTCTCCAGTACCTTGGCATAGACCTTCCCAGGGAGGCTGAGGAGTGTGATCCCTCTAAAGTTGGAGCACACCCTCCGGTCCCCTTTTTTAAAGAGAGGAACCACCACCCCGGTTTGCCATGCCAAAGGCACTGCCCCCGACCTCCACGCAATGTTGCAGAGGCGTGTCAACCATGACAACCCAACAACATCCAGGGCCTTGAGGTACTCGGGGCAAATCTCGTCCACCCCTGGGGCCCGGCCACCAAGGAGATTTTTAACCACCTTGGCGACCTCAGCCCCTGTGATAGGCGAGTCATCCCCCTCGTCCCCAAACCCTGCTTCCTCTGTGAAAGGCGTATCAGTGGGATTGAGGAGATCCTCGAAGTATTCCTTCCACCGCCCGACGATGTCGCCAGTCGAAGTCAACAGTGTCCCATCCGCACCATACACAGTGTGGACGGGGAGCTGCTTTCCCCTCCTGAGCCGCCGGACAGTTTGCCAGAATCTCTTTGAGGCCGACCGAAAGTCTTGTTCCATGGCCTCACCGAACTCCTCTCATACCAGAGTTTTTTGCTTCAGCAACCACCCGAGCTGCACTCCGCTTGGCCTGCCGGTACACCTCAGCTGCTTCGGGAGTCCCACAAGCCAACCAAGCTTGATAGGACTCCTTCTTCAGCTTAATGGCCCCCCTCACCACTGGTGTCCACCACTTGGTTCGGGGGTTGCCACCACGAGATGCACCGACCACCTTGCGGCCGCAGCTCTGGGCCGCCGCTTCAACAACAGAGGTGGAGAACATGGCCCATTCAGACTCCATGTCTCCAGACTCCCTCGGAATGTGGTTGAAGTTCTTCCGGAGGTGGGAGTTGAAGACCTCCCGGACAGGGGCCTCAGCCAGACGCTCCCAGCACACCCTCACTATACGTTTGGGTCTACCAGGTCTGAATGGCTTCCTCCCCTGCCATCGGATCCAACTCACCACCAGGTGGTGATCAGTTGACAGCTCTGCACCTCTCTGGAACCTATCAGATAAATAAAATCTAAACCACTGCAACAAAGTTCCATTAAGTCCAAAATAGTGTTCTAATCTATCAAGTAGAATATTATGATTGATAATATCAAAAGCTGCACTAAGGTCTAAAAGGACAACTACAGAAACAAGTCCATTATCAGATGCGATAAGAAGGTCATTAGTGACCTTCACTAAAGCCGTTTCAGTACTATGATGGATTCTAAACCCAGACTGAAACTCTTCAAATAAACCATTTCCCTGCAAGTGGTCAAAAAATTGCCTCGCAACAACTCTTTCTAAGATTTTTGAAATGAAAGGCAGATTAGAGATTGGTCTATAGCTAGCTATGACTCCTGGATCCAGGATTGGCTTTTTGAGTAAGGGTTTAATTACAGCAGTTTTAAAATCCTGCGGTACATGGCCTAATGTTAATGAAGAATTGATTATTACCAATAAATGGGAAGACTTCTTTAAATAACCTGGTAGGAATAGGGTCTAAAAGACAAGTTGAAGGCTTGGATGAGGAAATTATTTTATCTAACTCTAAAAGGTCGGTTGGAGTAAACTCATCCAAACCGATATCAATTGAAGGAGTTGTAGTAGTTACTGTATTTAAGTTAACGGTGGGAAGAATCTGACTGATTTTATCTCTGATAGATGAAATTTTGTTATTGAAAAAGTTCATAAAGTCCTGACTAGTAAGCTCTAAGGTAATGCTAGGATTGACAGAGTCCTGACTCTTTGTCAGCCTGGCTACATTGCTGAAAAGAAACCTGGCATTATTCTTGTTCTCTTCTATTAATGCAGAATAATAACTTGTTCTAACTTTTCTAAGAGATTTTTTTATAACTTAAAAGATGATTTCTCCAAGCTAAATAGATTTCATCTAAATTAGTGGAACACCATTTTCTTTCTAACTGATGAGTCTTCTGTTTTAAACTACGAGTTTCTGTGTTGAACCAAGGAGTTAGAAATCTCTGATTAGACTTTTTCTTTTTCAAAGGGGCCACCATCTCTAGAGTCTGATGCAGAGAAGCTGTGACACTATCTACCATGCTATCAATTACAGAAGGAGCAAGCTGTCTATAGCTTATTTCCCTTGTGTTGACACATGGCATAGAGGAAACTGTGTGCATAAATTTGGTAAAAACATCATCTGAGAGGCATCTGCTGTAGTAATATTTTTCTTTAGGAGCCAAATAGTCAGACATAGTAAAGTCAAAGGTTAACAGACAATGGTCTGACAGTACAGGGTTATGAGGAGACACTACCAGATTTTCTATTTCTATACCATATGTCAGAACAAGGTCCAATGTATGGTGGAGATAATGGGTAGAATTTCTTACTTTCTGAGAAAACCCCATCGAGTGTAATATTGTATTAAATGCCATGAGAAGACAATCACTATCTACACCTACATGTATATTAAAGTCCCCTACTATATTTATTCTATCTGATTTCAGCACTAAATCAGCTAAGAATTCGGCAAATTTGGTTAAAAACTCTGAGTAGGCAGAGGGAGGACGATAAACTATGGCAAATAAAATTGGATTTAACCTAAAATTGCTAACATGCCCAATGCTGAGGACCAGGCCCTCAAAGGAATTAAAGCGTGTTTTTTTGCTTTAAATTAACTAGTGATTTGGAATGGTAAATTGTAGTTGTCCTCCATGACCAGAACTTCTGAGATTTTGACAGTTTAAATAACCAGAAGGAGTTGATTCATTTAAACCAACATAATCGTCTTTCCCTGACCAAGTCTCTGTAAGGGATATTAAATCAATCTGATGATCAATTAACAGATCATGGACTAGTAGAGACTTGGGAGTTAGATACCTAATATTTAACAAACCGCATTTAACCCTATGAGTGTGTATTTTGCGGAACTGCAACATAGCCCCTAGTGGTCAAGAGTGGTAAATATTTTTTGTCAAAAAAATAGTTCAGATTTCCAAGGCTATAACTTGAAAGTGGTAAGACATAATGGCTTACTGTCAATTAGAAAGATGTAAAATATGATCCAAAGTTTCAGATAGGAATAAATTTATGAATCTAATTTGCATAATGTCACAGCAACTCTTTAAATTCCATAATTCAGTCAAAACTGGTCTTTGGACGTATTTACACAAAGAATGGTTCAGTCTTTTGACACCGTTTTTTTGTACAGAGGTACCTTATCATCTTATCTTCAAAGTATATGAACAAGAAATCCGTACATTTTAAAAAAAAAAAAACAAACAGAAATAAGTCACTTAGTGTTGACAAAGGGGGGCTGGCTGGCTGGTTGGCGTGGTCACTGCGTTTTCACCCACCATGGTCCTTATTTTGCATTCTGTCTGTAATTTAAAATCTCTACCACATCTACAAAGTCTTATGATTATCCCACATAAATTTCGCTTGTATCCCACTGCTATTTTCTGCATACAAAGCCGACAAAAAGTGACTGTGACCGATCGTGGACATATGAGCTTTCTGGGCTAAAATGCTAAAAACAGGAAAAAGAAATGAGTTCTTCTTCTTGGTGTATTTCATGTCATCCATTGAGCCCTCCAACAGATGTCTGCCCCCTTTTGAAACTGGCAAATCAGTACAGATCAGTATAAATCCTGAATGGAGCTGATCATGTCAGAGTAAGATGACAGGCACAGTGCTGCGCTCTGCCACTAGGGGCACACAAATTCACACACTCAGAGGGTTAATTTTTAAATTATGAGGAGGAAGAGAGGCCAAATCATTAAATTTAGAGACTTCACGTTTAATTTGAGTTTTACCAACTTTTTCTTTCATCACTTTGGGATGCTTATACGTAATATTTTTATTTACTTTGGAGGGAGCAGACAATGATTCTCTGATGAGGAAGACAGGGGCTAAGCTGAGGGGTGGCGGATGAAGAGGAACAGAAGAGAGGCGTGTAAGACTGCAACTCTGCTTCCTGGTCCCAACTCTGAGTTGTCAAGGCTTTCAAAATTTGGATGAAAATGATGCCAGATTGTTAGATAAAAGAGATGCACTATCCAAAGTGGGATGGACGCTGTCTCGTCTAATAAGACCAGGTTTTCCCCAAAATGAGTTCCAATTGTCAATGTAGCCCACGTTGTTTGCAGGACACCACACAGACAGCCAGCGGTTGAAGGATGACAAGTGGCTAAACATGTCATCACTGGTCATGTTGGGGAGGGGCCCAGAGAATACTACAGAGGCGGAAATTGTTTTGGCAAAGTCACACACTGATTCCACATTAAGTTTTGTGACTTCCGAGTGCCGGAGTCGGATTTCGTTAATGCCAGTGTGGATAACAATTGTGGAGTATTTACAGTTACTTTTAGCCAGCATTTTCAAATTTGACTCGATGTCACCTGCTCTAGCTCCAGGAATGCATTTGACTATGGCCACTGGAGTCTTTAGGTTCATGTTTCTGACTACAGAGTCACCAATGATCAGAATTTTTTCCTCAGCAGGTGTGTTGCTGAATGGGGAAAAGCGATTAGAAACATGAACAAGTTGGTGGTGAACCGGGGCCTTGCAGCTATGCTTCCTTCTCACTGTCACCCACCCAGTCTCCTCGCTGCTAAAGAGGACCAGAGGACCGCTAGCAGGCCACCCTATGCTTGGGGGCTCCGCTGCAGCTAAGGGGTGTCCGTCATGATTAACTGGTGCAGACGGTGTTTCAATGCAGCAGAGCCTGGATTCCAAATCAGACAACCTTGCCTCTAGCACCTCAACAAGACAACATTTATTACATTTACCATTATCAGTAAAAGAGGCAGAGGTGTAGCTAAACATCTGACACAGACAGCACACCAGAGGAGAAGGGAAAGGAGAGCTAGTACCCACAGTTAGTGGCTAACCCGAAGCTAGCAAAAACATCGATGAAAGGTGAACAGAAGGCTAAAGAGGGTGATTAGGTGACACTGATTGCGCACACAGGTGCAAGAGGCTTGTTAAACAGAAGTGAGAGCTGACAGTAGATGGAAAAAAGTGATTAAAATACAATTAAAGGCAAAAATCCTCAGGAGATTGAGGAGAGCTAACCACAGAGCAAACCACACAGACAGCCAGCAATACAATAAGTGATGCTACGTTTCCACAGCAGGAAGGTGTTTCGGACACGTCCCACTGGGAGGAGAACCTGGGGCAGACCCAGGACTCGCTGGAGAGACTATGTCTCCCAGCTGGCCTGGGAATGCCTTGGTATCCTCTCTGAAGAGCTGGAGCAGGTGGCCGGGGAGAGGGAAGTCTGGGCTTCTTTGCTTGATCTGCTGCCTCCACGACCTGGCACAGGTCACATGTCTTCAACAAAAATGGATGGTGTCAGAGAAAGTTAGAGAGTGCGGACATGGGTACCCCTTTTTACTTCTGGCGCCACACGAGTAGGCTGCCTCTTTCAACAGTGGCTTAATTCTCAGTTTTTCTTCTTGTTTTTCTTTACTATCTGTCGTTTTCTGGTCAAACTTTCTGATTCCGTGACACCTTATCCATCATGGACACACAGATCGCTGCACTGGTGCTGATATCATCTGATATTTGGCTCATATCACAAATATCTCCTGAGCCGGCAGACAAAGCCATTGTTTACAGCAGGAGGTGGTACAGCAGGAATCAGCTGTTAGCACTTAACCGCCCCACGGTGCTTACGCAAAATCTCAACATACCAAGAGAAATCATGCAGAAACGACTCAGATCATGGGCTGGAGTAAGGTGACAAGTGAGGAACATAAAGTACATTATCATGTGGAATGTACAATTGCTACTTAATAAGACAGATGAGCTAGCGGCCATGTCCCATTATAAGAGCATCTTCAGAGAGATTAGCATGATGTTGTTTACTGAGATGTGGCTAACAGAACTAGCAACAGATGTTAACATTGAACTGGAGAGTTTCCATGCAATATAGGCAGACCAGACACCAGACAGTGGGAAGACAAGGGGTGGGTGGGTGATAATGTATGTGAACAACAGATGGTGTAACCCTGGGCACATCACGGTAAAAGAGCAACACTGCAGCAAAGTCATTTAGTTGCTAGCTGTTAGCATGCAGCCTGTTTACCTCCCAAGGGAATACTCACACGTGATCTGCATTGTTATTTATGCAAATCCGTCTGCGAACACTGGGGCAGCGTGTGATACCATCCACTCAGTCACCAGCAGGCTGCTGACACAACACTCAAATGCTCTCCTCCTCATCTCGGGTAATTTTAACCACACTTCACTGTCCTCCATTCTGCCCACGTTCACCCAGTATGTCACATGCCACGCCAGAGACAATAAAACACTGGAATTATGTTATGCAAATGCTAAGGAGGCGTACACCTCATTGCCACTTCCCCTGCTCGGGAGATCGGATCACAACTTGGTTCATCTCCTGCCTGTGTACAAACCCCTAGTGCACAGACAACCTCCGATTACGCGCACAGTGAAGGTGTGGTCTGAGGAGACAATGGACGCACTAAAGGACTGCTTTGAAATCACTGCATGGGAGCGGCTCTGCGATCCACATGGTGAGGATATTGACGGCCTCACACACACCATCACAGACTACATCAACTTCTGTATGGACAACACCGTACCCACCAAGACCATACGGTGTTTCTCAAACAACAAACCCTGGATCAACTCTGAGATAAAGTCCCTACTGAAAGAAAAGAAAAGGATCTTCAGGTCGGGAAACAGAGAGGAGCTGAAGTCCGTACAGAGGGAGCTGAGGAGGAAGATCAGAGAGGGTAAGAACAGCTACAGGAAGAAGATAGAGGACAAGCTGCAACAGAGTGACATCAGCGGGGTCTGAAGAAGCCTGAAAACTATCTCTATGCTCCAGAATACCTCTTCCCAGGCCACGGGGGGCAGGGAGTGGGTGAACACCCTGAACCTGTTTTTTTAACAGGTTTGACCAACCGCCCTCCCCTCCGCCTTCACACCAACTACTGCTGCCTCTACTGTCATCTAGTCCTGCTGTCCACCCCCCTCCACCAACACCCCCCACTCCCAGCACACAGCCCCCCTGCCCCAACCTGACCCTCACTAAGACCCAGGTGAGGGCAGAGCTGAGGAAAATCAAGGCGAGGAAGGCCCTGGGTCCAGACTGCATCAGGTCGAAGCTCCTCAAGTCCTGTGCAGACCAGCTGTGTGGGATTGTGGAGCACATCTTCAACATGAGCCTGAAGCTGGGGAGGGTACCACAACTATGGAAAACATCCTGTGTGGTGCTGGTAGTGGACTGCTGCAGGTGAGGACAACCCCTAACAGCACCAGGGAACAGACATTGAGATGGTGACATCTTACAAGTACTTGGGTGTTCATTTGAACAATAAACTGGACTGGTCACACAATACCGACGCACTGTACAAGAAGGGACAGCACAGGCTGTTCCTACTGAGGCGGCTTAGGTCTTTTGGTGTACAAGGGGCGCTCACTGAAGACCTTCTACTGCATCAGCCATTACATTTGGAGTGGTCTGCTGGGGCAACGGCATTACGGCAGCCAACAGGAAGAGACTGAATAGACTAATCAAAAAAGCTAGCTCTGTCCTGGGGCAGTGCCTTGACCCCGTGGTGGAGATAGGAGAGAGGAGGATGGTGGCTAAGCTGTTATCTCTGCTGGAGTCCAAGTCCCACCCCATGCAGGACACGCTGAACGCACCGAGGAGCTCATTTAGCAGGAGGCTGTACCATCCTAGGTGCGTGACTGAGCGGTTTCGCAGGTCCTTCCTTCCACCGCTGTCAGACTTTATAACCTAAACAGGGCTGCTCATAGAGGTCGTATTGAATGCACAAAACGTAACAAACTTGCACAATAATGGTCCCCTCCGATATACAACTAGGACAATATCAATCGCTACAGAGGGTGAAAACTAGGCTGATTCAAATATGTAATATACTGTATGGGTACATATTCATACTATTTGGGTAACTGAATAGACCATTATGCTGTTTATTCCATCTAGCTACAATACTCCGCACTGTGTATATTTCTGTGTACATATGTATATTCCCCGCTCTTATTTATTATCTTCTGAATTATTGTTCTGAGTGTTGCTATCCCTGTGCTGTTGCAATCCTGGAATTTCCCCATTGTGGGACTAATAAAGGCTTATCTTATCTTATCTTATCTTATCTTATCTTATCTTACAATACTGACCACATTCTTACATTTTTCACAAAATTATCACAGCAGCAAACCAAGTGGAGCAGATGAGCTACATGGTCAACTGGAACAATGTGTCTTTAACCTTTTAAATAATCTTTCACCCAAGGTTAATGCCCGAGAAATTTGGTGCAGATGGCAGTGTTCAACTGGAGGATTGGCTCCAGTCCATGTTCATCTACAAAAGTTCTTAGAGACTTTTTAATACCCAGCTTTTCTTGGAACTGCCCGGATTGCTTGATAAAGAGCCGAAGAAGTGGTTTGCTGCTATGCAGCCTCATCTGACAACTTGGAAGCAGTTTACTGGGCTTTTTCGCCTCACTTTCTTGCCTGTTGACAACCAAGAAATGATCTGGCGCGGCATTCTTCATAGAGTTCAGGGACCTCAGGAACCACTCCCCACCTTTGTTACCCACTTAGCTGGTGAGTTTAAAAGGTTGAAAAACTTTCTTCTCAGCATGGTGGTGGAAGGTCTATGATCTCTGCCCCTCATTCAAGACATGGAGCAAGACTGTGACCAAATTGATACAGCATCAATACAAGGGTGGAGTCGTCATTCCAGAAGATTCTTCCCACGTTTGCTTGTGCATGAAAACATAGCCTGTGATGTTGATGAGGCCCCATGGCCAGATCCATAGGTGAAGAGATGATGTTTAGTTTTTTTTTTTCCCCACTACTGAAGTGGATACTTCATGTTATTACTGTAAGCTTACAGTATAATTGTCAGGAATCCCTGTGCGCCATGCCGCGGCGCACGAGGGAGGGCATGAAAAACCCAAATGCGAGAGCAGAATGTGTCATTTATTAACTTAAACTCCAACAAAATAACAAGTCCAGCAAGACCACACAATACAGAAGACTGAAATGATGACTATAGACCACCAGACATACAAGGAAGCTGGCCGGATGTTCAACAGCCGGGGAGGGGGAATGCCTAGTACCGCTGTCATGATGAACACAAAGAGAAAGGCAAAATATACACCTATGGCTGGAAAAATCCGAGGCTGTCCGTGTAGTCTGGTAGATGAAGAAGTGAGGCAGGGTCAGCAGCTAACATCCAGGGATTAACCGTCTGTAAATGTCAGGCTGAATACGCGAAGGTAGTAGTACAACATCCATGGAGGAACACTCTGCCAAGAATGAGGGTGAATGCCCTGACAATCTCTTCCCACAAACGCAGCGTATAAGTAATCGCAATGCTAACTAGGGAAGATATTGCCGTGTGAGAAAGCGTGGGCTGAACATAATTAAACCCTGATGTCATGAGTGAGTGTCTGAGCGTGTGAATGGGAATGAATGGAGTGAGTGTGTGTATGTGTGTGAACCCCCGTAATGTGAAACAGCTGATGGCACTGACAAAAGGAGGAGGCGTGCCCAAGCTGTCAGGGAACGAAAGACCCAGACAGCTCCCTGACGCGCCTAATGGAAAACAGGGAAAAACTAACTATAAGTCAGAACTGGGTTTGGAACAACCAAACCCAGATTCATGACAATAATGGTATGTTCAGTAATACTGCATAAAAACTTGAAAATGTTTTCTTATGTTTAGTTGAAATGTTCAGCATTGACTAACTTGAATACATGAAAAGAAATAAATATTTTCATTCATCTGCACAATTGGTGTTATGTAGTGTTGGTGAATTTATTTTTGCACATTCTCTGTGTAAATACTGAAGTGTTTTTGGCTGAGCACAGGGGTGTTTAAACTGATTCAAAAAAGGTCTGATCATAATTTGTAAGAAATTGTAGTTTTGGCTAAAGTGTTCCATTTTGTTAAAGATCAAAGGTGATGTGCTACTTGGGTGTGGTATTGTGTTAACTGTGTGGAGTGCTTTGAAAAAACAGGGCCCTGTTTTTCAAAATAGTGCTTAAGCAACTGGAAAAAAATTAAGCTTTCTGTTCTATTTGTAGTTTATATTGTACAAAATATGTGGCTTATACATCTATAAAACAGTGCACCTATGAGCTGAACTAATCATCTCTCCCTTCCTTGCTTCCATTATGAAGGATTTCATTGGTGTGTTTTGTCCAGACGGCTGTTGTTGCCATAAGGTGGATAAATAAATAATTTCTGAAGAAATATTAAAACTTGTCTGTTGTTTTCCTCTCTCCAATTCTCCTGCTGGGATCCACTATTGCCTCTCTTCGCTTTTCTTTTTCACTGATTTTCTTGACCCTTTGCTGGTATGCCTCTCTCTGATGTGTGGTTCACATGGTGGGTTGTGCACTCTGTGTGTGTGTGAGTGTGTGTGAGTGTGTGTGCGCTTTGCACTGCAACCACCTGTATCTCACACTCACTATAATCCCAAATGCCTGAAAGGTATGGATTTGGCCACCATTAAATTTTTTAGGCACTCCTAAGAATCAATTTCAATTAAATATCAAATAGTGCTCCTATTTTCTCCCCGTTCTCTTGCTGCATCTCAGAATCACACCAGCATGTGGTCCAGAATTTTCTACTTTCCATTCATACCACAACCTTCCCTGTCTTGTCATTTTCTTTGTCCTCTCATCTCTGTGTTCATAACAGAGATCAGAGGAGCAGATATTCTGTGTTAGTGATGGATAATCATGACAGCTTATGCAGGTATGTATAGAATGGCAGTGCTGTGAACCTATTCTCTCTCTCTCTCTCTCTGACGGAGGTGAAAGAGTCGAAGTGGGCAGGGTTTTTGGGGCCGGTATTCTCCCCGAAAGGCAGCTGGCAGTCTATGTACAAGCTCCCTATTGAGAAACGGACGGCAGATCTCCAGTGGAGGATTGTTCATGGGGCAATAGCTACGAATAAATACAGAGCACACCTGGATCCTAATGTGGGGGAGGAATGTTTGTTTTGTTCCCAAGCTGAGACCCTGGAGCATTTGTTTGTTCAGTGTTTTCATTTATCTGGCCTTTTTGATCTTCTGAATGAGTGGTTTCATAATTTGGGTGAATGTTTCTCTTTTGGTTTGTTCATTTACGGTCCAAAGTATAAAGTGGCAAAGAAGTCTGTGCACACTTTGATGAACTTCCTATCTGGTACTGCTAAACTTGCCATCTGGCTGACAAGAAAAAATCGGACTATTAACACTGGCAATGTGGATCCTGTGTTTGTTTTCAAGGCCTTGTTAAAAGTCAGACTCCAGGTGGAGTATTCTTACTATAAAATGGTGGACAATTTGGAGGTATTCACCAATAGATGGACTGTAGGGAATATTTTGTGTTCTGTGGGAGAGGGGGATGAGTTATGTTTGCTCTTTTGAAATGTGGGACACGTGGTGGGATGATGGTATTGGTGATCTTACATTTTTGAATTGTACAATAAAGGGATTTTTTAAAACTCAAAACTCTCTCTCTCTCTCTCTCTCTCTCTCTCTCTCTCTCTCTCTCTCTCTCTCTCTCTCTCGCCGCCCTGCCGCAGCCGCTTCGAGCGTTTGCGACGAACCGCACTCTTGCCAGTCAATGGGATGACGACACTGCGTCCACCTTTCCTGCAATTTCCATAACTCCAGATGTGGGGGAGTGGCAGGGAGGAGAGGATCACCTACTGACCTTCAGGATTCCTCGCCTGGGCAAGTTCCAGTTTGTCGGGACAAGGGCGGTGTATCACATCTGTGTGAAGGTTCTGAATCTGCGCTCTCTGAAGGATGTCACGGAGTCGAGGTGGGCGGGTTATTTGGGGCCAGGGGTCTCCCCAAAGGGCAGCTGGCGGTGCATGTACAAGCAACCTATTGAGAAACGCACAGCAGATCTCCAGTGGAGGATTGTGCATGGGGCAATAGCCACAAATAAATACAGGGCACACCTTGATCCGACTGTGGGGGGGGGATGTTTGTTTTGTTCCCAAGTTGAGACCCTCGACCATTTGTTTGTCCACTGTTTTTGTTTATCTGGACTCTTTGAGATTTTGCGCGAGTGGTTTCGGGCTTTGGGTGAACGATTCTCTTTTGGTCTGTTCATTTACGGTCCAAAGTATAAAGTGGCAAGGAAGGCTGCCCACACTTTGATGAACTTCCTATCTGGGACTGCTAAGCTTGCCATCTGGCTGACGAGGAAAAATCGGGCAAGCAATGCTGGCAATGTGGATCCTGTGTCCGCTTTCAAGGTCTTGTTGAAAGTCAGACTCCGGGTGGAGTTCTCTTACTACCAAATGGTAGACAATGGTAGACTCTCTCTCTCTCTCTCATCCCTGTGGCACCGCCTCATGTGCATGGACCCCCCTGCTGGTTTGTTGTCCAAAATTCAGTCTGTTTTGGTGGACTTTTTTTGGGGGGGTGGACTCCACTGGGTTCCTCAAGCCCTGTTATTTCTTCCCAAAGAGGAGGGGGGGCAAGGAGTGATTCATCTAGCTAGTAGAGGTGCTGCTTTTAGACTGACTTTCATACAGAGACTGCTGACGGGCCCCCAGGACCTGGTATGGAGGCCTTTGGCCTGTGTTATTTTACAGAGAGTCCTTGGGCTTGGGCTAGACCTCCCTGTGTTTTTAATGGATTTTAAGAACTCTAATGCACTGTCTTTACCCAGTTTTTACCGCAGTCTCTTTTCAGTGTGGACTCTTTTTAAAAAACAAAGAGGGCCATGCGATTCCCTCTACTGGTTGTTGAGGGAGCCGCTGGTTTTTGGTGGTCGCCTTGGTGTCCTGCCGGGAGTTGGAAGGACCTTCCTTGATAGGCTGTGTTCCAGGAACGTTCTCACTCTGAAGCAAGTGGTGGAACTGGCTGGTCCTGGCCTCAACAACGCCTCAGCTTTAGGAGCTCATCTTGGTGTCAGGTCGAATCGTTTCATCGATGGTCTTCTTGCACACTGGAAACAGGAGCTTCATGGACTTGAGCACTCCCTACTCTTGGACTTTAGCAATGGCACGCTGCAGCCGGAAAGCACGGACCCCTTTCCCTCTCTCACGCTCTATATGGACTTTGACGTCGCTCCTTGCTCCTTACTGGCATTCTGTGCTCCCACTGGTGTGGACTTTGGAGGAGCCAGTGGTAAGGCACTCTACAGACTGGTGGTGATGGCACTCAACAAGGACAGATTGAACACCTGTGTGGACACTCCTTGGAGAGCCTATTTTAAACTAGGAAAAGGGCATCGGCCTGCCTGGAGGGCTCTTTACAAAGCCCCTCTCCCTAAGAGACATGGAGACTTACAGTGGAGGGTCCTGCATGGTATTATAGCAGTCAATGCTTTTGTTTCTGTGATTAACAGCAGTGTCAGTGATCAGTGTGTTTTTTGTTCCTCTAGGGAGACTGTTTTTCATTGTTTTATTGAATGTCAGCGCCTGAGTGGCCTCTTTGAACTTCTCACAGAACTTTTTCATATTTTTAAGGAAGTTTTCTCTAAGCAGGTTTTCATTTGTGGTTTTATGTACAATCGTCGTTTTAAGCAGAAGTGTCAACTACTGAACTTTGTTTTAGGGCAGGCAAAGTTGGCTATCTATGTAAGCCGGAGAAGAAAACTTGAGAATGTTGAGAGTGATGTTGATGTCAAAATTTTATTTGTGAGGCTACTTAAAGCCAGAATCAGGCTGGACTTTCAGTTTTTTATGGGGAATGGGGATGTGGAAGGTTTCAGGACCCTCTGGTCCCTGGAGAATGTCCTCTGTTCAGTTCATGATGGACAGCTTTTTTTTGGGCGTTTTTTGGGGGATTAATTTTCTGTGTAATATAGCATGACATAGAAATTGTATTGACTGATGGACAAATGTGTTTATTAAAGATCTTTTAAAAATCAAAAAAAATCTCTCTCTCTCTCTCTCTCTCTCTCTCTCTCTCTCTCTCTCTCTCGTGCGCATGCGTGGGCGTTTGTGGGAGCAGGGGTGTGGAGTGGTGTCGAGTGAGTACTTTAAACTTTGTATCTTCTAACTTTTTCTCTATCTTGTGTGTTTGAGGTGTGTGTGTTTAATATAGTGGGTTGAGTGTGTGTGTGCTGGGGTGTGAGTGTTGGAGTGAGTGTGTTGGGGAACGGTAGCTTCTGCTGCCGGTTTTTCCCGGCCGGCATCATGCCGGTGATTGATGGTGGTGTGGAGTTTGAGCGCTTAACCCGGCGTCATGGTGTGAGAATCCTCCCGACAGTTCCCTGTTCTGTGGAGGAGGCCAGCCTCGCTGTAGGACAGGTGGTTGGGCATGGCAGCATAAAATCAGCATCGAGGATGAACAGCGCAATTGTGATCTTTCTGGATTCGACTGAGAAAGCTGATCAGGTGGTGGCACAGGGAGTGGTCATAGGTGACACTTTTACTCCCGTTTTACCGCTGGCGAATCCGTCTAGGAGGATCACCATCTCAAACGCTCCTCCTTTCGTTAAAAATGATCAGCTGATTAGAGAGTTGTCCCGTTTTGGCCAGGTTGTGTCCCCTATCAGAATGGTCTCTCTGGGTAGTAAATCACCCCTGCTGAAGCATGTTGTATGTCACAGGAGGCAGTGTTTCATGGTGTTGAAAGACAGCTCTGCTGAACTGAACGCGTCTTTTAATTTCAGGATTGATGGCTTTAGCTACTTGGTGTTTGCAACATCTGAAACCATGAAGTGTTTTGCGTGTGGCGCAGAAGGCCATCTTATTAGGTCATGTCCTGAAAAGGCGAACACAAAGAGCACTGGCGGTAAGAAAGGTGACGCCGCTGTTTCTGGTGGTCCGGAGGGTAGCGCTACATGTGGTGCGGCGGACGCCGCTGCGGCGCCCGCTTCTGCTGGGGCGGTCGTGGCCGCGACTGCGGCCGCATCCGCGTCCGCGGCCGCGTCCGCTTCTACTTCTGCGGGGGCGTCCGCGTCCGCGTCCGCGTCCGCTTGTGCTGGGGCGGCCGCGGCCGCCTCTGCTGGGGTGGCCGCGGCGGGCGCGGTAGTTGTCCCCCCAAACAGTGATGGTGGGGAATTTCTGTCTGGCGGCAGCTCTGATCATTGTGACGAGCCTGTCGCCCGGGGTAGACAGGTGGAGGGTGTAAGTAAAAGTGCAGTTAAACGAAGGAACGTGAATGAACAGACTTTGCAGGCGGGGGAGGAGCGGTTTGAGGCTGTAGCGGACACACAGAGCAAACACTGCATGACAAACGTTGCGTTTCATGAAGAAATGCAGGAATGTAGTTTTGTTGAAGAGGATCCTTTTAAAGCTGCACAAAAAAGGAAAAGTGCGGAAAACTTGCAGAGCTCTGCTAAATCTAGTAGGGTTAGGAATTTAGATTTACTGAATGAGAGCGCTTCTGACGAAAGTGGAGATGAGTCTGAACTGATGCAGACGCAGACGCAGGAGGAGCAAAGCTCCTATTGTTTTGCTAAAATTAGACAATTTCTCCAGGTGACTAAGGGGAGCAGAGCTGTGAAAGTGGAAAATTACTTTCCAGATCTGGAGTTATTTGTGGCATCAGCTCGCAAGCTGATGAAACCGAATGATGGGAATGAGACTTTTACTGATCAGGAAATTTTTCGTTTAAAGAAACTGGTTGTCAAACTGAAATCACAAATTACTAACAGTCATGTTGACTCTTAGTTTGTTTCTTCCCTTTTATGCTATGTGTGTGTTTTTTTACTGTACCTTATTTTTATCCTTTTTAATGCCCCACCTTAGAATTGGCACTCTTAATATAAACGGGGCCAGGGATGATGTAAAAAGGGCCTCTTTATACAAGCTTTTTAATTTAAAGGCACTTGACGTGCTGATGGTCCAGGAGACTCACAGCACTGTAGACATTGAGTGCCAGTGGAGAAAAGAGTGGGATGGCTGCATTTTTTTTAGCCACAAATCCAATAATAGTGGAGGGGTGGCTGTACTTTTCTCTCGGGGTTGTGTGCCTGTCTCTTATGAGGTAGAAGAGGTGGTGAAAGGACATGTACTCTTGCTAAAGGTACAGCTTGAAAATGTAAACTTGGTTCTTATAAACGTGTATGTGCCAACCCAGAGAGCAGAAAGGATCAGGGTCTTTAATATGCTATCAGATACGGTTAGATCCTGTAATCCAAATAGTTTTTTATTTCTGGGGGGTGATTTTAACTGTACATTAAACCACAGACTGGACAGGAACCATCAGGAACCTCACCCTGCTTCTGCCAATAGGCTGAGGGAACTAGTGAAGGCGCATGAACTGGCCGATGTGTGGAGATCACATCATGGGGACCAGAGGCAGTACACCTGGAGCCATGCTAAAGATAACCTCTTATCTATGGCTAGGTTAGACCGTTTCTATGGTTTTAAACACCAAATGAGTGTTTTTAAAAATAGTTGTATCTGTCCTGTTGGTTTCACTGATCACTGCCTGCTGATTTGTTCTGTTTTCATTGAAAATGTAAAGTGTAAGAGTGCTTTTTGGCATTTTAATAATACACTTTTAAATGATGTGTTTTTTAAGGGAGTTTTTCATGATGTATGGAAGTCACACAGGGAACAAAAACCCTCTTTTAGTTCTCTCCAATTGTGGTGGGATTTTGGTAAGGCCCAGATAAAACAACTCTGCCAACAGTACACTCAAAATGTCACTCGTAGCTTGACCCAATCCTTGAAAGTTCTGGAGACTGAGGTGGTAGAACTAGAGGAGTTGCTCAGTTCTACAGGAAAACAGGAGCACTTAGAGGCTCTCAAGTCAAAAAGGTCAGCCTTGGCTAGCTTGCTAGGGGTCACCGCACAGGGTGCTCTGGTCCGCTCACGCTACATGGATGTAGCTCTGATGGACTCGCCCTCCCAGTACTTTTTTGGACTGGAGGGGAAAAATGGACAGAGAAAGCTCATTCACTCCTTGTTGGGCGATGACGGGAGAACAATCTCCACAGCAGCAGAGATCAGGAAACACGCTGCTAGCTTTTACAGTGAATTGTTTAGAGCAGAGTGGAGGGAGGACACGTCACTGGGCCAGGTTTTCCTTGATGGTCTTCCAGTGCTCTCAGAGGACCTTGTTGCCGGCTTGGATGCTCCACTGTCTCTGTCTGAGCTGCATACGGCGCTAATGAGCCTCCAGAATGGAAAATCACCAGGCATAGATGGTCTCTCTGTGGACTTTTTTAAGGAATTCTGGCCCCTGCTTGGTCCAGACCTGCTGGAGGTTCTCCAAGATAGCTTGGAAAGGGGGACCCTACCCACGACCTGCAGGAGGGCCATCATCACACTGTTGCCGAAAAAGGGGGACCTCCAGAGCCTAAAGAACTGGAGACCAGTCTCTCTGCTCTGCACAGACTATAAGATTCTCTCAAAAGCTCTGGCCCGAAGACTGAGAAAGGTGATGAGCGAGCTCATTCATGTAGACCAGACTTACTGTGTGCCTGGCAGGCTGATTAGTGACAACGTCACTTTAATTCGGGATATTTTGGAGGTCTCTGGTTCATTGGCGGTAGAAACTGGTTTGATTTCAATTGACCAGGAAAAGGCGTTTGATCGGGTTGAACACCAATATTTATGGACAGTTTTAACAGCTTTTGGGTTCAGCCCAGGCTTCATAGCCAGGATACGGGTCTTGTACAGTGACATTGAGAGTGTACTGAAGATAAATGGGGGCCTGTCTGCCCCTTTAAAAGTCCAGAGGGGGGTTCGGCAGGGCTGCCCTCTCTCAGGGATGCTGTACTCCCTCGCCATAGAGCCTTTGCTTCACTGCCTGAGAAGGGACCTATCAGGAGTCACTTTTCCTGGCTGTGACACCACGTTCAAGCTGTCGGCCTATGCAGATGATGTAGTCATTCTGCTAAACAAGCAGAGTGACATTGACGTTCTGGTTAGGAGTGTCAATCTTTTTGGCCAACTTTCCTCTGCAAAAATAAACTGGGGAAAAAGCGAGGCTCTGATGGTGGGGGAGAAACTAGAAAATCAGCTTACGCTGCCTGGTGGGTTGATTTGGAAAAAAGGAGGTTTTAAGTATCTTGGTGTCTTTATTGGAAATCAGCAGTTTGAGCAAAAAAATTGGGATGGGGTCATAGAGAAAATTAACGGGAGACTAAACAAATGGAAGTGGCTAATGCCAAGAATATCTTTTAGAGGAAGAGTGCTCATTTTAAATAATCTTGTTTCCTCATCCCTGTGGCACCGCCTCATGTGCATGGACCCCCCTGCTGGTTTGTTGTCCAAAATTCAGTCTGTTTTGGTGGACTTTTTTTGGGGGGGTGGACTCCACTGGGTTCCTCAAGCCCTGTTATTTCTTCCCAAAGAGGAGGGGGGGCAAGGAGTGATTCATTTAGCTAGTAGAGGTGCTGCTTTTAGACTGACTTTCATACAGAGACTGCTGACGGGCCCCCAGGACCTGGTATGGAGGCCTTTGGCCTGTGTTATTTTACAGAGAGTCCTTGGGCTTGGGCTAGACCTCCCTGTGTTTTTAATGGATTTTAAGAACTCTAATGCACTGTCTTTACCCAGTTTTTACCGCAGTCTCTTTTCAGTGTGGACTCTTTTTAAAAAACAAAGAGGGCCATGCGATTCCCTCTACTGGTTGTTGAGGGAGCCGCTGGTTTTTGGTGGTCGCCTTGGTGTCCTGCCGGGAGTTGGAAGGACCTTCCTTGATAGGCTGTGTTCCAGGAACGTTCTCACTCTGAAGCAAGTGGTGGAACTGGCTGGTCCTGGCCTCAACAACGCCTCAGCTTTAGCAGCTCATCTTGGTGTCAGGTCGAATCGTTTCATCGATGGTCTTCTTGCACACTGGAAACAGGAGCTTCATGGACTTGAGCACTCCCTACTCTTGGACTTTAGCAATGGCACGCTGCATAAAGCCCCTCTCCCTAAGAGGCATGGAGACTTACAGTGGAGGGTCCTGCATGGTATTATAGCAGTCAATGCTTTTGTTTCTGTGATTAACAGCAGTGTCAGTGATCAGTGTGTTTTTTGTTCCTCTAGGGAGACTGTTTTTCATTGTTTTATTGAATGTCAGCGCCTGAGTGGCCTCTTTGAACTTCTCACAGAACTTTTTCATATTTTTAAGGAAGTTTTCTCTAAGCAGGTTTTCATTTGTGGTTTTATGTACAATCGTCGTTTTAAGCAGAAGTGTCAACTACTGAACTTTGTTTTAGGGCAGGCAAAGTTGGCTATCTATGTAAGCCGGAGAAGAAAACTTGAGAATGTTGAGAGTGATGTTGATGTCAAAATTTTATTTGTGAGGCTACTTAAAGCCAGAATCAGGCTGGACTTTCAGTTTTTTATGGGGAATGGGGATGTGGAAGGTTTCAGGACCCTCTGGTCCCTGGAGAATGTCCTCTGTTCAGTTCATGATGGACAGCTTTTTTTTGGGCGTTTTTTGGGGGATTAATTTTCTGTGTAACATAGCATGATATAGAAATTGTATTGACTGATGGACAAGTGTGTTTATTAAAGATCCTTTAAAAATCAAAATCTCTCTCTCTCCCTCTCTCTCTCTTTCTCTCTCTCTCTCTCTCTCTCTGAGTGGGTGTGGTCGTGAGTGCGAGCTGAGAGCGTGTGACAGCGTGAGTGAATTATTTCAAACTTTTCTCTATCTTTTGGTGTTTAAGGTGTTTTTTTGTTAAATAATCTTAATTTTTGTTGTCTTCTGTAGCTGGGGTGGGGTAGGCGTTTTGGAAGGGGGGTTTCTGCTGCCAGCTCTGTTGGTCAGCATGGTTTTGGAGCGAGGCTCCGGTTTTGAGCAGCTGACACGCCGCCATGCTGTCAAACTGACACCGGCTGTCAGCTGCTCGGTGGAGGAATGTAGTCTGGCTGTGGGGGAGCTGGTCGGTTATGAAAGTGTTAGATCAGCTTCGAGAATGAATAGTGCCGTGGTGATTTTCCTCGATAGTGTGGAAAAAGTTAACCGGGTAGTGGAGAGCGGGGTTGTGATTAAAGACACACTGGTTCCTGTTCTGTCTCTGGTAAATCCCGCGAAGAGAATTACCATCTCAAATGTCCCACCATTTTTAAAGAACGAGCTGTTGGAGAAGGAGCTGTCGAGACACGGGCAGCTTTTGTCCCCGATTAAGCACATCCCTCTCGGTTGTAAGTCCCCGCGTTTAAAGCATGTCATGTCTTTTAGGCGACAGGTGCTCATGATTTTAAAGAATAGCGAGGAAAGCCTCAACCTCGTGTTTAAATACCGGATTGACGGCTTTGATTATACCATCCACGTCACCTCCGATAATATGAAGTGTTTCGGCTGCGGAATGGAGGGACACTTGATTCGATCATGCCCTCAGGGAGTGGGGGGTGATCACTCGGGGGGGGGGCGCTAGTGCGGCCTCGGGGCCGTCTGGCGGCGGAGCGGCTTCGCTGCCCTCCGAGGCTGACGGCGCTACTGCGCCGTCGGGCGTTTCGGCCGGAGCCGCAGGGCCGTCTGGCGGCGGCGCTTCGGCCAAGGCCGCGAGGCTGTCTGGCGGCGGGGCGGCTTCGCCGCCCTCCGCAGCCGGCCTGTCGATCATAACTGAAACAGCAACAACAGTTAAAGCACATCACGGGGCTGCTGCACAGACCAACATTGCAGACAAGGGTGAGATTACCGAGAGGGATCACGCTGAGGGTCAGACAGAGGAGCCGAATGAGGCCCAGGTAGATGGTGGGACCAGAAAGATGAATATAAAAGCACAGCACAGGGTGAGCGAAAGACAGGAAGAGACAGCTACCAGGGTGGCTGAGTCAGTGTTGGAGGATGAGGATGACATCGAATTAGATGAAGAGTTATGTAAAACCTCCATCAAGCGGAAGAATTTGGAAACCAAACAGCAGAGGAGCAAAGTAAAAAGGGTTGTTAAAGACAGTTCTGAGGTTTCTCTATCTCAGACAGATTCTTATGCTGGGTCTGAGATAGAGAGTGATGGTGAAAGCAGTGATGATGTGGCCAGTGGAGGCGGTTACCCCTTCACAAAAATACAGAAGTTTTTGCAGGACACTAAGGGGGTCAGAATGGTTAAAGTTGAAAGCTTCTTCCCTGATCTAAAACGTTTTGTTGACTCTGCTCGGGTCTACATGAAAAATAGGGGAGAGCTTGAGCAGGAAAGTTTTACTGATCAGGAGATCTACAGACTAAAAAAGCTTGTGCTAAAAGTTAAGAACCAAATTGTCCAGGATGATTAGTCTTTTATCGCTCATTCTTTCTTTTCTGTTTTTATATTGGCTTTGCCCTCTTATATACATGTGTAGTTTTAATTTTGGCACACTCAACATCAATGGGGCAAGAGAAATGTCCAAGCGAGCAAGTGTTTTTACTCTTGCAGAATGCAAGAAAATTAATGTTCTGTTTGTTCAGGAGACTCATAGTTCTGAGGACAATGCTGCTGACTGGAGGAGGGAATTTCGGGGTGAAATTATTCTTAGTCATAGAAGCAGCAAATGTGGTGGAGTGGGTATTTTATTTTCTCGAGATTTTATTCCACTTTCTTATGACATTGATGAGATAATTGCAGGCCACATTTTAAAAGTTCGAGCTGTTTTTGAGAATGTGAAAGTTGTTTTTATAAATGTGTATGCTCCAACCGTAGGCACAGAAAGATTGGCCTTTTTAAATATTTTAGATGACACGATCAAAAATTGCAGTAATGATGACTTTTTATTTGTGGGAGGTTTATTTATTTATTTAGCGAATGCAAAGTCCTTAAGCCAAGCAGTTGCCTCCTGGTTTGCTGTATGGAGGGTGTGTAATCCTCCTTCCAGTCTTTGGAGCGGGCAAGCCTCTATGATGTGTTCCATAGTTTGCTCCTCTCCACATGCGCACAGTGGGCTAGGGCTACTGCCCCATCTGTGAAGGCTGGCCAAGCAGGGGCCATGTCCAGTCCTGAAGCGATTGAGTGTAGACCACTGTCTCCTTGGGAAGTTGGTGCCCGGGACCTGTTGGTTGGGGTTTATCACCAGCTGTTTGTTTGGGACCTCCTTGGTCTCCCATTCCTCTTGCCAAGCTGTCTGGATGGTAAAGTCAGCTGGGGGAGGGTTTTTCCAAATCGGCCGTCTGGATGAAAGTCGGGCAGTGGGTGGGGTGTAGATATCTGCATGGATTGGTAAGTGAGGAAAATCTTTAACTTTTTGGAGCATCCTTTGAGTTAATGCTGCTCGCCGGATGTGTGGAGGGGCTATGTTTGACAGTACAGAGAGCCAGGGGAGTGGTGTTGAGCGGATTGTTCCAGTTATAGTTCTCATGGTTGAGTTGAGCTGGGTGTCTACATGGTGTGTGTAAGATGACCTGGACCAGACAGGGGCACAATATTCTGCTACAGAGTATGAAAGGGCCAGTGCTGAGGTGCGCAGGGTGGAGACTGCCGCCCCCCATTTTGCACCAGCAAGCTTGCAGAGCAGGTTGTTTCGTACTTTCACCTTAGCAGCCGTCCACTTTAGATGTTCCTTGAAGGATAAGGTCCTATCAAGGGTCACTCCAAGATAAGTTGGATTTGGGGCATGCTTAAGCTTGAGTCCGCTCAGGTGGATGTTTAGTTCTCTGGCAGCTTTTGCATTGTGGAGATGAAATACACTGGAGACGGTTTTTGCTGGGCTTGGTTTTAGGCGCCAGATTTTGCAGAACTGGTCCAGTTTAGCAAGATCTTCCGTGAGCACCCGTTCCAGTGGTTCAAAGTCTGGTGCTTGGAATGCCAAACAGATGTCGTCTGCATAGATGAATTTGCGGGATTTTGTAGTAGGCAGGTCGTTTATGTAGAGGTTGAACAGAGTTGGAGCTAGAACTGAGCCTTGTGGGAGTCCGTTTTTCTGCATTCTCCATGCACTTGTGTTCTGACTGAGATGGACTCTGAACCTTCGGTTGGTCAGCAGCGTTTTTATAATTGCTGTTGCCCAAGCAGGGATCGCCTTTATAAGTTTCAGGAGGAGGCCTTTGTGCCAGACCGTATCATAGGCGGCTGTAAGATCGAGAAACACAGCCCCTGTCTTCAGTCTGCTCTCGAAGCCATCTTCCTTGGGCTGTATATGACTGGAAGTTGTTGGCCAATGTGTACAAGCAGGGGCCGGTGTTGGCTGTGTGGAAAATCATCAAGAATGAGGATCTGTGTAGGATATGGCTCCCCATTCAAAGAGCTGACCCAACACAGGTCAGGAGAATAGTCCTTCTTCCACCTAGCAGAGTGGAAGGTTCCTCTTTGTTTGGGGTCGTATATCAAAGCGAGGTCATTTCTGGATGCCCAGTCTGAAAGTGCCTCCCCATCACTGTCCACTGCTGGGTACCCCCAGTCAGGGTGATGGCTGTTAAAGTCCCCCACATAGATGGCAGGGTGGGGTAGGGTGGGTAAGACCTGCAGATCCCAGTTGGCATTAGGGGGCTTGTACACATTGACAATATGGAAGCCACCAATGATTATGGTGTCTGAGAAATGTGTTGTTATCAGGTGTGGGAGGTGATTTTAATTGTACAGAAAATCCTCTTATGGATAGGAATCACCCAGAGCCACATGCTGCATCCAACAGAGTTTTAAAAGGTCTCATAGAAGCTCATGATCTGTGTGATGTGTGGAGGAATTTTCATGGCAAGGCTAGACAGTACACGTGGAGCCATAGAAAGGACAATATTTTGTCCTTAGCTAGACTGGATAGGGTTTACAGTTTTAAGCACCATTTTAGCATTTTTAAAAGTGCTTTTATAGTCCCTGTTGGCTTCACAGATCATTCCCTGGTTCAGTGTTGTGTTTTTATCAAGAATATAAAGTGCAGTAGTGCATACTGGCATTTTAACACGTCACTTTTATCGGATAACAGTTTTAAAACTGCTTTTATGTTTTTTTGGAGTAATTTTAAATTAACAAAATCAAATTTTAGTTCTTTGCAGCAGTGGTGGGATGTAGGGAAGAGCCAAATAAAGAATCTGTGCCTACAGTATACTCGCAATGTCTCTGGAGACTTGGCCAGGTCTGTCAGGGACCTGGAGAGAGAAGTAGTGGAGCTGCAGTCTTTGGCAGGCTCCACAGGAGAAAGAGGACATTTTGAGGCCCTCAATGGCAAAAAGTCTGTTTTAACTGACCTACTGGGAGTGGCTGCCAGGGGGGCTGTGGTACGCAGTAGGTTCCAGAACATCGCACTAATGGACGCTCCATCTCATTTTTTCTTTGGTCTGGAGAGGAAGAATGGTCAGAGGAGGATGATCCACTCTCTCAGCTCCGAGGACGGGCGGCCGATCCATGAGTCTGCGGAGATCCGTCGCTTTGCAGTTGCTTTCTACAAGGATCTCTTTAAGAAAGAATTTGTTGAGAATCCACATGCACTGAGTCATTTTTTGATGGACTTGCCAAAGGTGATGGCTAGCGTGAATGCGGAGCTGGAGAGCGGGATCACTCTGCAAGAACTGGCAGTGGCTGTCCAGTCTCTTCAGTGTGGAAAAGCCCCAGGGATAGATGGCGTACCAGCGGAGTTCTACAAGGCGTTCTGGTCTGAGATCTGTGAGGACTTGCTGGAAGTACTGTCTGACAGTCTGCGGAAGGGTCACCTGCCCCTAAGTTGTAGGAGAGCAGTCCTCACCCTCCTTCCAAAAAAAGGCGACTTGAAAGACATTAAGAACTGGCGTCCGGTGGCCCTCCTCTGTACTGACTACAAAATTCTCTCCAAAGTGTTGGCTACCAGACTGAGGAAGGCGATGGAGCAGGTCATACATGTAGACCAGACCTACTGTGTACCTGGTAGGGTGGTTACAGACAACATTTTTTTAATTTGTGATGTTTTGGACCTCTCCAGCTCATTGGTCAAAGAACTTGGTCTTATTTCAATAGACCAAGAAAAGGCGTTTGACCAAGTTGAACATCCATACCTTTGGCAGACATTAGAGGCCTTTGGTTTCAGCTCAGGGTTCATCGCCATGATCCAGGCTTTGTATAGAGACATTGAGAGTATTCTTAAGATTAATGGTGGTTTGAGTGCTCCTTTCAAAGTTGAGAGGGGTGTCCGACAGGGCTGCCCCCTCTCAGGTATGCTGTACTCTCTTGCCATTGAGCCCCTCCTTTGTAAACTAAGGCAAGGCCTCACTGGTTTTAAAGTCCCCAACTCTGACTCTGTTTTTAAAGTGTCTGCATATGCTGATGACGTTGTTGTTTTTACAAGAAATCAAAATGATGTAGACTACCTTTTAAGAACTGTCAATCTTTTTGGTGAGTGCTCCTCAGCGAGAGTGAATTGGGGTAAGAGTGAAGCTGTTGTGGTGGGGGGGAGACCACAAAAAATTGCCCTACCTGGTGGCCTCTCGTGGACACAAGGTGGTTTTAAATATCTTGGTGTGTTTTTAGGAAATCAGACTTTTACTGAGAAAAATTGGGAGTGTTTTTTAGAAAAAACTGAAGGAAGACTAAAAAAATGGAAATGGATTCTGCCAAACTTGTCCTTCAGAGGTCGTGTTTTAATTATCAACAACTTAATTGCTTCAATGCTGTGGCATCAACTGTCTTGTCTGGACCCTCCACCCAATTTGCTGGCCAGAGTGCAATCTATAGTCGTGGACTTTTTCTGGGACCGTCTTCACTGGGTTCCACAGAGTATCCTGTTTTTACCGAGGGAAGAAGGTGGTCAAGGGCTCATCCATCTGGCCAGCAGGGGGGCTGTCTTTCGCCTGCAGTTCATTCAGCAACTGCTGAGTGGCCCCCTTGACCTTGTGTGGAGACCTATTGCCAGGGCTGTCCTGGCTCGCTGTGGAGGGCTTGGACTAGAGGAGTCGCTGCTTTTAATGGATTTAAGGGGCCAAAAACTCCCAGAACTTCCCCAGTTTTACCAAAGTGCTTTTAAAATCTGGGGACTTTTTAAAAAGAACTCTCCCCAGGCTTCCTTGCCGCCTTTCTGGCTTTTAAAGGAACCACTTGTGTTCGGGACCCGTTTTGATGTGGGCAATGTTTTAGGACCTTCTGTTTTAAAAAAGTTTATTTTTGCAAAGGTCACAACGCTGGGACACTTGGTAAATTTATGTGGTCCTAACTTGGACAATGCTGTTGCCCTGTGCTCGGCTCTTGGCGTCTCTTCAGTCAGAGTTATAATGAACTTGTTGAAAGATTGGAGAGACTGCCTGTCTGCAGAAGAACACTCTGCTATCGTTTTACACTGCGAAAACTCTGTACAAACTGCTGATGAACCTTTTCCTTTTAGTATTTTATCTCCTGATTTTAAAGATGGCACTGGTGTGTTTTTAAACTCTGAGCACATTAACATTTGTGACTCTCCTGGTAAAAAAATGTATGGACTTTTGGTGAAAATTCTAAATGTGAATAAGTTAAAAGGTCGAGCTGATACACCATGGAGGAAACACTTGGGTCTGGGTCCAGAGGTGAGGCCTGCCTGGAGAGCACTCTATAAACCACCATTAACTAAGAAGGTTGGAGACCTACAATGGCGAGTTTTACATGGTGCTGTGGCTGTAAATGCTTTTATCTCTCTTTTAAACCCAAATGTTGTTGAGGTTTGTCCATTTTGTCCTCAGAAAGAAACTGTGTTCCATTGTTTTCTGGACTGTAACAGACTGCAATCGTTGTTTGTTTTTTTGGGGAAACTGTTTTATCTGTTTGGAGAAGTCTTTTCCCAGCAGATTTTTATCTTGGGCTTTCCATATAGACTGAGGACTAAGAAAAAGAGTGAACTCTTAAATTTCATCCTGGGTCAGGCTAAAATGGCTATTTATGTTAGTAGGAAAAGAAAAATTGAACAACTGCTGGATTGTAATGTAAAAGACATACTGGTTGGCATGATTAAGGCTCGAATAGTGATTGATTACAATTACTATCATCTGATGCAGAATGTTGAAACCTTTGAGGCTATGTGGTGCTTTAAGCACATCCTGTGTTGTGTTAAGGAGGGGGAAATTACCTATGGTATAATCCTGATGTAAGAAGCAAGTTTTTTGTTTTAGTTTTCCTTGTTTGGTTACTTGTGTCTTTGATTTCTTGTCAGTGAGACATTTTTCTTTTCCATTGCTTCTTTTAGTTGTTTTAGTTGTGTTTTTCTGTTGAATTTGTGACAATGAAGGTGTGTTGAAAAATCAAAAAATCTCTCTCTCTCTCTCTCTCTCTCTCTCTCTCTCTCTCTCTCTCTCTCTCTCTCTCTCTCTCTCTCTCTCTCTCTCTCTCTCTCTCTCTCTCTCTCATATCCATCCATCCAGCCAGCCAGCCATCTTCTACTTCTGGGCAAGTGCAATGCTAATGGAGAACTTCTACTTGCACTATGTTCAGAGTACAACCTTGTGATAACCAACACCCTATTTAAGCACAAGGGCACACACAAGAAGACATGGATGCACCCAAGATCCAAGCACTGGCACTTGTTAGACTACATCATAGTAAGGCACAGAGACATAATGGATATATTGGACACCAGAGCAATAAGAGGTGAGGACTGTGGTACTGATTTTGTTATGCTGAGATCTAGATAAAGGATTTGCAGATGAAAACAACACTGCAGGACAGGTGCAAAGCCGCCATGGAAGATAAACACTAGTGCGCTGAAAGGCCAAAAGAAGCAGGAAGAACTTAAACAGGAAATGGATGAAAACTTGAAAGACTGGGACAGCAACAACTCAGAGAATGACATCCTGAGAGGAAACATCAAGATTGGTTTGATGAGCATGATGAACATCTGAAGAAAGTACTAGAAGTGAGGAATACAGCTAGGCAGGAAAATCTACAGTGTAACACAAGGTCAAAGAAGAAGAAATACTCAAAGGCTCAGAGTGAGCTACAGAAGTACACCAGAGAGATGAAGTCCAACTGATGGGATGAAAAAGCAGAGGAACTTCAAACTGCAGCAGACAGGAAGGACATGAAAACATTCTTCACAGGTTTGAGAGAAATCTACGGCCCTAAACCAAGAGAATTGATCCAACTAAAGGCTATGGATGGTGAAACGGTTTTGCAGGAAAAAGACAAGATCCTGGACAGATTTGCAGACCACTTTGACCAACTACTAAACAACCCTGGAGATCTCGCTGAAGAGGCTAAAGAAGCTCTAGTGCAGTGATCAGTTGTATCAAGTCTGGATGAACCATCAAATATTGATGAACTAATGGCAGCTATCAGGACAACACAGGATGGTAAAGCTCCAGGAAGGGATGGAATTCCAGCATAAGTGTGGAAATTTGATGGTGTTCAGCTGACCAACTGCCTGCACAAGCTCATCCAAGAGATATGGGATGCCCAGAAAGTACCCCAAGACTGGACAGATGCAAGTATTGTGCCTTTGTTCAAAAAAGGTGACAGGAAAGATTGTGGAAATTACCAAAGTATATCACTGCTAGCCACTGTTGGTAAGATTCTTTCATGTGCACTACTGAACAGACTCAATGAACACATCTCGCAGAATGTACTACCGGAAACCCAGTGCGGCTTTAGAAGTGGAAGAAGCACAATGGGCATGATCTACTTGAAACAGGTTCAAGAAAAATGTGTCGAACAGAACATGCTGCTTTATGTAGTCTTCATTGATTTCAGTAAAGCCTTCAATACTGTATCGCGACAAGGACTCTGGCAGGTACTCAAGAAATATGGGTGTACAGAGAAGTTTGTCAACCTGATTAAGGCATTCTATTCAGGTATGGAAGCAAACGTGGCAATGAGTGGTTCAGTGTCTAAAGAATTTTCAGTAAGTAACGGGGTGAAACAAGGGTGTGTGCTGGCACCTACTGTACACTCTTTTTGCTATATCTGTCAGCCTTGCTTGAGGTGGCCTTCAAAGACACTTCAGAAGAAGTATACATTCAAACAAGGAAAGAAGCAGACTTGTTCAATGTGGCACAGTTTAAAACCAAGAGTAAAACATCGATAAAGGTAATAAGAGAAATGCTCTTTGCCAATGACAGTGCTCTAGTTGCTCACAGTGTGGAAGATATGCAATCTTTAGTGGAGAAATTTGCAAGAGCAGCTAGCCAATTTAGCCTCAAAATCAACATCATTAAGACAGAGCTCCTCTATAAATCACCAAAGTTCCAGTTATCAACATCACTACCAGAAGAGATCAGCATTGGTACAGAACAACTAGTCAAGTGTAAGGCTTTCAAGTATCTCAGGAGTACTGTTTCAGAAAATGCTAGGCTGGAGGATGAACTATCTCTCAGAATGGGAAGAGCGAGCGCTGTGTTTGGAAACTTGAGGGAGAGACTGTGGAACAATCGACATCTGTCAATCCGTGTGAAATGCAAAGTGTACAGAGCGACAGTACTGGACACTCTATTGTATGGTGCTGAAACTTGGACTGTCTACAGAGTGCAGGGGAAGAAACTCCATGCGTACATGATGAGACACCTTTGACCCATAATGAACATCTCATGGAAAGACAAGATAACCATCATAGAAGTGCTGAAACGAGCTGGTCTATCATCAATGGAGGACATGCTAATACAGATGAACCTGGGATGGCTCGGACATGTTGAGCGGATGGACCACCAGCAACTCCCTTGGCAGTTACTCTACTCACAGTTATGTGAGGGCAAACACAATCAGGGCAGACCAAGGCTCAGATTTAGACACTGTAAAAAGAAACCTGAAGAAGTTGGATATAAACAGGAGTTCCTGGCAGTGAAAGGTGAAGAACAGCGCTGCGTGGAGGAATCTGGTCAAACCTAAATGAAACAGTCATTGTCACCCCCGACAGACTGCTGTGATGATAGAATGGCAGCGCTGTGAACCTGTTCTCTCTCTCTCTCTCTCTCTCTCTCCCTCTCTCTGATCATCGTGGACTTCTTTTGGTCTGGTCGACATTGGGTCCGTGCGGCTGTTCTCTACCTGCCTGTTGCCGAGGGATGACAGGGCCTGGTGGACATACAGTCCAAGATCGCCTGTTTTAGGCTTCAGACTGCACAACGCCTCCTTTACGGATGTGGACCCTGCTGGATGGACACTGCAAAACTGCTCCTGAGGAGAGTTGGCTGCTTGGGCTATGATAAGCAGCTTTTCCTCGTGAAGTCCGGGGAGGTGGACCTTACTGGACTTTCTCCTTTCTACACATCTGTCTTACATGCATGGCAAGTCTTCACCGTAGCTTGCATTCCTGAGGAGACACCAGGCATGTGGCTGTTCGAGGAACCACTGTTTTTCAATCAATTCATGGACACTCAAGTGCTGCAATCTGTAAGTCTGCGAACTTGTTTAAGGGAGGCACACTGTACCAAGCTTGGTCAGCTTATGAAGATGTCAACCACATCGATAGAAACGCTGCGGCGGAGTGCCAACATTACATCTGTCAGACTGGTGCATAGGGTGATGAAGGAAGTGTGTGCTGCCCTGCCACGACCACTTAGAGCATTTGCGGAAAACCGGACTCTTTCCACTCAATGGGATGAGGGCACTGTGTCCAACTTTCCTGCCCTTTCCAGAAGTCCAGCTGTGGGAGAGTGGCAGGAGGGAGATGATCACCTGCTGTCCTTCAGAAATCCTCGTCTGGGCAAGTTCCAGTTTGTGGGGACGAAGGCAGTGTATCACATCTGTGTGAAAGTTCTGAATCTGCGCTCTCTGACGGACGTGAAAGAGTCGAAGTGGGCAATGTTTTTGGGGCCGGTATTCTCCCCGAAAGGCAGCTGGCGGTCCATGTACAAGTTCCCTATTGAGAAACAGACGGCAGATCTCCAGTGGAGGATTGTTCATGGGGAAATAGCTACGAATAAATACAGAGCACACCTGGAGCCGAATGTGGGGGAGGAATGTTTGTTTTGTTCCCAAGTTGAGACCCTGGAGCATTTGTTTGTTCAATGTTTTCGTTTATCTCGCCTTTTTGATCTTCTGAAAGTGTGGTTTCATGATTTGGGTGAATGTTTCTCTTTTGGTTTGTTTATTTACGGTCCAAAGTATAAAGTGGCAAAGAAGTCTGTGCACACTTTGATGAACTTCCTATCTGGTACTGCTAAACTTGTCATCTGGCTGACAAGGAAAAATCGGACTACTAACACTGGCAATGTGGATCCTGTGTTCGTTTTCAAGGCCTTGTTAAAAGTCAGACTCCAGGTGGAGTACTCTTACTATGAAATGGTGGACAATTTGGAGGTATTCACCAATAGATGGACTGTAGGGAATATTTTGTGTTCTATGGGAGAGGGGGATGAGTTATGTTTGCACTTTTGAAATGTGAGACACTTGGTGGAATGATATTGGTGATCTTACATTTTTGAATTGGGCAATAAAGGGATTTTTTAAAACTCAAACTCTCTCTCTCTCTCTCTCTCTCTCTCTCTCTCTCTCTCTCTCTCTCTCTCTCTCGTGCGCATGCGTGGGCGTTTGTGGGAGCAGGGGTGTGGAGTGGTGTCGAGTGAGTACTTTAAACTTTGTATTTTCTAACTTTTTCTCTATCTTGTGTGTTTGAGGTGTGTGTGTTTAATATAGTGGGTTGAGTGTGTGTGTGCTGGGGTGTGAGTGTTGGAGTGAGTGTGTTGGGGAACGGTAGCTTCTGCTGCCGGTTTTTCCCGGCCGGCATCATGCCGGTGATTGATGGTGGTGTGGAGTTTGAGCGCTTAACCCGGCGTCATGGTGTGAGAATCCTCCCGACAGTTCCCTGTTCTGTGGAGGAGGCCAGCCTCGCTGTAGGACAGGTGGTTGGGCATGGCAGCATAAAATCAGCATCGAGGATGAACAGCGCAATTGTGATCTTTCTGGATTCGACTGAGAAAGCTGATCAGGTGGTGGCACAGGGAGTGGTCATAGGTGACACTTTTACTCCCGTTTTACCGCTGGCGAACCCGTCTAGGAGGATCACCATCTCAAACGCTCCTCCTTTCGTTAAAAATGATCAGCTGATTAGAGAGTTGTCCCGTTTTGGCCAGGTTGTGTCCCCTATCAGAATGGTCTCTCTGGGTAGTAAATCACCCCTGCTGAAGCATGTTGTATGTCATAGGAGGCAGTGTTTCATGGTGTTGAAAGACAGCTCTGCTGAACTGAATGCGTCTTTTAATTTCAGGATTGACGGCTTTAGCTACTTGGTGTTTGCAACATCTGAAACCATGAAGTGTTTTGCGTGTGGCGCAGAAGGCCATCTTATTAGGTCATGTCCTGAAAAGGCGAACACAAAGAGCACTGGCGGTAAGAAAGGTGACGCCGCTGTTTCTGGTGGTCCGGAGGGTGGCGCTGCATGTGGTGCGGCGGGTGCCGCTGCGGCGCCCGCTTCTGCTGGGGCGGTCGCGGCCGCAGTCCGCATCCGCGTCCGCTTCTACTTCTGCAGGGGCGTCCGCGTCCGCTTGTGCTGGGGCGTCCGCGGCCGCCTCTGCTGGGGTGGCCGCGGCGGGCGCGGTAGTTGCCCCCCCAAACAGTGATGGTGGGGAATTTCTGTCTGGCGGCAGCTCTGATCATTGTGACGAGCCTGTCGCCCGGGGTAAACAGGTGGAGGGTGTAAGTAAAAGTGCAGTTAAACGAAGGAACGTAAATGAACAGACTTTGCAGGCGGGGGAGGAGCGGTTTGAGGCTGTAGGGGACACACAGAGCAAACACTGCATGACAAACGTTGCAGTTCATGAAGAAATGCAGGAATGTAGTTTTGCTGAAGAGGATCCTTTTAAAGCTGCACAAAAAAGAAAAAGTGCTGAAAACTTACAGAGCTCTGCTAAATCTAGTAGGGTTGGGAAGTTAGATTTACTAGATGAGAGCGTCTCTGACGAAAGTGGAGCTGAGTCTGAAATGATGCAGACGCAGACGCAGGAGGAGCAAAGCTCCTATTGTTTTTCCAAAATTAGGCAATTTCTCCAGGTGACCAAGGGGAGCAGAGCTGTGAAAGTGGAAAATTACTTTCCAGATCTGGAGTTATTTGTGGCATCAGCTCGCAAGCTGATGAAACTGAATGATGGGAATGAGACTTTTACTGATCAGGAAATTTTTCGTTTAAAGAAACTGGTTGTCAAACTGAAATCACAAATTACTAACAGTCATGTTGACTCTTAGTTTATTTCTTCCCTTTTATGCTATGTGTGTGTTTTTTTACTGTACCCTATTTTTATCCTTTTTAATGCCCCACCTTAGAATTGGCACTCTTAATATTAATGGGGCCAGGGATGATGTAAAAAGGGCCTCTTTATACAAGCTTTTTAATTTAAAGAAACTTGACGTGCTGATGGTCCAGGAGACTCACAGCACTGTGGACATTGAGAGCCATTGGAGAAAAGAGTGGGATGGCTGCATTTTTTTTAGCCACAAATCCAGTAGCAGTGGGGGGGGGTGGCTGTACTTTTCTCTAGGGGTTGTGTGCCTGTCTCTTATGAGGTAGAAGAGGTGGTGAGAGGTCATTTCCTCTTATTAAAGGTACAGTTTGAAAACGTGAACTTCGTTTTTATAAACGTGTATGTGCCAACACAGAGAGCAGAGAGGATCAGGGTCTTTGACGTGCTTTCGGATACGGTTAAGTCCTGTGATCCAAATAGTTTTTTATTTCTGGGGGGTGATTTTAACTGTACATTAAACCACAGACTAGACAGGAACCATCAGGAGCCTCACCCTGCTTCTGCCAATAGGCTGAGAGAACTGGTGAAAACACATGAAATGGCCGATGTGTGGAGATCACATCATGGGGACCAGAGGCAGTACACCTGGAGCCATGTCAAAGATAACCTTTTATCTATGGCTAGGTTAGACCGTTTTTATGGTTTTAAACATCAAATGAGTGTTTTTAAAAATAGTTGTATCTGTCCTGTTGGTTTCACTGATCACTGCCTGCTGTTTTGTTCTGTGTTTATTGAAAATGTAAAGTGTAAGAGTGCTTTTTGGCATTTTAACAATACACTTTTAAATGATGTGTTTTTTAAAGAGGTTTTTCATGATGTTTGGAAGTCACACAGGGAACAAAAACCCTCTTTTAGTTCTCTCCAATTGTGGTGGGATTTTGGTAAGGCCCAGATAAAACAACTCTGCCAACAGTACACTCAAAATGTCACTCGTAGCTTGACCCAATCCTTGAAAGTTCTGGAGACTGAGGTGGTAGAACTAGAGGAGTTGCTCAGTTCTACAGGAAAACAGGAGCACTTAGAGGCTCTCAAGTCAAAAAGGTCAGCCTTGGCTAGCTTGCTAGGGGTCACCGCACAGGGTGCTCTGGTCCGCTCACGCTACATGGATGTAGCTCTGATGGACTCGCCCTCCCAGTACTTTTTTGGACTGGAGGGGAAAAATGGACAGAGAAAGCTCATTCACTCCTTGTTGGGCGATGACGGGAGAACAATCTCCACAGCAGCAGAGATCAGGAAACACGCTGCTAGCTTTTACAGTAAATTGTTTAGAGCAGAGTGGAGGGAGGACACGGCACTGGGCCAGGTTTTCCTTGATGGTCTTCCAGTGCTCTCAGAGGACCTTGTTGCCGGCTTGGATGCTCCACTGTCTCTGTCTGAGCTGCATACGGCGCTAATGAGCCTCCAGAATGGAAAATCACCAGGCATAGATGGTCTCTCTGTGGACTTTTTTAAGGAATTCTGGCCCCTGCTTGGTCCAGACCTGCTGGAGGTTCTCCAAGATAGCTTGGAAAGGGGGACCCTACCCACGACCTGCAGGAGGGCCATCATCACACTGTTGCCGAAAAAGGGGGACCTCCAGAGCCTAAAGAACTGGAGGCCAGTCTCTCTGCTCTGCACAGACTACAAGATTCTCTCAAAAGCTCTGGCCCGAAGACTGAGAAAGGTGATGAGCGAGCTCATTCATGTAGACCAGACTTACTGTGTGCCTGGCAGGCTGATTAGTGACAACGTCACTTTAATTCGGGATATTTTGGAGGTCTCTGGTTCATTGGCGGTAGAAACTGGTTTGATTTCAATTGACCAGGAAAAGGCGTTTGATCGGGTTGAACACCAATATTTATGGACAGTTTTAACAGCTTTTGGGTTCAGCCCAGGCTTCATAGCCAGGATACGGGTCTTGTACAGTGACATTGAGAGTGTACTGAAGATAAATGGGGGCCTGTCTGCCCCTTTAAAAGTCCAGAGGGGGGTTCGGCAGGGCTGCCCTCTCTCAGGGATGCTGTACTCCCTCGCCATAGAGCCTTTGCTTCACTGCCTGAGAAGGGATCTATCAGGAGTTACTTTTCCTGGCTGTGACACCACGTTCAAGCTGTCGGCCTATGCAGATGATGTAGTCATTCTGCTAAACAAGCAGAGTGACATTGACGTTCTGGTTAGGAGTGTCAATCTTTTTGGCCAACTTTCCTCTGCAAAGATAAACTGGGGAAAAAGCGAGGCTCTGATGGTGGGGGAGAAACTAGAAAATCAGCTTACGCTGCCGGGTGGGTTGATTTGGAAAAAAGGAGGTTTTAAGTATCTTGCCGTCTTTATTGGAAATCAGCAGTTTGAGCAAAAAAATTGGGATGGGGTCATAGAGAAGATTAACGGGAGACTAAACAAGTGGAAGTGGCTAATGCCAAGAATATCTTTTAGAGGAAGAGTGCTCATTTTAAATAATCTTGTTTCCTCATCCCTGTGGCACCGCCTCATGTGCATGGACCCCCCTGCTGGTTTGTTGTCCAAAATTCAGTCTGTTTTGGTGGACTTTTTTTGGGGGGGTGGACTCCACTGGGTTCCTCAAGCCCTGTTATTTCTTCCCAAAGAGGAGGGGGGGCAAGGAGTGATTCATTTAGCTAGTAGAGGTGCTGCTTTTAGACTGACTTTCATACAGAGACTGCTGACGGGCCCCCAGGACCTGGTATGGAGGCCTTTGGCCTGTGTTATTTTACAGAGAGTCCTTGGGCTTGGGCTAGACCTCCCTGTGTTTTTAATGGATTTTAAGAACTCTAATGCACTGTCTTTACCCAGTTTTTACCGCAGTCTCTTTTCAGTGTGGACTCTTTTTAAAAAACAAAGAGGGCCATGCGATTCCCTCTACTGGTTGTAGAGGGAGCCGCTGGTTTTTGGTGGTCGCCTTGGTGTCCTGCCGGGAGTTGGAAGGACCTTCCTTGATAGGCTGTGTTCCAGGAACATTCTCACTCTGAAGCAAGTGGTGGAACTGGCTGGTCCTGGCCTCAACAACGCCTCAGCTTTAGCAGCTCATCTTGGTGTCAGGTCAAATCGTTTCATCGATGGTCTTCTTGCACACTGGAAACAGGAGCTTCATGGACTGGAGCACTCCCTACTCTTGGACTTTAGCAATGGCACGCTGCAGCCAGAAAGCACTGACCCCTTTCCCTCTCTCACGCTCTATATGGACTTTGACGTCGCTCCTTGCTCCTTACTGGCATTCTGTGCTCCCACTGGTGTGGACTTTGGAGGAGCCAGTGGTAAGGCACTCTACAGACTGGTGGTGATGGCACTCAACAAGGACCGATTGAACACCTGTGTGGACACTCCTTGGAGAGCCTATTTTAAACTAGGAAAAGGGCATCGGCCTGCCTGGAGGGCTCTTTACAAAGCCCCTCTCCCTAAGAGACATGGAGACTTACAGTGGAGGGTCCTGCATGGTATTTTAGCTGTCAATGCTTTTGTTTCTGTGATTAACAGCAGTGTCAGTGATCAGTGTGTTTTTTGTTCCTCTAGGGAGACTGTTTTTCATTGTTTTATTGAATGTCAGCGCCTGAGTGGCCTCTTTGAACTTCTCACAAAACTTTTTCATATTTTTAAGGAAGTTTTCTCTAAGCAGGTTTTCATTTGTGGTTTTATGTACAATCGTCGTTTTAAGCAGAAGTGTCAACTACTGAACTTTGTTTTAGGACAGGCAAAGTTGGCTATCTATGTAAGCCGGAGAAGAAAACTTGAAAATGTTGAGAATGATGTTGATGTCAAAATTTTATTTGTGAGGCTACTTAAAGCCAGAATCAGGCTGGACTTTCAGTTTTTTATGGGGAATGGGGATGTGGAAGGTTTCAGGACCCTCTGGTCCCTGGAGAATGTCCTCTGTTCAGTTCATGATGGACAGCTTTTTTTTGGGCGTTTTTTGGGGGATTAATTTTCTGTGTAACATAGCATGATATAGAAATTGTATTGACTGATGGACAAGTGTGTTTATTAAAGATCTTTTAAAAATCAAAAATCTCTCTCTCTCTCTCTCTCTCTCTCTCTCTCTCTCTCTCTCTCTCTCGTGCGTGAGCTTTTGTGGGAGCAGGTGTGTGGAGTGGTGTTGAGTGAGTACTCTTTGTTTGTACTAACTTTGTTTTCTAACTTTTCTCTATCTTGTGTGTTGAGGTGTGTGTGTTTAATATATAGCGGTTTGAGTGTATGTGTGCTGGGGTGTGAGTTTTGGAGTGAGTGTGTCGGGGAACGGAATTCTGCTGCCCGTTTTTTCCCAGCCGGCATCGTGCCAGTAGTTGACAGTAGTGTGGAATTCGAACGGTTGACCCGGAGGCATGGCGTGAGAATCCTCCCGACAGTTTCCTGTTCTGTGGAGGAGGCCGGCCTCGCAGTGGGACAGGTGGTTGGGCATGACAGTATAAAGTCAGCATCAAGGATGAACAGCGCAATTGTCATTTTTCTGGATCGAACATAAAAAGCTGATCAGGTGGTGGAACAGGGAGTTGTCATAAATGACACTTTTACTCCTGCTTAACCACTGGAGAACCCTTCTAGGAGGATCACCATCTCTAACACTCCTCCTTTCATTAAAAATGATCAGCTGACAAGAGAGTTGTCCTGTTTTGGCCAAGTTGTTTCCCCCATCAGAATGGTCTCTCTGGGTAGTAAATCACCCCTGCTAAAGCATGCGGTGTGTCACAGGAGGCAGTGTTTCATGGTGTTAAAAGACAGCTCAGCAGAACTGAAAGTGTCTTTTAACTTCAGGATTGACGGCTTTAGTTATTTAGTTTTTGCAACATCTGAAACGATGAAGTGTTTTGCATGTGGTGCAGAGGGCCAGCTGAATAGATCATGTCCTGAAATAGTTAACATGAATAATACTGGGAGTAAGAAGGGTGACGCTGGTGTTTCTGGTAGCCCAGAGGGTAGCGCTACATGTGATGCGGCGGGTGACGCTTTGATGTCTGCTTCTGCCGGGGCGGCAGCGGCGAGGGAGGCCGCGGCAGGCACGGTGGTTGCTCCTCTAAACAGTGATGGTGGGGAGTTTCTGTCTGGCGGCAGCTCTGATCATTGTGATGAGCCTGTCACCCAGATAAAAAGGTGAAGAGCAAAAGGAGTGTAGTTAAAGAAAAAAACGTGAATGAACAGACTTTGTAGGCGGAGGAGGAGCAGACCGGGGCTGTGACGGACACACCGAGTGAACACTGCATGACAAACGCTGCAGTTGATGAAGAAATGCAGGAATATAATTTTGTTGAGGAGGATCCTTTTAAAGCTGCACAAAAAAGAAAGAGTGCCTCAAACTTGCAGAGCTCTGCTAAATCTAGTAGGGTGGGGGTTGGAAGTGCTGGATGAGAGTCTTCTGATGATAGTGAAGCTGAGTCTGAGCTGATGGAGATGCAGGAGGAGCAAAGCTCCTATTGCTTTACCAAGATCAGGAAGTTTCTTCAAGTGGCTAAGGGGAGCAGAGCTGTGAAAGTAGAAAATTGCTTTCCAGATCTGGAATTATTTGTTGCATCAGCTCGCAAGTTTATGAAACTGAATGATGGGAATGAGACTTTCACTGAAGGAAATATATTGTTTAAAGAAACTTGTTCTTAAACTGAAATCACAAATCACTAACAGTCATGTTGACTCTTAGTTTGTCTTTTCCCTTTTCTGCTATGTGTTTTTTTTTTTACTGTACCTTATTTTTATCCTTTTTAATGCCTCACCTTAGAATCATCACTCCTAACATTAATGAGGCCAGGGAAGATGTAAAAAGGGCCTCTTTATACAAGCTTTTTAATTTAAAGAAGCTTGATGTGCTGATGCTCCAGAAGACTCACAGCACTGTAGACATTGAGAGCCAGTGGAGAAAAGAGGGGGATGGCTGCATTTTTTTTTTAGCCACAAATCGAATAGCAGCGTGTGTGTGGGGGGGTGCTGTACTTTTCTCTAGGGGTTGTGTGCCTGTCTCTCATGAGGTAGAAGAGGTGGTAAGAGGCCATTTACTCTGATTAAAGGTCCAGTTTGAAAACGTGAACTTGGTTTTTATAAATGTGTATGTGCCAACACAGAGAGCAGAGAGGATCAGGTTCTTTGATGTGTTATCGGATACGGTTAGATCCTGTAATTCGAATAGTTTTTTTTTATTTCTGGGGGGTGATTTTAATTGTACATTAAACCACAGACTAGACAGGAACCATCAGGAGCCTCATCCTGCTTCTGCCAATAGGCTGAGGGAACTGGTGAAGGCACAGGAAATGGCCGATGTGTGGAGATCACATCATGGGGACCAGAGGTAGTACACCTGGAGACATGTTAAAGATAACCTTTTATCTATGGCTAGGTTAGACCATTTTTTATGGTTTTAAACATCAAATGAGTATTTTTAAAAATAGTTGTATCTGTCCTGTTGGTTTCGCTGATCACTGCCTGCTGTTTTGTTCTGTTTTTATTGAAAATGTAAAGTGTAAGAGTGCTTTTTGGCATTTTAATAACACTTTTAAATGATGTGTCTTTTAAAGGAAGTTTTCATGGTGTATGGAAGTCACACAGGGAACAAAAAAACGCTTTTAAATCTCTCCAAATGTGGTGGGATTTTGGTAAGGCACAAATAAAACAACTCTGTCAGCAGTCCACTGGAAATGTCACTTGTAGCTTGACCCAATCTTGAAAGTTCTGGAGACTGAGGTGGTAGAGCTAGAGTAGTTGCTCAGTTCTACAGGAAAACAAGAGCACTTAGAGGCTCTTAAGTCAAAAAGGTCAGCATTGGCTAGCTTGCTAGGGCGTCACCGCACAAGGTGCTCTGGTCCGCTCACGCTACATGGATGTAGCTGTGATGGACTCACCCTCCCAGTACTTTTTTGGACTGGAGTGGAAAAATGGCCAGAGAAAGCTTAGTCACTTCTTGTTGGATGATGACGGGAGAACAATCTCCACAGTAGCAGAGATCAGGAAATATGCTGCTAGTTTGTACAGTGAACTGTATAAAGCAGAGTGGAGGGAAGACACGTCACTGGGCCAGAGTTTCCTTGGTGGTCTTCCAGTGCTCTCAGAGGACCTTGTTGCCGGCTTGGATGCTCCACTGTCTCTGTCTGAGCTGCATGCAGCGCTAATGAGTCTCCAGAATGGAAAGTCATCAGACATAGATGGTCTCTCTGTGGATTTTTTAAAGGAATTCTGGCCCCTGCTTGGTCCAGACCTGCTGGAGGTTCTCCAAGATAGTTTGAAAAGGGGGACCCTACCCACGACCTGCAGGAGGGCCATCATCACACTGTTGAAAAAAAAGGGGACCTACAGAGCCTAAAGAGCTGGAGGCCAGTCTCTCTGCTCTGCACGGACTATAAGATTCTTTCAAAAGCTCTGGCCCGAAGACTGAAAAAGGTGATGAGCGAGCTCATTCATGTAGACCAGACTTACTGTGTGCCTGGCAGGCTGATTAGTGACAACATCACTTTAATTCGGGATGTTTTGGAGGTCTCTGGTTCACTGGCTGTGGAAACTGGACTGATTTCAATAGACCAGGAAAAGGCTTTTGACCGGGTTGAACACCAGTATTTATGGAAAGCTTTAGCTGCTTTTGGGTTCAGCCCAGGCTTCATAGCCAGGATACGGGTCTTGTACAGTGACATTGAGAGCGTACTGAAGATAAATGGGGGCCTGTCTGCCCCTTTAAAAGTCCAGAGGGGGGTTCGGCTGGGCTGCCCTCTCTCAGGGATGCTGTACTCCCTCGCTATAGAGCCTTTGCTTCACTGCCTGAGAAGGGACCTATCAGGAGTCACATTTCCTGGCTGTGAAACCATGTTTAGGCTGTCGGCCTATGCAGATGATGTAGTCATTCTGCTAAACAAGCAGAGTGACATTGACATTTTGGATAAGAGTGTTAATCTTTTTGGCCAACTTTCTTTTGCAAAAATAAACTGGGGAAAAAGCGAGGCTCTTATGGTGGGAAAAAAAAAACTAGAAAATCAGATTACGCTGCCAGGTGGGCTGAACTGGGAGAAAGGAGGATTCAAGCATCTTGGTGTTTTTTATTGGAAAGCAACAGTTTGAGCAAAAAAAAAAAAATTGGGATGGGGTCATAGAGAAAATCAAGGGGAGACTAAATAAGTGGAAGTGGCTAATGCCAAAAAATATCTTTTAGAGGAAGAGTGCTCATTTTAAATAATCTTGTTTCCTCATCCCTGTGGCACCGCCTCATGTGCATAGACCCCCCTGTTGGTTTGCTGTCCGAAATTCAGTCTGTTATGGTGGACTTTTTTTGGGGGGGGGGGGGTGGACTCCACCGGGTCCCTCAAGCCCCGTTATTTCTTCCCAAAGAAGAAGGGGGCAAGGAGTGGTTCATTTAGCTAGTAGAGGTGCTGCTTTTAGACTGACTTTCATACAGAGACTGCTGACGGGCCCCCAGGACCTGGTATGGAGACCTTTGGCCTGTGTTATTTTACAGAGAGTGCTTGGGCTTGGGCTAGACCTCCCTGTGTTTTTAATGGATTTTAGGAACTCTAGTGCACTGTCTTTACCCAGTTTTTACCACAGTCTGTTTTCAGTGTGGACTCTTTTTAAAAAACAAAGAGGGCCGTGCGATTCCCTCCACTGGTTGTTGAGGGAGCCGCTGGTTTTTGGTGGCCATCTTGGTGTCCTGCCAGGAGTTGGAAGCACCTTCTTTGATAGGCTGTGTTCCAGGAATGTTCTCACTCTGAAGCAGGTGGTGGAACTGGCTGGTCCTGGCCTCAACAACGCCTCAGCTTTAGCAGCACATCTCGGTTTTAGATCAAATCATTTCATCGGTGGTCTTCTTTCACACTAGAAACAGGAGCTTCATGGACTTGAGCACTCCCTACTCATGGACTTTAGTAAAGGCACGCTGCAGCCAGAAAGCACAGACCCTTTTCCCTCCCTCACACTTCATATGGACTGTGACGTTTCTCCTAGCTCCTTACTGGCATTCTCTGCTCCCACTGGTGTGGACTTTGGAGGAGCCAGTGGTAAGGCTCTCTACAGACTGGTGGTGATGGCACTCAACAAAGACAGATTCAACACCTGTGTGGACACTCCATGGAGAGCCTACTTTAGACTGGAAAAAGGGCATCGGCCTGCCTGGAGGACTCTTTATAAATCCACTATTCCTAAGAAGCATGGAGATCTACAGTGGAGGGTCCTACATGGCATCATAGCTGTCAGTGCTTTTGTCTCTGTGATTAACAGCGGTGTCAGTGATCAGTGTGTTTTCTGTTCCTCTAGAAAGACAGTTTTTCATTGTTTTACTGAATGTCAGCATCTAAATGGTCTCTTTGAACTACTCACGGAACTTTTTCACAGCTTTAAGGAAATTTTCTCCAAGAAGGTTTTCATTTGTGGTTTTATGTACAATCATCGTTTTAAGCAGAAATGTCAACTACTGAACTTTGTTTTTTGGGCAGACAAAGTTGGCGATCTATGTAAGCCGGAGAAGAAAACTTGAGAATGTTGAGAATGATGTTGATGCCAAAATTTTATTTGTGAGGCTACTTAAAGCCAGAATAAGGCTGGATTTTGAGTTTTTTATGGGCAATGGGGATGTGGAAGGTTTTAGGACCCTCTGGTCCCTTGAGGATGTCCTTTGTTTAGTCCGTGATGGGCAGCTTTTGTTCAGGCATTTTTTTTGGGAATAATTATTTGTAATGTAGTATGGTATTGTACTGAATGATGGATGTGTTTATTAAAGACCATTTAAAAATCAAATCTCTCTCTCTGAGTGGGCGTGGTCGTGAGTGTGAGCTGGGAGCGTGTGACAGCATGAGTGAGTTGTCTCAAACTATTCTCTATCTTTTTGTGTTTAAGGTGGTTTTTTTTGTTAAATAATCTTAAGTTTTGCTGCTTTCTGTAGCTGGGGTGGGGTAGATGTTCTGGGAGGGGGGTTTTCTGCTGCCAGCTTGCTGGTCAGCATGGTTTTGGAGTGAGTGTTCGGGTTCGAGAAGCTGACACGCTAGCATGCTGTCAAATTGGCTCTGGCTGTCCGCTGCTCAGTAGAAGAATGTAGTCTGGCTGTGGGGGAGTTGGTCGGCTATGAAAACGTCAGGTCGGCTTCCAGAATGAATAATGCCGTGGTAATTTTCCTAGACAGCGTTGAAAAAGTTAATCAGTTGGTAGAGAGCGGAGATGTAATTAAAGACACACTGGTTCCTGTTCTGTCTCTGGTAAATCCTGCAAAAAGAATTGCAATATCAAATGTCCCACCGTTTTTAAAGAATGAGCTGTTGGAGAAGGAGCTGTCGAGATATGGGCAGCTTTTGTCTCCCATTAAACACATCCCTCTCGGTTGAAAGTCCCCGCATTTGAAGCATGTCATGTCTTTTAGACGACAGGTGCGCATGATTTTAAAGAACACCGAGGAAAGCCTCAACCTCATATTGAAGTACCGGATTGACGGCTTTGATTATACCATCCATGTCACCTCTGATAATATGAAGTGCTTTGGCTGTGGAATGGAGGGACATTTGATTTGATCATGCCCTCAGGGAGTGGGGGGTGATCACCCGGGGGAGGCCACTGGTGCGGCCTTGCCGTTGGGTGTCGCGGCCACAGGGCCGTCCGGCGACGGGGCGGCTTCGCTGCCCTCCGAGGCTGCTGGTGCAGCCGTGCCATCGGGTGCTTCAGCCGAGGCCGCGGGGCTGTCTGACGGCGGGGCGGCATCGCCGCCCTCTGCGGATGGCCTGTTGATCATAAACGGAACAACAACAAAAGTTAAGTACATTGCAGGGCTAATGCACAGACCAACACTGTGGACAAGGGTGAGATTACAGAGAAGGACTGCGCTCAGGATCAGCCAGATGAGCCAAATGAGGTACAGGTAGACGGTGGGACTATAAAGATGAATATAAAACCACAGCAGAGGTCGAGTGAAAAACAAGAAGAGACAGCTACCAGGATGGCTGAGTCAGTGTTGGAGGATAAGAATGACATTGAAATAGATGAAGAGTCATCTAAAGTTTCAGTTAAATAGAAGAATTTGGAAAACAAACAGTAGAGGAGTAAAGTGAAAAGGGTTGTCAAAGAAACTTCTGAGGTTTCTCTATCTCAACCAGATTCGTATGCCGGGTCTGAGATAGAGAGTGATGGTGAAAACAGTGATGATGTGGCCAGTCGAGGTGGTTACCCCTTCACAAAAGTACAGAAGTTTTTGCAGGACACTAAGGGATCCAGAATGGTTAAAGTTGAAAACTTTTTTCTTGACCTAAGATGCTTTGTTGACTCTGCTCAAGCCTACATGAAAAATAGGGGAGAGCTTGAGCAGGAAAGCTTCACTGATCAGGAGATCTACAGACAAAAAGCTTATACTAAAAGTTAAAAACCAGATTGCCCAGGATGATTAGTTTTTTATTGCTCATTTTTTCTTCTCTGTTTTTGTATAGGTTTTGCCCTTTTATACACATGTGTAGTTTTAATTTTGGCACACTCAATATCAATGGAGCAAGAGAAATGTCCAAGCGAGCGTGTGTTTTTACGCTTGCAGAATGTAAGAAAATTAATGTTCTGTTTGTTCAGGAAACTCATAGTTCTGAGGACAATGCTGCTGACTGGAGGAGGGAATTTCAAGGGGAAGTTATCCTCAGTCACAAAAATAGCAGCAGTGGTGGAGTGGGTATTTTATTTTCTCGAGATTTTATTCCACTTTCTTATGACATTGATGAGATAATTGCAGGCCACATTTTAAAAGCTGAAGCTGTTTTTGAGAACATGAAAGTTGCATTTATAAATGTGTATGCTCCAACTGCAGACACAGAAAGATTGGCCTTTTTAAATATTTTAAATGACACGATCAAAAATTGCAGTAATGATGACTTTTTATTTGTGGGAGGTGATTTTAATTGTACAGAAAATCCTTTCATGGACAGGAATCACCCAGAGCCACATGCTGAATCCAAGGGAAATTTAAAGGGTCTTATAGAAGCTCATGATCTGTGTGATGTGTGGAGAAATTTTCATGGCAAGGCTAGACAGTACACGTGGAGCTATAGCAAGGACAATATTCTGCCCTTAGGGTTTACAGTTTTAAGCACCCTTTTAGCATTTTTAAAAGTTCTTTTATAGTCCCTGTTGGCTTTACAGATCACTCTCTGGTTCAGTGTTGTGTTTTTTTAAGAATATAAAGTGCAGCAGTGCATACTGGCATTTTAACACATCACTTTTATCGGATAATAGTTTTAAAACTGTTTTTATGTTGTTGTTTTTTTGGAGTAATTTTAAATTAACAAAATCAAATTTTAGTTCTTTGCAGCAGTGGTGGGATGTAGGGAAGAATCAAATAAAGAATCTGTGCCTACAGTATACTTGCAATATCTCTGGAGACTTGGCCAGGTCTGTCAGGGACCTGGAGAGAGAAGTAGTGGAGCTGCAGTCTTTGGCAGGCTCCACAGGAGAAAGAGGACATTTTGAGGCCCTGAATGGCAAAAAGTCTGTTTTAACTGACTTACTGGACATGGCTGTTAGGGGGGCTATGGTACGCAGTAGGTTCCAGAACATTGCACTAATGGATGCTCCATCTCATTTTTTCTTTGATTTGAAGAGGAAGAATGGATAGAGGAGGAGGATCCACTCTCTCAGCTCCAAAGACGGGCGGCTGATCCATGAATCTGCAGAGATCCGTCGCTTTGCAGCTGCTTTCTATAAAGATCTCTTTAAGAAAGAGTTTGTTGAGAAGCCGCATGTGCTGAGTTGTTTTTTGACAGACTTGCCGAAGGTGATGGCTGGTATGAATGCAGAGCTGGAGGGTGAGATCACTCTGCAAGAACTAGCAGTGGCTGTCCAATCTCTTCAGTGTGGAAAAGCCCCAGGGATAGATGGTCTACAATCGGAGTTCTGCAAGATGTTTTGGTCTGAGATCTGTGAGGACTTGCTGGAAGTACTGTCTGACAGTCTGCAGAAGGGTCACCTGCCCCTAAGTTGTAGGAGGGCAATCCTCACCCTCCTTCCCAAGAAAGGTGACTTGAGAGACATTACAAACTGGCGTGCAGTGGCCCTCCTCTGTACTGACTACAAAATTCTCTCCAAAGTGTTGGCTGACTGAAGAAGGTGATGGAGCAGGTCATACATGTAGACCAGACCTACTGTGTACCTGGTAGGTTGGTTACAGACAACATTTTTTTAATTTGTGATGTTTTGGACCTCTCCAGCTCATTGGTCAAAGAACTTGGTCTTATTTCAATAGACCAAGAAAAGGCGTTTGACCAAGTTGAACATCCATACCTTTGGCAGACACTAGAAGCCTTTGGTTTCAGCTCAGGTTTCATCACCAAGATCCACGCCTTGTATAGAGACACTGAGAGTATTCTTAAAATTAATGGTGGTTTGAGTGCTCCTTTCAAAGTTGAGAGGGGTGTCCGACAGGGCTGCCCCCTCTCAGGTATGCTGTATTCTCTTGCCATCGAGCCCCTCCTTTGTAAACTAAGGCAAGGGCTCAGTGGTTTTAAAGTCCCCACCTCTGACTCTGTTTTTAAAGTGTCTGCATATGCTGATGATGTTGTTGTTTTTACAAGAAATCAAAATGATGTAGACTACCTTTTTAAGAACTGTTTATTTTTTTGGTGAGTGCTCCTCAGCGAGAGTGAATTGGGGTAAAAGTGAAGCTGTAATTATGGGGGGTAGACTACTAAAAATTGCCCTATCTGGTGGCCTTTCGTGGACACAAGGGTTTTAAATATCTTGGTGTGTTTTTAGGAGATCAGACTTTTACTGAAAAAAATTGGGAGTATATTTTGAAAAAAGCTGAAGGAAGATTAAAAAAACAGAAATGGATTTTGCCAAACTTGTCCTTCAGAGGTTGTGTTTTAATCATTAACAACTTGATTGCTTCAATGCTGTGGCATTGACTGTCTTGTGTGGACCCTCCAACCAATTTTCTGGCCAGAATACAATCTATAACTTTGGACTTTTTCTGGGACCATCTTCACTGGGTTCCACAGAGCATCCTGTTTTTACCTAGGGAAGAAGGTGGTCAAGGACTCATCCATCTGGCCAGCAGGGGGGCCGTCTTTCACCTGCAGTTCATTCAGCGACTGCTGAGTGGCCCTCTCGACCTTGTTTGGAGACCTATTGCCAGAGCTGTCCTGGCTCGCTGTGGGGGGCTGGAACTAGAGGAGTCATTGTTTTTAATGGACTTAAAGAACCAAAAACTCCAAGAACTTCCCCAGTTTTATCAAAGTGCTTTTAAAATCTGGGGACTTTTTAAAAAGAACTCTCCCCAGGCTTCCTTGCCACCTTTTTGGGTTTTAAAGGAACCACTTGTGTTTGGGATCCATTCTGATGTGGGCAATGTTTTAGGACCTTCTGTTTTAAGAAAGTTCCTTTCTTCAAAGGTTACAACACTGGGACACTTGGTGGAATTATATGGTCCTAACCTGGACAATGCCGCTGCCCTGTGCTCGGCTCTTGGTGTTTCTTCAGTCAGAGTTATAATAAACTTGCTGAAGGATTGGAGAGGCTGCCTCTCCACAGAAGAACACTCTGCTATTGTTTTACACTGCAAAAATTCTGTGCGAACTGCTGATGAGCCTTTTCCTTTTAGTGTTTTATCTCCTGATTTTAAAGATGGCACTGGTGTGTTTTTAAACTCTGAACACATTAACATTTGTGACTCTTCTGGTAAAAAAAATGTATGGTCTCGGTGAAAGTTCTAAATGTGAATAAATTAAAAAGTTGAGCTGACACACCATGGAGGAAACACCTGGGTTTGGGTTCAGAGGTGAGGCCTGCCTGGAGAGCACTCTATAAACCACCATTAACTAAGAAGGTTGGAGACCTGCAATGGCGAGTTTTGCATGGTGCTGTGGCTGTAAATGCTTTTATCTCTATTTTAAACCCAAATGTTGCTGAGGTTTGTCCATTTTGTCCTCAGAAAGAGACTTTGTTCCATTGTTCTCTGGACTGTAACAGACTGCAATTGTTGCCTGTTTTTTTGAGGAAGCTGTTTTATCTGTTTGGAGAAGTCTTTTCCCTGCAGATTTTTATCTTGGATTTTCCATATAGACAGAGAAGCAAGAAAAAAGTGAACTTTTAAATTTCATCCTGGGTCAGGCTAAAATGGCTGTGTTAGTAGGGACAGAAATGTTGAACAAATGCTGGATTGTAACATAAAAGACATGCTGGTAGGCATGATCAAAACTCGAATAATGATTGATTACACTTACTATCATCTGATGCAAAATGTTGGAACTTTTGAGGCTATGTGGTGCTTTAAGCACATCCTGTGTTGTGTTAAGGAGGGGAAAGTTACCTATGGTGTGGTTCTGTTGTAAGAAGCAAGTCTTTGTTTTAGTTTTCTTGGTTTAGTTGCTTGTGTCTTTGATTTCTTGTCAGTGAATTAATTTACTTTTCATTGCTTCTTTTAGTTGGAGTGTTTTTCTGTAGAACTTGTGACAATATAGGTATGTTGAAAAATCAACTCCTCTCTCTCTCTTTCTCTCTCTCATATCCCTCCCTCCATCCATCCATCCATTCACCTTCTACCACTTATCTTGATCATGGGAGCATAAGCACAGGCAGAGCAGCCCAGACCTCCACTCAGGTCACATAGTACCATGATCCTCATGATCCCTCCTACAGGTGGTGAGCCCACTGGAGAGTGGACCCATGTGCCTCCTTTGGTACACTGGATCCTTGATGTAACGTTTTTCATGGAGATCCACTGGACCGCTCTTAGTCTGGCCCTTCACCCAGGACCAGTTTGCCTCAGGAAACCCGACCAGGGGCAAGTTGCACCCGACAACATAGCTCCTGGGATCATTCAGGCACCCAACCCCTCCACCAGAATAAGATAAGATAAGATAAGGTGGCGATCCACAAAGGGGACTATATAGTGTACAGTATGTATATATTAGTGGTGTCAGCGTTATCACGCCAATCGCCCATTAATGCTTTGCCCCCGTTAACAGTGACAAATTTTGTGACTGCAATTAACCACAGTTAACGGCAGAAAGCGTAAACAGTACTTTTTTGGCCTAGCTGCACACGAAGCCACCCCACACCATAGAGATACTGCAAAGAAATCCCCCAAACAATGTCATGTTTGAGTTTACAACGTTGTCCGTCAGAGCTCTCACCTGGATGATTGTCACAACCTCCTCCAAAACTTTGCCTGGATGTTGGTTGTTCTTCTTCTTTGGAAGCCAGCTAGCAGTATAAACAGCTATGTGCTACGGACGTAGCTGGCTACTAGCAGTTGACAGACACTCCTTCTGTTTCATCCTCATAGCTTCAGGTCCAACTGTGTGCAGGTGAGTAGCAGTCTAAAATTCTCTAATTCTCAAGCTGTGCTAATAATGTCCACTCACTGCCACAACCTGTTTTCACGGCACTGTTGGTGATGTCATTGTGGAGAGACCATTGTCTGTTTAGGTTTACAATTTTTCTACTAAAAGGGAAATTGTGTCTGTTGTGACACACGAGGTCCATTGTTTTGTGTTAAGCTGATTAAAGGCGGTAGATGTTTGCTGTGGGAGTGGAGCTGGATGCTGAGTTGTGTCAGTGTTGTCAGTAATGCTGCAGTGACTTTACTGAGCCCTGCCATTCTGCTGTTTGAACATGCAGCAATACTTTTGAGGATTTTCTGGGGAATATTCTGGATAATCTTGTATCATTTTGGGTGTGTTGAGAGCCTTAATTAAACCTGCAGGTGAATAAAGAAAACATATCTGTCCATTCCCATGGTTTATAACAGTATGAGAAACTTGAAAAATTACCAAGTTAAGGTACACTGTATCTGAATGGAAAAATAAGTGATTAATCATGTTATTAAGATAAGATAAGATAAGATAAGCCTTTATTAGTCCCACAATGGGGAAATTCCAGGATTGCAACAGCACAGGGATAGATGAGATGATGAGATGAGATTCAACTTTACTGTCATTACACATGTACGAATACAAGGTAACAAAACGTGACTTGGCATTTGGGCACACTCTGCAGAGCGCATGCAAGGCCGGGGCAGCCGCTAGGCGCCAGTCATAAAGAAGAAAGAAAAAGAGAAGGGATATGGAATGACACAGTAGGCGAGAGAAAAAAACATGTTTATCAAAATGTCGTTCAGTAAGTGAGCGAAATTTTGATTGCAGGAAAAAAAAACCTCAATGCACATTTAGCAGACAACAGAACCAAAAGTCAGAGAGGATCAGTGAATGAATGGATGTAATTCAGTATAAGTGAATCAGTGTGTTCGTGTATGTTGAATGCAGGTGGGTGTTTATCAGTTACTGGAGGCAGCAAATCTCTCCCAGCCGAGATGTTATGTCTTAGTGTCTGAAACTCGGAAGCATGGCCTTGAGGCATGGCAGATGGAAATTTCCTGAGCCAGTCACTGTCCCTGAGTTCAGATTGCAGCACACCAGAATGTTTATGAAGAGAAGCACAATCTTCTGTTTTGTCTTAATCCAGGAGGAAAATAGTCAACAGGGCACCGAATTCAAGGTCTGATAACACAGATCACTCAGAGCATAGCATTTACAGCTCTTGCAATCCTGTGTTCATAATTTCCATACATAGGCTTTAAATCCATTCTTGGAGGGCACCAAAACGACTCCGGATGTTTCCCTTCTAAACATGGGAAGCATGTCCGGCAGAGTCCATCTCTCTACAGTGCATGCCAGATGGTAATTTCCATGTTAGTCTTGCCATCAGTTAGTGCTCTCCCCCGTCTAGTCGAATTGTTGAAGAAGCAGCTACGCCGGGACCGCTTTGATTAGCTCTTCTAGTTAAATTTTCGATACACTAGGAAAACTCCAGAGCCAATCAGCAGAAAATCCTGTGATCGTGCCAAACCAGATAGATGTTTCCACATCATCAGTCGAATCATGCAGAGACGTGTTCCAATCCATGGGTCTCTCCATAGGGGCTCCCCCTGGCCCAAATTTATGTAAAAAGTTGTTAATTTTATTAAAGCCGCTCACCAAATCCATTTTTTTCATTTGGATCAAGATTCAGCCAGAAGAACAGCGACGCATACAAGACAAGCTGGGATTCTCAGTTAGGGAGGGTGGAGGAGGGTGAAAGAGGGAGCAGAAGAAAAAGCGACCGTTCTCTCTGAAGGGCAGGAAGGAAAGCAACACTCAAAGCAATAATTAAGAAGATAAGAAAATAAGAGCAGTGAATATACATATGTGCACACACACACACACACACACACACACACACACACACACACACATATACTGTATATATATATATATATATATATATATATATATATATATATATACACTGCCGTTCAAAAGTTTGGGGTCACCTCAGACAATTTTGTGTTTTCCATGAAAAGTCACACTTTTAGTTACCACCATGAGCTGTAAAATGAATAGAAAATATAGTCAAGACATTGACAAGGTTAGAAATAATGATTTGTATTTGAAATAATATTTTTTTCCTTCAAACTTTGCTTTCTTCAAAGAATCCTCCATTTGCAGCAATTACAGCATTGCAGACCTAACATGATTGCACAAGGGTTTTCTAATCATCCATTAGCCTTCTGACGCAATGAGCAAACACATTGTATCATTAGAACACTGGAGTAATAGTTGCTGGAAATGGGTCTCTATACGCCTATGTAGATATTGCACCAAAAACCAGACATTTGCAGCTAGGATAGTCATTTACCACATTAGCAATGCATATAGTTGTATTTCTGATTAGTTTAAAGTTATCTTCATTGAAAAAAAGTGCTTTTCTTTCAAAAATAAGGAAATTTCTAAGTGATCCCAAACTTTTGAACGGTAGTGTAAATATATTGTAGCACCTTGGGGGAGCCAGATTATCTAGCATCTCAGACAGGAGACAGTGGATAAGCTTGGGACAACAAAGAGCAGGAGGTTCCTGGTGAGATAGCAGGAAGGAGTCAGGGATGAAAGAGGTTGAAGACAGTGTGATGCAAATGTCATGTTGTGTGTGATGTAAATGCCATGAAACTTAATGGGAGAGTTTCTGCTTATATGTTCAGTCTGTTCTGTGCTTGAGAGATGTGAGTGTGTAATAAATTGTCTGAAATGAATCTGCCTGTGATTTCACACACTCCACACTGGTGACCCAAGACGTATTATGGAACACGAGGCAAGATCCCTGGAGCCGGCCCGGTCAGGAAGCTACAGCGAGGCGGCAGCCATCCCGCAGACAGCCCGGACTGAAACCTACAGCCACGCGTGTGCGGTTTCAGTCAAGCTACTGGATTTCTGGCAGCACAACCCGCGCTCTTGGTTCCACCTCACCGAGGCCCAGTTCGCCCTCTGGGGAGTAACGGCAGATGATACCAGATTCTACCATGTGGTCGCAGCGCTCGACGCCCGCACAGCTCAGCAGGTAGCGAGCCTGCTCGATCAGCCACCAGCCAGCAGCAAATACGAGGGGCTCAAGGCTGCACTCATCCAGCGCCACATGCTCTCGGACTGTGAGAGAGCGGAGAGGCTCCTGACGCGGACCGAGTTAGGAGATGGTTCGGCCGTTGACCTGATGGAGAAGATGCTGGCGTTAATGGGCACGGACGACGGGCACTTTCTGTTTACCCACCTCTTCCTCCGGAACCTTCCGACAGTAGCAAGAGTGGTTCTGGCCAATTCGCCGTGGCTGGCCACGCACGACTACCGTGCGCTAGCCCAGGAGGCAGACCGGATCATCATCACCACCAGGGCGATCACAGTCAACGCGGCAGCAGCGGAACCCAGCGAGACGACCAGAGGAGGCGAGGAGTCACCGACGGTAGCAGCAGCGGGGGCCAAGGAGTGCCAGAGAGACACGCTCTGCTTCTACCACCACCGTTTCGGAGAGAACGCACGCAGATGTGCGCCACCATGCCAATTCAAGTGCTTGGGAAAACGCCAAGGCCGGGGGTCGGTAGCAGCTGCGACCCTCGGTGAAGAGAACAAGCTGCTCTACGTAATGGATGCACGCTCTGGGAGGCGTTTCCTTGTGGACACCGGAGCCCAGAAGAGCTTCATCCGGCTGACCTACGCTGACCGGCTGGCAGGATCTAGCGGCCCCGGGATGTTGGCAGCAAACAGCTCGGATATTAAGACCTTTGGTGAGAGGACTCTGCTCTTATCTCTACACGGCTGTACATATGAGTGGACTTTTGTCATAGCAGCATTGAATTACCATATACTGGGGGCTGATTTTCTGTGTGCACATGGTTTACTGGTTGATGTTGCTAACAGGCACCTGGTTAATGCACTGTCCTTTGACTCTCTCCCCTGTATAGCTCAAGTGACCCAGCCAACAGCACAAGCCAACGTCACAGTTACAGGCGGTAAGTTCCACACACTGCTCAATCAGTTCCTAGCACTCACGGTCCCGACATTTTCCACGGCCATCTCTAAACATGGGGTGGAACACTTTATCACCACAAACCGGGCCGCCCATTTTTGCAAGACCTCGGCGCTTGGACGCAGCTAAACTGGCCATAGCGCGTGAGGAGTTCGCCAACCTGGAAAGGCTGGGCATCATCAGGCGCTCGAACAGCCCATGGGCATCCCCGCATACACATGGTCCCTAAGGCTGAGGGATCGTGGCGACCGTGCGGGGATTTCCACAGGTTGAACAATGCCACAGCGCACGACCGCTACCCAATTCCCCACATACAGGATTTTTCCGTTCACCTCGCCGGAGCGCACATTTTTTTCCAAAGTAGACCTGGTCCGCGGTTACCACCAAGTCCCAGTGCACGCTGACGACATACCCAAAACAGCGGTAATAACTCCATTCGGTCTATTCGAGTTCCTGCGCATGCCATTCGGGTTAAAAGGAGTGGCACAGACGTTCCAGCGCATGATGGATGCAGTGCTCCGCGATCTCCCGTTTGTGTTCGTCTACCTGGACGATATCCTGGTAGCCAGTGCGTCCGAAGACGAACACGAAACCCACCTCGCGACGGTTTTCCGGAGGTTGGAGGAGTACGGGTTGATAATCAACCCGGTGAAATGCCAGTTCAGCGTGACGGAGATTGATTTTTTGGGGCACTGCGTCTCTCCAGAAGGAGTGATCCCGCTGCCCGACAAAGTGCGCGCCGTGGCGGATTTTCCCCGGCCTCAGACGATCAGGGCACTGCAGGAATTTTTGGGGATAGTGAACTTTTATAACTGTTTCCTTCCCCGCGCGGCGCAGCTCATGCAACCATTGTACGCCGCGCTCAAGAAACAGAAACCCACGGATGGGGTCAAATGGACCCCGGAGCGAGAGCGGGCATTCTCGGAAGTTAAAGCAGCCCTGGCAAACGCCGCACTGCTGGCGCATCCAGACCCGACAGCCCGCATAGCGCTCACCGCTGACGCTTCAGACGTGGCCATAGGGGCTGTCGTGGAGCAGCGCGTCGCCGGGGCTTGGCAGCTGCTCGCCTTTTTCAGCAGAACTTTGCACGACAGCGAACGTAAATACAGCGCGTTCGACAGAGAGTTGATGGCTCTCCACCTGGCCATATGCCACTTCCAGTTCTGGCTGGAAGGGCGCAGCTTCACCACGTTCGTGGACCACAAGCCGCTAACATTTGCGATGGCCAAGGTTTCAGAACCGTGGTCGGGCCGGCAGCAGAGACAGCTGGCCGCGATCTCAGAGTTTACTACCGATATTCAGCATGTGCCGGGTAAACTGAATGTAGTGGCGGACTGCCTCTCGCGCGCCGTGGTGGCCCCGGTCTGCGTGGGGATAGATTACGCAGCCATGGCCGCGGAGCAGATTAGCGATGCAGATGTGCGCGCTCTCCAGTCTGGACTAACAGGGTTAAGGCTGAAGAGCAGGGTGCTGCAGGATGGCAGCCCCCCCCCCCCCAATCTGCGATGTCTCCACGGGTCGCCCGCGTCCGGTAGTCCCGGCCGCGTGGCGCCGCCGCATGTTTGAGTTGGTTCACACTCTGGCGCACCCAGGAGTGCGCGCGTCGGTCAAAATGGTGGGAGAGAAGTTTGTGTGGCTGAGCCTACGCAAACAAGTGAAAGAGTGGGCTGCAGCCTGCGTGGCGTGCCAACGAGCCAAAGTACACAGACACACGAAGGCTCCCTTGGAGCCGTTTCGTATTCTGGCTAAGAGGTTCGACCATGTTCAGGTGGACCTCGTGGGCCCCCTCCCGCCATCACAGGGGTGCATGCACCTCCTGACAATGGTGGACCGCACCACGCGCTAGCCAGAAGCGGTCCCGCTGGCAGCAACCACGTCTGCGGACGTAGCGCGTGCTTTTTTAACAGCATGGGTGGCGCGTTTTGGAGTCCCGTCGGACATTACATCCGACAGGGGCCATCAATTTGTTTCTGAACTCTGGTCCGCGATGGCCCGCAGCCTGGGTGTTACAATTCACCGCACAACCGCGTACAACCCACAGGCCAATGGGTTATGTGAGCGTTTTCATAGATCACTGAAAGCGGCACTCAGGGCTTCATTGACGGATGCAAATTGGGTAGACAGGCTGCCGTGGGTTTTATTGGGGTTGCGCTCCGTGCCGAAAGAGGATCTGGAAGCTTCCCCCGCAGAGCTCGTTTTTGCGCAGCCACTACGGCTGCCCGGGGAATTTCTGCCAGATAATCCCGCGCCGGACAGCTCCCCGTCTCAGCTTTTGCAGCGTAGCGCAAACACAGGCACGCTGCCGGGCCCTGCCCACAACAGTTTTCCGTGTGTTTTCGTGCCTAAAACTTTGAAAAGCGCGGAGTTTGTGTTCGTCAGACACGACGCCCACCGCTCTCCATTGCGCCCACCCTATGATGGACCGTTCAGAGTGCTGGAAACAGGGGATAAGCATTTTTTGCTAGACTTTGGGGGTAAGAGGGAAAAAATTGGCATAGACAGACTCAAACCCGCTTTCGTTGTGGCGGACGAGCAAGTGCTGTTGGCTAAGGCCCCTCGGCGTGGAAGCCCCCACGGAGAGCTCCCCAGGGAAACGATTCACCAGAGCAGCCACACGGACAGACCGAAGTGCCCCCCCCCAGCAACAGTCCACCCGCAGTCAGACACACTCCCAGCAGCCCCCCACCGGCACAGCAGCACTGCGGAGGTGGTAAACCCCAGTTACAGCAGATATGGGAGGAGACGGAAGCCCAAGCAGCATGTGGACTGATGTCCAATTGTTCTATCACAGCATGTGGACTGTTATTCTATTGTCCTATCTAAGATGCTTGGGGGGGGTGTAGCACCTTGGGGGAGCCAGATTATCTAGCATCTCAGACAGGAGACAGTGGATAAGCTTGGGACAACAAAGAGCAGGAGGTTCCTGGTGAGATAGCAGGAAGGAGTCAGGGATGAAAGCGGTTGAAGGCAGTGTGATGCAAATGTCATGTTGTGTGTGATGTAAATGCAATGAAACTTAAGGGGAGAGTTTCTGCTTAAATGCTCAGTCTGTTCTGTGCTTGAGAGATGTGAGTGTGTAATAAATCGTCTGAAATGAAACTGCCTGTGATTTCGCACACTTCACTATATATATATATATATATATATATATATATATATATATATATATATATACACATATATATACACCGTGCGGAGCATTGTAGCTAGATGGACTAAACAGCATAACCATCTATTTAGTTACCCTTCATGGTATGAATATGTATCCATACATATTGTCACCCTCCATTGCGACTGATATTGTCCTAGTTGTATACTGGAGGGGACCATTTCTGTAAGTCTGTTGCGTCTTTTGCATTCAATACTATTAGGTCGTCACTTTTTTTTTTTTGCTATCTCTGCAAGCAGCCCTGCTGAGTTTATACAGTCTGACAGCCGTAGGTAGGAAGGACCTGCAAAACCTCTCGGTCGCGCACCTAGGATGATGTAGTCTACTGCTAAATGAGCTCCTCAGTGCTTTCAGTACGTCCTGCATAGGGTGGGACTTGGACTCCAGCAGAGATGAAAGTTTAGCCACCATCCTTCTCTCTCCTATCTCCTCCACTGGGTCAAGGTGTTGCCCCAGGACAGAGCTAGCTTTCTTGATTAGTTTGTTCAGTCTCTTCCTATCGGCTGCTGTAATGCCGTTGCCCCAGCAGACCACTCCAAAAGTGATGGCTGATGCCACCACCGTGTCGTAGAATGTCTTCAAGGGCACCCCTTGTACACCAAAAGACCTGAGTCTCCTCAGTAGGAACAGCCTGCGCTGTCCCTTCTTGTAGAGTGCATCGGTATTGTGTGACCAGTCTAGTTTATTGTTCAGATGAACACCCAGGTACTTGTAGGATGTCACCATCTCAATGTCTGTTCCCTGGATGTTTACTGGTGCTGTGAGGGGTTGTCCTTGCCTGCGGCAGTCCACCACCAGCTCCTTAGTGTCACGCCGCGCCATTCATCAGCGGCGCCACCTGCTCACGCACCTGCCAATCATCAGCGGCGAGGGATAAAGGCCGTCTCGCCCGGAGGCTCGGCCTGAAGCCGTCAGACTTCGTCCCTCACCGTTGTGAGCATACTTCCCTTCAGCGTAACCATTTTGGTAAGAAGATCGCTTACCTTTTCTCTTCAGTCTTCTCCCCTGTGCACAGGTGGATTTCCCAGCGGCGGACATCTCCTCTCCATCGCCCAATCCTCGCTGCTGCACGGAGCTCTCCAGGTGGCTGTCTTCCGGGCTTCACCCCCTTGTTGTGCCAGCTGTCCTGACCCACCAAGTAAGTCCTTCTCTCGCCATAAATTCCTCCTGTGTTGGTGTATGCCCGTCACCCTCTCCCTGTGCTCTCTCCATAGGGTTGCTCGGCTGTACGGTCACCTGCCTCTGTGCCTGGAGCAGACACCATCACCAACACATTTACATCCCGCAGACACGCACTCATTCACTCCTGTTGTTAATAAACTCTTTGAACTACTCTAAGCCTGTGTGTGTGCGTCTCCTGAGCCGTGCGTTATGTCAGTACGGCTTCAGCAGAGCGGCTCGGCGGACGGCGGGCTCGCACACCGGTTTTCCACTCTCGAGGCTAGAGTGGATCAAATAGCTTATCAACAACAGGTGATCTTTAATCAATTATTGAATTTAACTAACCGGTTGGGCCGCTTGGATCCTCAACAGCCGTTCCCCCCGGCTCGCCAGGGTGGCGCGGCTCCTGCTGTTCCAGCGGCCGTCCAGCCGGCTCCAGTGGCACCGGTTCGGCTCACACCGATTCCGACCCCCGCCCGCTTTAGCGGTAAGCTCGGCGGAGCGCGGGGGTTCATTATGCAGTGTGAGTCCGTGTTCCACCGTGTGCCCGGAGATTTTCCCTCGGATCACAGTCGGATTGGTTACATAGGGAATCTTCTGGAGGGGCGTGCGTTAACTTGGACCTACGCCGTAATGGCGAGGCCCAGTTATGCCACCCTCACCTATGACCAGTTCGTGAGGCGCTTCCTGGAGGTCTTTGACCATTCTCAAACCGAGACGGTCCAGGTCGATCGGCTCCTCGCTCTCCAGCAGGGAGGCCGGTCGGCAGCGGACTACTCGGTCGACTTCCGGGTAGCGGCGGAGGAATTGGGCTGGGAGGATCGCTCCCTCTGTGGCCTGTTCCTCCGCAGCCTCAATAGTGATCTGAGGGATGAACTGGCTGGACGGGATATCCCTGGGACGCTAGCGGAGCTGACGTCCTTAGCGATAAGTTTGGATAACAGGCTGCGCGAGCGCTCCTCGGGGCGGAAGTCTTCTTCTTCTCGCCCTCGTGGAGTCTCGCCGCACCTGTTCCAAGCTCGCCCCCTGGCGGCGCCGCCAGCATTGTGCCCCGAGGAGTCGGAGCCGATGGTGACGGGCTGGACCAAGCTTTCCCCTGCGGAGAAACAACGCCGCCGTGAGTTGGGCCTCTGCATGTATTGCGGAGGTGACCAACACACTGTGGAGCGTTGCCCGCGGAAAGCCAGTCGGCGGGGTCCGCGAATCGCTGTAGGGAGCCTCGCGGATCCCAACCGGTTAGACTCTCTCACCCAATTAAAGCTGCCCATCCGTTTTTGCCACAATCCCACTGGGCACCTCACCCACGCACTGGTGGATTCGGGCGCAGAGGGCAGCTTCATTTCACAAGGCCTGGCAACCCGATTGGGCATCCGCTGTCAGGCATTAAAACACCCCATCTCCCTGGTCCATCTCTCCCGTGCCTCCCTTGGGAGAGTTTCTCACCAGACCATGCCTGTCCCAGTCATCATCTCAGGGAACCACCGGGAGGAGATGGTATTTTACGTCCTGCCCAACTCTGTGTCGCCCGTCATCCTGGGGTATCCCTGGCTACGCCTCCACAACCCTGTCCTGGACTGGAGGTCCGCTGGGGTATCGGCATGGAGTACCTTCTGTATGGGCACCTGCCTTCAGTCCGCTGCCTGCTCCCCATCCGCGGCTCCCCCTGTGGCGGATACAGCACCTCCGGACCTGTCACTGGTGCCTCCAGAATTTCACGACCTGGGTATGGTATTTAGCAAATCGAAAGCTATGTCTCTTCCCCCGCATCGACCATATGACTGTGCCATCAACCTCCGCCAGGGGGCTCCCCTGCCATCTGGTCGGCTCTACAGCCTGTCGGCGCCGGAGAAGGAGACCATGAATACATACCTAAAGGAATCTCTGAGCGCTGGGATTATTCGCCCATCGTCGTCACCCGTGGGGGCAGGGTTTTTCTTTGTCGGGAAAAAGGACGGATCCCTCCGCCCCTGCATAGACTACCGAGCGCTGAATGACATCACTGAGAGGGACCGTTACACCCTGCCCCTCATGGACACTGCCTTTCACTCCCTCCAGGGGGCGACCTGGTTTACCAAGCTGGATTTACGCAGCGCTTACCACCTCGTCCGGATCCGGGAGGGAGATGAATGGAAGACAGCCTTCCGTACCCCGAACGGCCACTTTGAGTATCTCGTCATGCCGTTCGGGCTGACCAACGCTCCTGCCGTCTTTCAGCGCCTCATTAATGACGTCCTCCGGGATTTCATCGGCCTTTTTGTGTTCGTCTACCTGGATGACATCCTTATCTTCTCCAGGTCCAGGGACGAGCACCAGGTCCATGTGAGGCGGGTCCTCCAAAGACTGCTGGAGAATCGTCTGTACGTGAAGGCTGAGAAATGCGAATTCTACGCTAGGACCACATCCTTCCTGGGATTCATCATCGCTCAAGATCAGGTGCTCCCAGACCCAGAGAAGGTGAAGGCGGTGGTGGAGTGGCCTACTCCCGCATCCCGGAAGCAGGTGCAACAGTTTGTTGGCTTCGCCAATTTTTACCGCCGCTTTGTCCCAAATTTCAGCTCGATCGTCGGACCGCTGACCCGCCTCACGTCCCCGAAGGTCCCGTTCCGGTGGACTGAAGAGGTCGCTGCTGCCTTTAGGGCGCTGAAGGCGGAGTTCTCCTCCTCCCGGGTCCTTCGCCAGGTCGACCCCGCGCTGCAGTGCATTGTGGAGGTGGACGCATCGGACACGGGAGTGGGAGCAGTGTTATCCCAGCGGTCACCTGACGATGGCGCCAAGCGGCCGTGCGCCTTCTTCTCCCGGCGCCTGTCCCCGGCGGAGAGGAACTACGATGTGGGGGACAGAGAGCTCCTGGCCATTAAACTCGCCTTACAGGAGTGGCGCCACTGGCTAGAGGGGGCGGACCTGCCGTTTGTGGTCCTGACGGACCACAAGAACTTAGAGTATTTACGATCTGCCAAGCGCCTGAATGCCCGCCAGGCGCGCTGGTCTTTGTTCTTCGCCAGGTTCCGCTTCTCGATCACCTTCAGGCCGGGCTCCAAAAACGGCCTGCCTGACGCCCTCTCTAGGCAGTTCACCCCCGTGGAGGCTGAGGAGACGCCCCACACTATCCTGCCCAGGTCGTGCGTCCTCGGTGCCATCTCTTGGGACATTGAAGACAAGATCCGGAAGGCGCAGGAGGTGGAACCTGATCCTGGCGGCGGACCGGAGGGAAGACTGTTCGTCCCATCTGCGGTCCGAGGAGAGGTCATCCACTGGCTCCACACCTCCCGGCTCACCTGTCATCCCGGCACCTCTCGGATGATCAGCCTCCTCCAGCGGTCCTTTTGGTGGCCAGGCCTGCGGAGGGATGCAGCCCGCTACGCCCGGGCTTGCCCAATCTGTGCCACCAGCAAGTCGGGAAATGCCCCCCCAGCGGGTCTGCTCCAGCCTCTGCCCGTCCCCGGCAGGCCCTGGTCGCACATCGCACTGGACTTCGTCACCGGACTCCCCGTTTCCAACTCCTTTGACACCGTCCTGACCATTGTGGACCGTTTCTCCAAGGCGGCGCACTTCATTCCCCTGCGGGGTCTCCCTACTGCCCTGGAGACGGCGGGCCTCCTCGTCCAACACGTGGTCAGGCTGCACGGGATTCCAGTGGACGTGGTCTCGGACCGGGGCCCCCAATTTTCGTCCGAGGTTTGGAGATCCTTCTGTAACGCCATCGGAGCCAAGGTGAGCCTCTCCTCCGGCCATCACCCCCAGTCTAACGGGCAGTGTGAGAGGACCAATCAGGAGCTGGAGGCTGCGCTCCGCTGTGTTACCAGATCCAAGCCGACGTCCTGGAGCAACCATCTCGCCTGGGTGGAGTATGCCCACAACACCGCCCGCTCTTCTGCAACGGGGATGTCCCCCTTCAAGGCGTCCCTGGGTTACGACCCCCCGCTGTTTCCAGCGCAGGAGAACGAGGTGACTGTCCCCTCCGTTAGGGCGCACCTTAGGCAGTTCCGCTCCACCTGGGCTGCCGCGCGTCATGCGCTTTTACGCACAGCGGAGCGCAACAGGACCGTGGCGGACCGGCACAGAAGACCTGCCCCGGCGTACAGAGTTGGGCAACTCGTGTATGTGTCTACCCAGGACGTCACATTAAAAGGCGAGAGGAGGAAGCTGGCACAGCGATTCATGGGTCCCTTTCCCGTCACCCGGATCATCAACCCGGTGGCTGTGCGCGTGGCTATCCCCCCCTCCCTCCGCATCCATCCCACTTTCCATGTGTCGAGGGTGAAACTGGCAGTCACGGACCCCCTTTGCCCTCCTCCTGCAGCGCAACCCGCGCCCCGGATGGTTGGTGGCCATCCGGCCTGGTCCGTCTCCTCCATCCTGGACTCCCGGCGCCGAGGCCGTGGGTTGCAATACCTGGTGGACTGGGAGGGCTATGGGCCCGAGCATCAGCAATGGGTGCCCCCGTCGTTTGTGTTGGACCCATCGCTCATCGCGGACTTCCACCGAGCGCACCCGGATAAGCCATCGCCAGGAGGCGCTGCTAGAGGGGGGAGTACTGTCACGCCGCGCCATTCATCAGCGGCGCCACCTGCTCACGCACCTGCCAATCATCAGCGGCGAGGGATAAAGGCCGTCTCGCCCGGAGGCTCGGCCTGAAGCCGTCAGACTTCGTCCCTCACCGTTGTGAGCATACTTCCCTTCAGCGTAACCATTTTGGTAAGAAGATCGCTTACCTTTTCTCTTCAGTCTTCTCCCCTGTGCACAGGTGGATTTCCCAGCGGCGGACATCTCCTCTCCATCGCCCAATCCTCGCTGCTGCACGGAGCTCTCCAGGTGGCTGTCTTCCGGGCTTCACCCCCTTGTTGTGCCAGCTGTCCTGACCCACCAAGTAAGTCCTTCTCTCGCCATAAATTCCTCCTGTGTTGGTGTATGCCCGTCACCCTCTCCCTGTGCTCTCTCCATAGGGTTGCTCGGCTGTACGGTCACCTGCCTCTGTGCCTGGAGCAGACACCATCACCAACACATTTACATCCCGCAGACACGCACTCATTCACTCCTGTTGTTAATAAACTCTTTGAACTACTCTAAGCCTGTGTGTGTGCGTCTCCTGAGCCGTGCGTTATGTCACTTAGTTTTCCTCGCGTTGATCTGGAGGCAGTTCCGATGGCACCAGTCCACGAAGTCCTGGATAAGTCCTCTGTACTCAGTTTCATCTCCATTGGCGATGAGGCCGATGATCGCAGAGTCGTCAGAAAACTTCTGTAGATGGCAGTGTGTTGTGTTGTGTGAGAAGTCCGCAGTATAAAGGGTGAACAGGAAGGGAGCCAAAACCATTCCCTAGGGGGCCCCCGTGCTGCCGATGATCGTGTCGGACACACAATGCCGGGTTCTCACAAACTGTGGCCGGTTAGTGAGGTAGTCCAGGATCCATGATGACAGGTGCTGGTCCACCCCTGAGCACAGCAGCTTGTCCTTCAGGATCATCGGTTGGATGGTGTTGAAAGCACTGGAGAAGTCAAAGAACATGATCCTCACCACATTCCCGGGCTTCTCCAGGTAGGACAGGGAACAGTGAAGGAGGAAGATCACTGCATCCTCCACCCCAATGCCATGCTGGTAGGCGAACTGGAGTGGATCCATCGCTGGTCCCACCAGGGGGCGGAGGTGAGCAAGGAACAGTCTCTCCAGGGTCTTCATCATGTGAGACGGCAGGGCCACTGGCCTGTAGCTGTTCAGGTCTTTGGGGTGGGAAGTCTTTGGTACAGGTACCACACAAGATGTTTTCCACAACTGTGGTACCCTCCCCGGCTTCAGGCTCAGGTTGAAGATGTGCTCCACAATCCCACACAGCTGGTCTGTGTAGGACTTGAGGAGCTTTGCGCTGATGCCGTCCGGTCCCGACGCCTTCCTCGCCTTGGTCTTCCTCAGCTCCGTCCTCGCCTGGGTCTTAGTGAGGGTCAGTTTGGGGGGCTGTGTGCTGGGAGTGGGGAGGGGTGTTAGTGGAGTGGGGTGTGGACAGCAGGTCTCGATGACTTTAGAGGCAGCAATAGCTGTGCAGTCGGGGGGGGGGGCGGTTGGTCAAGCCTATTAAAAAACAGGTTCAGATTGTTCGCCCACTCCCTGCCTCCCGTGGCCTGGGAGGAGGTATTCTGGAGCCCAGAGATGGTTTTGAGGTTTCTCCAGACCCCGCCAATGTCGCTGCGTTGCAGCTTGTTCTCCATCTTCTTCCTGAAGCTGTCCTTGCCTTCTCTGATCTTCGTCCTCAGCTCCCTCTGTACGGACTTCAGCATCTCCCTGTTCCCCGACCTGAAGATCCTCTTCTTCTCTCTCAGAAGTGTTTTTATCTCAGGGTTGATCCAGGGTTTGTTGTTCGAGCAACACCGTATGGTTTTGGTGGGTACGGTGCTGTCCACACAGAAGTTGATGTAGTCCATGATGGTGTGAGTGAGGCCATCGATGTCCTCACCATGTGGATCGCAGAGCCGCTCCCAGGCAGTGGTTTCAAGACAGTCCTTGAAAGCGTCCATTGCCTCCTCAGACCATATCTGTTTGAGTCAACACTTGAGTCAACACTAATCAACACTTCAAATGATTACTCATGAGTAATCACACACACACACACACACACACACACACACACACACACACACACACACACACACAGTATATATATATATATATATATATATATATATATATATATATATATATATATATATATATATATATATATATATATTTATGTCAGGTCAGGCACTGGTTTGCTTGCTACTGGATAACCATGAAAACCGGTACTACCTGTCTCATGGGTCGGGCCGTAGGTGATTCAGCTAACAACTCTGCCCTTCTGAGGGCGTGGAGGGTGAAACTGGGCATCCTGGCAGGACTTAAAACAATATCTGTCACAGGTCTGTGGTGGACCACTCCCAGTTACACGGGGTGAGACTGGACATTGTGGATGATAAGCACATCTGTCACAAGGTCTGTGGTGGACTTTGGCCAGTCAGTGCATCGTAACGTGCACTACGCAAAGAGCAGAGATAAACAAACCTATCATCTGGTCAGTCACTGCAACAGATACTGGAGTCAGTTTGTCTTGGCCTGTCCTTGCCACTGATAATACCTCTATCTGCCAAAAATGTGCCACTAGTCCAGCAAAAGCTAGCTGTACTCAAATACTTTGCAAGCAGTTTCATGAAATGGTCAGTCAGAGAGCAGCTCATACTGGCTCGGATGTCGCCCGGGTTAACAAGGTCAGGTGTTCCTGGCGGCGGAAGGCAAAGGATAGAGCTGTGTGGAGGAATCTGATCACACCTAAATGAAACAGTCATTGTCGCAGCCGACAGACTGCTATGATGATAATGGTGATATATATATATATGTACACATATGGTCCACACACACACACACATATATATATATATATATATATATATATATATTCTTCCGGTTCCGGCGCCACACGAGTTGGCTGCCTTTTGCAACAGCGGCTCAGTTCTGAGTCTTTTTATCTTCCTTCTTCTTTCTGATCCGGTGATAACTTTCTGATCCAGCACACCTTTCACTCTCTATATATCACGGACACACAGATCGCCCCAAAGTTCTCTTGAGTCGGCGGATGGAGCCACTGTCTACAGCAGGAGACGATACAGCAGGGAAGAGCTAGCTAGCACTCAACCGCAACCCGGTGCTAACGGAGAAACTCTACATACCTGGGAACTGAAGCGAAAACAATGCGGGTGCCGGGCTGGAGTTTAGGCAGCGTGCAAGAAATATAAGACAAAATAATAAAGAGCGATAGCAAGAACCAAGCAGACCGCCCGTAAATCTACTGGAGGAAAAGCCCCCAGAAGCAGCTGGCCACCAAGGCTGCTCGGAAAAGCACTCCGGCCACCGGCGGAGTGAAGAAGCCTCACCGTTACAGGCCCGGTACCGTGGCTCTGAGAGAGATCTGTCGCTACCAGAAATCCACGGAGCTGCTCATCCGTAAGCTGCCCTTCCAGCGCCTGGTGAGGAAGATCGCTCAGGACTTCAAGACCGACCTGCGCTTCCAGAGCTCCGCCGTCATGGCTCTGCAGGAGGCCGGCGAGGCCTACCTGGTGGTTCTCTTGGAGGACACCAACCTGTGCGCCAACCATGCCAAGAGGGTCACCATCATGCCCAAAGACATCCAGCTGGCCTGCCGCATCCGCGGAGAGAGAGCTTAGACTTTCTGCTGCACATCCACCAACCACAATGCTCTGCACTGTGTGTCTATATATATACAGTACACTGTATGTACATATGTATACTAGCTGCTCTTATTTTTTCTTGCCTTCTGATTGTTGCTCTGAGTGTTGCTATCCCTGTGCTGTTGCAATCCTGGAATTTCCCCATTGTGGGACTAATAAAGGCTTATCTTATCGTATCTTATCTTATCTTATATATTATATACACTACCGTTCAAAAGTTTGGGGTCACCCAGACAATTATTTTGTGTTTTCCATGAAAAGTCACACTTATTTACCACCATAAGTTGTAAAATGAATAGAAAATATAATCAAGACATTGACAAGGTTAGAAATAATGATTTGTATTTGAAATAATATTTTTTTCCAGATACTCAACCTGCTCAAAGGAAGGTCAGTTTTATAGCTTCTCTAACCAGCTAAACTGTTTTCAGCTATGCTAACATGATTGCACAAGGATTTTCTAATCATCCATTAGCCTTCTGACGCAATGAGCAAACACATTGTACCATTAGAACACTGGAGTGATAGTTGCTGGAAATGGGCCTCTATACACCTATGTAGATATTGCACCAAAAACCAGACATTTGCAGCTAGAATAGTCATTTACCACATTAGCAATGTATATTAGATATTAGAGTGTATTTCTGATTAGTTTAAAGTTATCTTCATTGAAAAAAACAGTGCTTTTCTTTCAAAAATAAGGCGGAGACCTTGGCGGTCTGATCCCAAGCTTCCTAAACTGGCTTTTGGTACATGGAATGTCACCTCTCTGGTGGGGAAGGAACCTGAGCTGGTACATGAGGTTGAGGGATACCGGCTAGATATAGTCGGCTCCGGTTCTGGAACCAGTCTCCTGGAGAGGGGCTGGAGCTTGGCCTACTGTGGAGTTGCCCCGGGCGAGAGGCAGTGAGCAGGGGTGGGTATTCTTGTATCCCCCCACCTTGCTGCCTCTATACTGGAGTTTTCCCCAGTGGACGAAAAAGTTGCTTCCCTGCGCCTTTGGGTTGGGAAATGGGTCCTGACCATCATTTGTGCCTATGCACCGAATGATGTTTCAGAGAACCCACCCTTTTTGGAGTCTCTAACTGGGGCGCTGGAGGGTGCTCTTCTAGAAGACTTCATTGTCCAACTGGGGGACTTCAATGCGCATGTGGGCAATGACAGTGAAACCTGGAAGGGGGTGATTGGGAGGAATGGCCTGCCTGATGTGAACCCGAGTAATGTTCAGTTATTGGACTTCTGTGCTAACCACAGTTTGTCCATAACAAACACCATGTTCAAGCATAAGGGTGTCCATATGTGCACCTGGCACCAGGACACCCTAGGTTGCAGGCTGATGATCGATTTGTTATCGTGTCATCAGACCTGCGACCGTATGACTTGGACACTCTGGAAAAGAGAGGTGCAGAACTGTCAACTGATCACCACCTGGTGGTGAGTTGGATCCGATGGCAGGGGAGGATGCCATTCAGACCTGGTAGACCTAAATGTATAGTGAGGGTGTGCTGGGAACATCTGGCTGAGGCCTCTGTCCAGGAGGTCTTCAACTCTCACCTCTGGAAGAACTTCAACCACATTCCAAGGGAGTCTGGAGACATGGAATCTGAATGGGCCATGTTTTCCACCTCTGTTGTTGAAGCGGCGGCCCAGAGCTGCAGCTGCAAGGTCATCAGGGCATCTTGTGATGGCAACCCCCAAACCAAGTGGTGGACACCGGTGGTGAGGGGGGCCATTACGCTGAAGAAGGAGTCCTATCAAGCTTGGTTGGGTTGTGGGGCTCCCGAAGCAGCTGAGGTGTACTGGAAGGCCAAGCGGAGTGCAGCTCGGATGGTTGCTGAAGCAAAAAACTCTGGTATGGGAGGAGTTCGGTGAGGCTATGGAACAAGACTTTCGGTCAGCCTTGAAGAGATTCTGGTAAACTGTCTGGCAGCTCAGGAGGGGGAAGCAGCTCCCTGTCCACACTGTGTATGGTGCGGATGGGGCGCTGTTGACTTCGACTGGGGATATCATTGGGCAGTGGAAGGGATACTTTGAGGATCTTCTCAATCCCACAGATACGCCTTCCACAGAGGAAGCAGGGCTTGTGGACGAGGGGGACGACTCGACCATCACAGGGGCTGAGGTCGCCAAGGTGGTTAAAAATCTCTTTGGTGGCCGGGCCCCGGGGGTGGACCAGATTCGCCCTGAGTACCTCAAGGCCCTTGATGTTGTAGGGCTGTCATGGTTGACAAGCCTCTGCAACATTGCGTGGAAGTTGGGGGCAGTGCCTTTGGCATGGCAAACCGGGGTGGTGGTTCCTTTCTTCAAAAAAGGGGACTGGAGTATGTGCTCCAACTTTAGAGGGATCACACTCAGCCTCCCTGGGAAGGTCTATGTCAAGGTACTGGAGAGGAGAGTCCGGCCATTGGTCGAATGTTGGATTCAAGAGGAGCAATGTGGTTTTCATCCTGGCAGTGGCACATCGGACCAGCTCTTTACCCTCTCGAGCATCCTCGAGGGTTCGTGGGAGTTTGCCCAACCAGTTTACATGTGTTTTGTGGACTTGGAGAAGGCATTCGACTGCGTCCCTCATGGTTTTTTGTGGGTGGTGCTTCAGGAGTATGGGGTATTGGGCTTGTTGTTACAAGCTATTCGATCTCTGTACGACTGTTGTGAGAGTTTGGTTTGTATTGCCAACACTCGGTTGGACTCATTCCCTGTGAGAGCTGGACTCTGCCAGGGCTGCCCTTTGTCACCGATCCTGTTCATAATTTTTATGGACAGGATTTCTAGGCGCAGCCAGGGAATGGAGGGTGTCATGCTTGGTGACCACAGGATCTCATCTCTGTTGTTTGCAGATGATGTTGTCCTGCTGGCTTCATCCAGCAATGACCTACAGTTCTTGCTGGGACAGTTTAATGCTGAGTGTGAAGCGGTTGGGATGAGAATCAGCACCTCCAAGTCCAAGTCCATGGTCCTCAGCCTGAAAAAGGTGGATTGTCCTCTCTGGGTTGGGGACAGGCTCCTGCCCCAAGTGGAGGAGTTTAAGTATCTAACGAGTGAGGGGAGAATGGAGCAAGAGATTGACAGACGGATCGGAGCAGCATCTTCCGTGATGCGGATGTTGTACCGGTCTGTTGTGGTGAAGAGGGAGCTGAGTTCTAAGGCAAAGCTGTCAATTTATCAGTCAATCTACGTTCCTACTCTCACCTATGGTCACGAGCTTTGGGTAATGACTGAAAGAACGAGATCATGGATACAAGCGGCTGAAATGAGCATTCTCCCTAGGATTGCTGGACTCAGTCATCCGGGAGAGGCTCAGAGTAGAACCGCTGCTCCTCCACATTGAAAGGAGCCAGTTGAGGTGGTATGGACATCTGATCAGGATGCCTCCTGGATGCCTCCCACTTGAGGTGTTTTGGGCACATCCCACTGGGAGGAGACACCAGGGCAGACTCGGTGGAGAGACTATGTCTCCCAGCTGGTCTGGGAATGCCTTGGTATCCTCTCTGAAGAGCTGGAGCAGGTGGCTGGGGAGAGGGAAGTCTGGGCTTCTCTGCTTGAACTGCTGCCTCCGTGACCCGGACCTCCGGAAAAGTGGTAGAAGATGGATGGATGGATGGATGAATACAGTGGGGCAAAAAAGTATTTAGTCATCCACCAATTGTGCAAGTTCTCCCACTTAAAAGATGAGAGAGGTCCCCAATTTTCATCATAGATATACCTCAACTATGAGAGACAAAATGAGAAAAAAAAAATCCAGAAAATCACATTGAAGGATTTTTAATGAATTAATTGGTAAATTCCTTGGTAAAATAAGTATTTGGTCACCTACAAACAAGCAAAATTTCTGGCTCTCACAGACCTGTAACTTCTTCTTTAAGAGGCTCCTCTCTCCTCCACTCGTTACCTGTATTAATGACACCCGTTTGAACTCGTTATCAATATAAAAGACACCTATCCACAACCTCAAACATTCAGACTCCAAACTCCTCTATGGCCAAGACCAAAGAGCTGTCAAAGGACACCAGAAACAAAACTGTAGACCTGCACCAGGCTGGGAAGACTGAATCTGCAATAGGTAAGCAGCTTGGTGTGAAGAAATCAACTGTGGGAGCAATTATTAGAAAATGGAAGACATACAAGACCACAAATAATCTCCCTCGATCTGGGGATCCACGCAAGATCTCACCCTGTAGGGTCAAAATGATCACGAGAACAGTGAGCAAAAATCCCAGAACCACACGTGGGGACCTAGTGAATGACCTGCAGAGAGCTGGGACCAAAGTAGCAAAGGCTACCATCAGTAACACACTACACCGCCAGCGACTCAAATCCTGCAGTGCCAGACGTGTCCCCCTGCTTAAGCCAGTACACGTCCAGGCCCGTCTGAAGTTTGCTAGAGAGCATTTGGATGATCCAGAAGAGGACTGGGAGAATGTCATATGGTCAGATGAAACCAAAATAGAACTTTTTGGTAAAAACTCAACTTGTCGTGTTTGGAGGAGAAAGAACACCATGCCTAATGTGAAGCATGGGGGTGGAAACATCATGCTTTGGGGCTGTTTTTCTGCAAAGGGACCAGGGCGACTGATCCGTGTAAAGGAAAGAATGAATGGGGCCATGTATCGTGAGATTTTGAGTGAAAACCTCCTTCCATCAGCAAGGGCATTGAAGATGAAACGTGGCTGGGTCTTTCAGCATGACAATGATCCCAAACACACCACCCGGGCAATGAAGGAGTGGCTTCGTAAGAAGCATTTCAAGGTCCTGGAGTGGCCTAGCCACTCTCCAGATCTCAACCCCATAGAAAATCTTTGGAGGGAGTTGAAAGTCCGTGCTGCCCAGCGACAGCCCCAAAACATCATTGCTCTAGAGGAGATCTGCATGGAGAAATGGGCCAAAATACCAGCAACAGTGTGTGAAAACCTTGTGAAGACTTACAGAAAACGTTTGACCTCTGTCATTGCCAGCAAAGGGTATATAACAAAGTATTGAGAAGAACTTTTGTTATTGACCAAATACTAATTATACTGAGGAATCTACCAATTAATTCATTAAAAATCCTTCATTGTGATTTTCTGGATTTTTTTTTCTCATTTTGTCTCTCATAGTTGAGGTATACCTATGATGAAAATTGGAGACCTCTCTCATCTTTTAAGTGGGAGGACTTGCACAATTGGTGGCTGACTAAATACTTTTTTGCCCCACTGTATATATATACATAGTGGTGTAAAAAAGTGTTTGTCCCCTTCCCGAGTTCTCATTTTTTTGTATGTTTGTCACACTGAAATGTTTCAGATCATCAAACAAATTTAAATATTAGACAAAGATAACACAAGTAAACACAAAATGCAGTTTTTAAATGAAGGTGTTTATTCTTAAAGGGCAAAAAATTCAAACTTACATGGCCCTGGGTGAAAAACTGATTGTTCCCTAAACCTAATAACTGGTTGGGCCACGCATAGCAGCAACAACTGCAATCAATCATTTGCAATAACTGGCAATGAGTCTTTCACGGCGTTGTGGAGGAATTTTTGCCCACTCATCTTTGGAGAATTGCTGTAATTCAGCCACATTAGAGGGTTTTTGAGCATGATCCGCCTTTTTAAGGTCATGCCACAGCATCTCAGTCGGATTCATGTCAGGACTTTAGCTAAGCCACTCCAAAGTCTTCATTTTGTTTTTCTTAAGCCATTCAGAGGTGGACTTTCTTACTTACTTATCGTCTTCGTCCCAGGTGGGACATAAGGCCACAACAAGCAATCCCCAATTTGCTCTGTCCTTTGCAACATGTTGAGCTTGTCCCCAGGTGTATCCCATCTCCTGTAGGTTGGCTTGGACTGTTCTTCTCCAGGTTGTTCGTTGTCTACTTGGCTTTCTTTTCCCTGGTGGTGTCCAGTTTAGAGCAACTTTTGGTATTAGGTTATTTGACATTCTTAGCACGTGCCCAAGCCATCTGAATCGCCATTGTTTGATCTCTAAAGAAGTCCTTTTAGTATTACATCTTTTCCAAAGTTCTTCATTTGAAATTTTGTTGGGCCAGTAGATTCTCAAGATCTTGTGGTGGCAGGTGCTGGGGAAAGCCTCTATTTTTTGCATATCACTCTGTATGATTCGGCAGCATTCCAATCCATATAACAAAACAGATTCAACATTGCTGTTAAATAAATGGAGCTTGGTTTTTGTGCTGTACTTATTTGACTTCCAGATGGGCTGAAGTTTGGCGAATGCTGTTCTTGCTTTTGCTAGTCTTGCTCTGATATCCGTTTTAGTGCCATTGTCTGTGTTGACAATACTTCCTAGGTGGGTGAAATGATTTACATTTTCTATGGGCATGTTGTTGATGGTGATAGGATATTGTATATCTGCGTTTATGATCACTGTTTTAGTTTTTGCTACATTTACATTTAGACCTGTACTTTGTGCATATTCATTCAAAATAGTTGTTTTTTCTTGTAACTGGTGCCTAGTTGTTGAGATTTCAACTAGGTCGTCAGCAAAATCAAGGTCTTCAAGCTGGCTGAATTGTGTCCACTGGATACCATTTTTTTGGATCATTGTCCTGCTGCAGAACCCAAGTGCGCTTCAGCTTGAATCGTCGCTGCACTCTTGGGGTAATTTTGGTCAGCCGGCCACTCCTGGGAAGGTTCACCAGTGTTCCATGTTTTCGCCATTTGTGGATAATAGCTCTCACTGTGGTTCGCTGGAGCCCCAAAGCTCTTTTTCAGACGCATAGATATCAACTACTTCGTTTCTCATTTGTTCCTGAATTTCTCTGGATCGTAGCATGATGTCTAGCTTTTGAGGATCTTTTGCTCTACTTCATTTTGTCAGGCAGGTCCTATTTAAGTGATTTCTTGACTGAGAACAGGTGTGGCAGTAATCAGACCTGGGTGTGGTTAGAGAATTGAACTCAGCTTTCCAAAGATGTGATAAATCACAGTTAATTTATGTTTTAACAGAGGGGCAATGACTTTTTCACACAGGGCCATGCAGGTTTGGATTTTTTTTTACCCCTAATAATAAACACCTTCATTTAAAAACTGCATTTTGTGTTTACTTGTGTTTTTTTAAAATCATTTTTAAGAGCATACAATGATTATGAAGACAGTGTCATAATTACAGCTGCCCACCCCCCCCACCCAGAACACCCATACCGTCACGAAGGCCCTCACTGGGCCAACAATAGAACAAAGTCTCTGTCTAGTGCAATAACAAAATGTCAAGTATAGAATACACATAAAAACAAAAGAAAATAAGAAGAAAATAAGGGGGGAAGGGGGCAGTCTTAAGGTGAAGTTTGCAATGACTCAAAGTAATCCATGAAAGATGGCCATTTATGAAAAAATTTAGCTGAAGAACCTTTTACTGCACATCTTTTTTTTTTTCTAATTTAAGAAAAAAACATGGCATCCTTAAGTGAGAGGGAAATAGTGGGGGGTTTAGGGGATTTCCATGCAAACAAAATGTGGTGTCTTGCTAAGAGAGATGTAAAGGTTAATATATCTGACTGAGTAGAGATAATGTGATGAGAGTTAACAGACAGACCAAATATAGCCATGAGGGGGGCTATTTCCCCAGAGCTCCAGACATGATTTCAAAGTAGTGACCCCAAAATTTCTGTAACCTAGGACAGGGAAAAAAAAACATATGACAAAGATTACAGGGAGAGGCTTTAGTTTAGTTTAGTTTAGTTTATTTTATTTGAAAAGGGACAATGCAATTTCATAAAACACATGATTACACATGGTTAAAAAAGCCAGAATTAGCCAAAAGGCTAGTTTTCATCTGTAGTCCCCTGGCCAAGATGTAAAAAAGCAGTAAAATGCATCTACAACAACAAAAAAAAAAAAAACATGGTTAGACATTTAAGAGGGCACTAATGTAACAAATAACATATACATAACAAACCGTACATTTAATCACAACATCAAACATCACAACAGACTTATCTTTTAGTGTTGGCAGCTGTAGGTGTTTATAAGGCACATTTTCAATTTTTTTGTGAAGGCCTTGAATGTTGTGAGCAGTTTAACCTCCTCAGGTACTGAGTTCCACTCACTAGCGCCCCTCACTGACCAGGCCGACTTACTGAAAGTGCTCCTGCACAGAGGAATGAAACAGTCACCTCTGACAGAGCCTCGAGTGACACGATCAGAGCTGTTTCTTTGGCTGATGAACTCTGCCAGAGGGTCTAGAGCCAAATCATGCAGTACTTGTGTACACTGTGTACACAAGTACTGCATGTACTTGTGTACACTGTGTTTTTATATATCTACATATTATTCCATCTAGCTACATTGCTCCGCACTGTGTGTGTTTATATACTTGCATATTTATTCCACCTAGCTGCAATGCTCCGTACTGTGGGTGTTTATATATTTACATATTTATTCCATCTAGCTACAATGCTCTGCACTGTGTTCATATATTCATATATTTATTCCATCCAGCTACAATGCTCTGCACTGTGTTCATATATTCATATATTTATTCCATCCAGCTACAATGCTCTGCACTGTGTGTCTGTGTGTGTGTGTGTATATATATATATTTTATAGTAATATGTACATATGTACAGTATATTAGCTGCTCTTGCTTGCTTGTTTTTTTTTTCTTGCCTTCTGATTGTTGCTCTGAGTGTTGCTATCCCTGTGCTGTTGCAATCCTGGAATTTCCCCATTGTGGGACTAATAAAGGCTTATCTTATCTTATCTTATCTTATCTTACTTTATAAATCAAATTTAAATTTGCAAATGTATGAAGACTATCCCAATTTAAAAGACTGTATTTTTTTTTTTAAAATTGCACAATGATGATAATGCCTAGGTTTTTTATCCATAACTGCTTGTTTGTACAAAACGTCCAATGGTTTTTTTGCACTCAAACCCGCCTGGGACCAGCTAGTTAGGCAATAGTTGAAGTGACTGAGAATCATTGAATGCAAGTATATTTTTGCGGCTTCAGTTGACATTTCATTTCGAATTGCATGAAAATTTGCAAGATTTAACTTGATTTTTTTTTTTACACAGTTTAGCAATATGGGCTTTAAAGGAAAGCTGTGAATCTATTGTTAACCCAAGATATTTATATTGGCTAACAATTTGTATTTTTCCTCCATTAACATGTATGTCAGGGTCAGGTGACACTATTTATTTTAGTGAAATACATGCCTACACTTTTAGAAACATTTAACTGTAGACAGCACTCCTGCAACCAAGTTGTGACACAGGACATTGTTTTACTAAGTTTAGCAGCAACAGTGTCTTTGGAGCAACCATGAACAAAGAAAACTGTGTCGTCTGCATACATTAAGCATTCAGCTTCAGGACAAACAGTGGGCAAATCATTAATATAAAGACTAAATAAAAGGGGGCTTAATATTGATTCCTGAGGGACTCCAGAAGTTAGCCTAAGAGAATCAGATCTGCAGTTGTTAACTGATACAGATTGTGTTCAATATGCAGATATGATTCAATCCAGCTCACAGCATTGTGAGAAAAGTAAAATTTAAAGAGCTTGGTAAGAAGAACAGAGTCATTTACTGTATCGAATGCTTTCCTGAGGTCCAAAAACACCGCCCCTACAACTCCACCCTTATCAAGAAAAGAATTTATTTTCTCAATGAAGAGGCATGTAGCCATTTCAGTGGAATGCTTGGATCTGAAACCAAACTGCATGGCGTGGAGAGAGGGGGAACTACTGTTTAAATAATGGACAATCTGCTCTGTCACCCATTTTTCTGCAATTTTGGAAATGGCCGGAAGAATGCTTATTGGTCGGTAGTTATGCAGAAAAGTTGAGTCACCGGATTTAAAAACAGGGGTAACAATAGCAGATTTCCAGGCCTTTGGAAAATGGCCAGATGAAATTGAAAGATTAATGATTGAGGCAATAGGAGTGGCAAGAGCTGAACCTAAATCTTTGAGCATGTTTGTGTCCATTCCAAAAACATCCTTTGCTTTAGATGGTTTGAGTGATTGAATTAAATCGATAACTTTGGTCTCAGTAATATTTGTAATAGTAAAAGACTGCGTTGCAGACAATGCCGGGTGTTCCTTCCTTTGTTTTACTATAAACTTATCAGAGATTTCTGACACAGATTCAATGAAGTAGTTGTTAAAAGCATCAGCCATCACTTGAGGTTCCGTCAAGATGTTTCCATTTAATTGAATTTGCATTAGTTTTTGTTTTTTTTGGGGGGGGGGGGGAATCACCCAATAGTTTTTTTTAGTATAATTCCAGGTTATTTTAGAATTTCCCCTTGCACTATTCACAAAAGTAATGAAAAAGTCAGCTTTAGATTTTCTTATTTCTTTCACTACCCTATTTCTCAATGAAATAAATTGGTGCCTGTTATGTCCTGATTTAACTGACAACTTCAAAAAGTGATCTTTTTCTTTCATCAATTTCAGAATAAATTTGTTTAACCAAGGAAGGCCATTCTTTCTAGCTTTTAGTTTAATTATCCATGTAAATTGTATAATAATTTGTTGTATTTTGTTGGCAAATTTAGAACAATCCTCATCTAAATTTTTGCCAATGAGTAATTCATCCCAATTTACTTCTTGAATTGAATCTTAAAAATTTTGTTGTTCCTGTTTTGGTATCCTATAGAATTCAGTAGCGACCAAGGATTTGAAGCACTTTTTATTTAATTTTCTTGTGACCATTATGAGATTGTGATCAGACAATCCTGTGAGCATATTGTATGACTTCAAGATCCTTTCTGACCTATTAGTAAAAGCTAGATCAATCTGAGTGCTAGTGGAGTTTGTGATTCTCATAGGGCCATTAATTACCTGAGTCATATCCATGTCATCCATAACCTTTTTCAGATTTTTCCTAACTTTGTTGACTTCCCAATTAACATTTAGGTCACCCATTATTATTACCTCTTTTGCAAAATTAAGTTGTTTCAATAAAATTTCCAGCTTTTCATAAAAATCTACATTTAATGAAGGAGGACTACAAATAACTACAAGAATAAAAGACATTTGCTGTGACAAAGAAACAGTTAGTCCAAGAAATTCCAGTCCATTCTCATCTGCAACATGTATTTCATTACAATTAAAAGTATCCTTGGCATAAATCATAACGCCTCCTCCCTTAGAACCCTGTCTGTCTTTTCTAAACATTTTATAACCAGGTACAGATAGTATTGCTGAGGACGAAGATTCACGGAGCCATGTCTCAGATAGGCAAAGAAAGTCAATATTTGAATCAATGAGAAGATGATGAACCTGATCACTTTTTGTTAGAATACTTCGTATATTTAAGTGTGCACAAAGAATGCCTTTTGGTTTTTGTGCTGAGTCCCATATTAATTTAGAGTTATTAACAGTTTGAAACACCCTGCATTTCCGGTGTTTTAATATTGCGGGATTTGGCAGCCTCCTATTTCTTTTATTGGCAATGTTTGCACATAGTGAAGGTCCAGCTGATGTTGGTAAAGATTCAGTTAGAGGTGATGATGACCCAAATATCAACGGAAGTGGCCCGGCTATTATTGAAGGTGATTCGACTGGCTGCAATGTAGGTCCAGCTGGCTGTGTTGTTAGCCCAGGTCCAAACCCAGCTGGCAGGGGTGAGAACCCAGCTAGCAAAGTTGGAAGCCCAGTTGGCAGAGATGAGATCCAGCTAGCAGAGGTGGAGATCCAGCTAGCAGAGGTGGAAGCCCAGCTAGCAGAGGTGGAAGCCCAGCTAGCAAAGTTGGAAGCCCAGTTGGCAGAGATGGAGATCCAGCTAGCAGAGGTGGAGGCCCAGCTAGCAAAGTTGGAAGCCCAGTTGGCAGAGATGGAGATCCAGCTAGCAGAGGTGGAGGCCCAGCTAGCAGAGATGGAGATCCAGCTAGCAGAGGTGGAGGCCCAGCTAGCAAAGTTGGAAGCCCAGTTGGCAGAGATGGAGATCCAGCTAGCAGAGGTGGAGATCCAGCTAGCAGAGGTGGAAGCCCAGCTAGCAGAGGTGGAAGCCCAGCTAGCAAAGTTGGAAGCCCAGTTGGCAGAGATGGAGATCCAGCTAGCAGAGGTGGAGGCCCAGCTAGCAAAGTTGGAAGCCCAGTTGGCAGAGATGGAGATCCAGCTAGCAGAGGTGGAGGCCCAGCTAGCAGAGATGGAGATCCAGCTAGCAGAGGTGGAGGCCCAGCTAGCAAAGTTGGAAGCCCAGTTGGCAGAGATGGAGATCCAGCTAGCAGAGGTGGAGGCCCAGCTAGCAGAGATGGAGATCCAGCTAGCAGAGGTGGAGGCCCAGCTAGCAAAGTTGGAAGCCCAGTTGGCAGAGATGGAGATCCAGCTAGCAGAGGTGGAGATCCAGCTAGCAGAGATGGAGATCCAGCTAGCAGAGGTGGAGGCCCAGCTAGCAGAGGTGGAGGCCCAGCTAGCAAAGTTGGAAGCCCAGATGGCAGAGATGGAGATCCAGCTAGCAGAGGTGGAGATCCAGCTAGCAGAGGTGGAGGCCCAGCTAGCAAAGTTGGAAGCCCACTTGGCAGAGATGGAGATCCAGCTAGCAGAGGCGGAGATCCAGCTAGCAGTGGTGGAGGCCCAGCTAGCAGAGGTGGAGGCACAGCTAATGATGGTGTTGGCCCAGGTAGCAATGGTAAAGGCCCAGATAGCAGAGATGGAGACCCAGCTAGTGTGACAGAGATCATCCTGCGCAGTTCGCCCCACACGGGACACGAACCCGCGACCTCTCAGTCAACTACACAGTTCGAGCATGGGAGACACAGCACGATCGCGCTGAGCTAAAGGTCCGACTGATAGCTCAGCACTACCGATACTGTATGAGGCTTTCGGGAGGGAGGTTTTACTAACGTTCTACGCCGAACAGTACTAGTTGGCATCCGTTACACTCTCCCCCTTAAACCTCACTCCCATCCCGGGTTCACGGCACCATTGTGACTGAGATCATCCTGCGCAGTTCGCCCCACACGGGACACGAACCCGCGACCTCTCAGTCAACTAACACAGTTCGAGCATGGGAGACACAGCACGATCGCGCTGAGCTAAAGGTCCGACCGATAGCTCAGCGCTACCGATACTGTATGAGGCTTTCGGGAGGGAGGTTTTACTAACGTTCTACGCCGAACAGTACTAGTTGGCATCCGTTACACTAGCAAAGGTGGAGGCCCAGCTGGCACTGGCCCAGGGTTTAATTCAATATCACCAGCCAAAAGAAGTATCAGCAAGAGATTAAAAACACCCAGGAGTGGTTTGCCTGTAACAGCCTGTTCCTGCTCACCTGGGGGTGGCCTGGCATGGCCATAGTCCAATACCCTTGTGAATAGCATGTGCTGACGCCATCTGGCTGAATACAAGGTTAGAGTGTCCCTTTTTCTTGGACAGGTTGAACTTAGCAGAAGAAATAGAATTATCCAAACAACAGAGGAGTACATTGATATCACAATCCACGGTCCAATTTGCTCTTTAGATGACTTTTTAAGCAAACACACAGGTCTTGCCGTGGCATTTGCCACATTGGTCTGCAATATCAGGGTAAATTTCAGATAAATGAGATTTAGACCAGTGGGCCCTATATAGCACTTTGAACTGTAAAAGCTGTAGCCTGGCACAAGGTGTGCTACAACATATACTGAAGACAGTATTGTTCCATAACTCATCTGTTATGTTCAAAGCTAGCTCCTGTTCCCAGGAAATTTGCGCTTTTGCAACTGATTGACAATCAAATGTGAATAGCTGTGCAAATATTTCAGAAGAGATTTCTGACTTGGTTTCAGATTTAGGAGATCATCCCATGGTTGGCTCGTGGGGAAGGAAGGGAAGCTTGGAAACAGAGAAGAGGCACAAAGCCTAAGTTGGAAGTAACAACAGATGAGATGCAGGCAAGTTATAGGTTGACATCACATCTGAAAATGTGGAAAAAATACCGTCTTTGTTTAGATGCCTGAAATGCTTAAGGCCACGACTCTACCAAATCGTGAAAGTAGTATCAATAAGGGATGGAGGAAAAAGATGATTTTGTGTTATAGGTGTAAGAACTGATGGTGACAAAAGTTTAAAATGGCGTCTAAATTGACCCCAAATCTTAAGGGTGGAGAGGACCACAGGGTTACTTGTAAAGTTGGATGGATTCAAAGGTAGGAGGAGGAGACTAGAGCCAATAGGGAAGAAGAAGAACGTGACTGAGCCTCCAGCCTACACCATAATAACCCGGGACAGTGAAACCAATGGATCAATTTGTGAATATGCGCTGACCAATAAAAAAACAGAAAATTAGGTAATGCAAGACCACTGTCCAGTTTAAGTTTTTGCAAGAGTGAATACTTAACTCTAGGAGTTTTACCGCCCCACAAAAAGTTTGTAACAATTTGATCAAGGGATTTGAAAAACTTCTTAGGTAAAAAGAAAGGAATACACTGAAACAAAAATAGAAATTTAGGCAATAAGGTCATTTTCACTGCAATAATTCTACCTATCAAAGACGGTGGTAGAAAATTCCACCTCTGCAAGTCTGCCTTGACCTGACTCATCAGTGGAGAACAATTAGCAGCAAAAAGAGATGTTGGAGTGTGGGTCACATTGATCCACAGATACCTAAACCCCGACAAGCTAAGTTTAAAAGGTATGTCAGATTGTTTATGTAACAGAGCAGAGGAATTTATGGGATAACATTCAATCTTAGAAAGATTAACTTTATAGCTGGAGAAAGAGCCAAACTGTTTTAAGAGGGATAATACTGGTCTAATACTAGTAAATGGCTCTGATATGTACAGGAGCAGGTCATCTGCATAAAGGGACAATTTCAGTTCAATACCAGATGAAGAGACACCATGAAAGAGTGGAAAAGATTTCAGAGCAGTTGACAGCAGTTCAATGGCTAAGCCAAAAAGCAAAGGAGAAGGAGGACACCCTTGTCTAGTGCCACGCGATAGTGTCAAATAAGTGGAGTGAGTGTCGTTAGTATAAATGCTAGCCTGGGGGGAGATGTAAAGAAGTCTAATCCATCATATAAATCTGTCACCAAATCCAAATTTATGGAGTGCAGTAAAAAGATAATCCCACTCAACTTGATCAAATGCTTTTTTGGCATCGATTGAGATAACAACCTGAGGGACTGAAGAGGAATTTCTGGAAAAAAATCACATTCAAAACTCTGCAAACATTATAAGAGAGCTAGCTTACAAGTGCCTGCAGAGACAGAACTTAAGAATGAAATGTATGGCACACAGTAATCAACAATCTGAAATAACACAACAGCTATAAGCTGATGAAAAGGCAGAGTATAAAAACAAAAAGAGAGAAAAAAAATAATGTTATTTTATAGCATAACATGGCTGCAGTAATCAAGAAGAAAAAATAATGTGTATATATTTAACTTGGAATGACATGAATAGAAAAAATAACGTATTGTACTATATCGTATTGTACTGTAAATTACTGTATCGTATCGTATTGTAAAGTATTGTACAGTATTGTTCATATAGGCAGACAACGTCCTGAAGTGAATTATGATATGGAATCATATTGACATGGTGTATAGACCCAGTGACCAGACTCAGACTCAGGAATAGATACAATTAAGTTTATTAACAATAATGAGTGTGTGTATGTGTGCGTGGATGTGTAGTCAAGCCGCTGGGGGACAGCAGAACACCGTACAACCTGGCAACCCTAGGGACACACAGAAGCAGGGACAGTTAGAGGTTATCACTGATGGGGATGTGCAGTTTAAGATAAGATAAGATAAGATAAGCCTTTATTAGTCCCACAATGGGGAAATTCCAGGATTGCAACAGCACAGGGATAGCAACACTCAGAGCAACTGGGCTGCACGGTGGCGCAGTGGTTAGCACTGCGGCAGCACAGTTTACCCTTGGCCGGGGAATTGTGGGGATCATGGGATTGTGGGTTCGATCCCAGCCCCCGACCAACAGTGATCTGTGTGGAGTTTGCATGTTCTCCCCGTGTTGCGTGGGTTTACTCCGGGATTTCTCCGGTTTCCTCCCACATGCCAAAAACATGCATGTTAGGTTAATTGGCTGTTCTAAATTGTCCCTAGATATCTGTTTCCTATAGGCCCTTAGAATAGAGGGTTAGTATTAATGAAAGCGCTTTGAGTGGTCTTTGTGACTAGAAAAGCGCTATATAAGTGCAGGTTAGTTAGTTAGTTAGCAACAATCAGAAGGCAAGAAAAAACAACATCTAGTAAACATATGTCAATATTACAATAAATGTATATATATAGACACACAGTGCAGAGCATTATGGTTGGTTGGTGAATGTGCAGCAGAAAGTCTAAGCTCTCTCTCCGCGGATGCGGCGGGCCAGCTGGAAGTCTTTGGGCATGATGGTGAGCCCCTTAGCGAAGAAGAGACCACCAGGTGGGCCTCGCTGGTCTCCTGCAGAGCCATGACGGCGAAGCTCAGGAAACGCAGGACGGTCTTGAAGTCCTGAGCGATCTCCCTCACCAGGCGCTGGACGGGCAGCTTACGGATGAGCAGCTCCGTGGATTTCTGGCAGCGACGGATCTCTCTCAGAGCCACGGGACTGTGACGGTGAGGCCTCTTCACTCTGCCGGTGGCCGGAGCGCCTCTCCGAGCACCCCTGGTGGCTAGCTGTCTCCTGGGGGGCTTCTTCCTCCAGTAGATTTTACGGGCGGTCTGCTTGGTTCTTGCCATCCTTCTTTATTATTCTGTCTTATATTTCTTGCACGCCGCCTAAACTCCAGCTCGGCACCCGCGTCGTTTTCGCTACAGCTCCCGGTATGTCGAGTTTCCCATTAGCACCGGGAGGCGGCCAAGTGCTAGCTAGCACTAGCTCCTCCCCGCTGTAGCGTCTCCTGCTGCAAACCGTGGCTCCGTCCGCCGACCCGGGAGACCCCCGGGGCGATCCGTGCGTCCGTGATATATATACAGAGTGAAAGGTGTAGAAAGAAGAAGGAAGATAAAAAAAGGCTGTTGCAATGGGCAGCCTACTCGTGTGGCGCCACCGGTCCGGCGGAACCGGAACCGGAACCGGAAAATGTTTAGTCCGAAGCTTACTGTTTGTGGAGATGTTGAGCGGCTGAGGTTCAGCTTGGTGGCTACGGCCAGGAGGACAGTGTTCTCCGTTCTCGGAGCTGGAGATGAATGTGTGCAGGGTGAGTGGTTGTCCGCCGCCAGGAAGGAAGGAAGGTGGTCCGCCACCACAGAGAGGGGGAGATTGGGCTGCACGGTGGCGCAGTGGTTAGCACTGCGGCAGCACAGTTTACCCTTGGCCGGGGGATTGTGGGGATCGTGGGTTCGATCCCAGCCCCCGACCAACAGTGATCTGTGTGGAGTTTGCATGTTCTCCCCGTGTTGCGTGGGTTTACTCCGGGATTTCTCCGGTTTCCTCCCACATGCCAAAAACATGCATGTTAGGTTAATTGGCTGTTCTAAACTGTCCCTAGATATCTGTTTCCTATAGGCCCTTAGAATAGAGGGTTAGTATTAATAAAAGCGCTTTGAGTGGTCTTTGTGACTTGAAAAGCGCTATATAAGTGCAGGTTAGTTAGTTAGTTAGTTAGATCCACCACCACAGAGCTCCGCCTGTGCACAGGGGACTGAGAGAGGGATTAGAGGAATGAATGAGGCATACTTGAACTGGAGGAGGATTCCTCCCGATGCTGGTAGGCAGGAGGCTAGGAGCGAGGACAAGGGTAGGCTTAGACTGGAACTCAGGAACAAAGACGAAGGCAGGAGAAGGTCATATGGAATGTAGACAGATGACTCCACACTGAACCCAGGGCAGCATGGTTTATATAGCCCAGGCCATGATGAGGAGCAGGCGTGCGCGCAGCTGAAGGGAATGAGCACTGGAGCAAGCCATTACACATATTTGTTTAATTTACTTACTCACAAAGGAAACTAAGATGCTTTAATGAATGCCAGGGCTTCCTCTGGTGATGTAAACTCGCACTGCTGCCCTCTGTATGTTATGTGCAACTGGGCAGGATATAGCAGACCAAATCTGACTCCCTCAATCTTGCGCAACTGGCAGTGAACATTATTAAAGGCGGTGCGGGCCCGTGCCGTTTTGGGGGTGTGGTCCGGTGTCACGATGCCGAGCGGTCAAGGCACCAGAGAAAGAGTGGAGACTTCCAAACAGTTTTGCAATAAGCAATTTTCCATTTATTACACAAGATTCTTCACAGGCAACAACTCACATGAACATCCGACACCCCACCCAAACCAAATGACAAACACCTGTTATATACCTAGTGAGATAATTAGACTTAATTGGAACATACCAAAATCCCAAGCAAAACAATAAATATTTCCCTATTTCCACATATCCAATAACATTTAAAAGAGACATAAATACATAAATAATTTCCCACCTATTTACAAAATAAATACCACACCATAAATAATACAATAAATAGTTTAAACCCTTAGTTACATATTAAATTACCCTTTACTCAACCATCACTTGCCTCCTTCCTCCTGGCATCCTTTAAAAGGCATTCAAACCCCTGAGAAGTCTTTTGCCTGGATACCACCAGGAAGCATGCTGGCAAAGGTACGTGGTCTTATTATTCAATTGCCTCACCCGATTAATACAATTAACCTTAACATTTATCTCACAGAAGGAATTCAATTCAGACAAAACAGATCTCCAATTATATGTGCTCTTTAGCAATACAATCCATGTTAACATTTGCAAATTCTACACATATAATATAATTCTCAATTACAGAAGACTGTAGCAGTGGCAACACTACGTCGAAGATGGAGATGGTCATATTATGGAGTTTTATCCACTGTAGCTCTCTGGCTCTCTTGAGGATATTGACACAGTCTGTGTAGTAGTGAAGCTTTACCACAATAGCATGGGGGCGACCTCCAGGTTTCGGTTTCGGCATAAGAGACCGGTGGGCACAATCCACAAGTGGCTCCTCATCCAAACCGAAAGCCTCCCTCAGTAGTTTGGATACACTGGCCGCAGACAGGGGGGTGGGGTCGTCCTCCGGGACACCAATAATCCTTATATTCTGACGACGAGTTCTCGACTCCAGATCTTCACATTTACAGCCGTGGACAAAACTGTTGGTACCCCTCTGTTAATGAAAGAAAAACCCACAATGGTCACAGAAATAACTTGAATCTGACAAAAGTGGTAGTAAATAAAAATTCTATGAAAATTAACCAATGAAAATCAGACAATGCTTTTGAATTGTGGTTCGACAGAATTACTTTAAAAAACAAACTCATGAAACAGGCCTGGACAAAAATGATGGTACCCCTAGAAAAGACTGAAAATAATGTGACCATAGGGACATATTCAACCAAGATGTGTCCTCTAATTAACATCACAGGTGTCTACAAACTTGTGATCAGTCAGTAGGCCTATTTAAAGGGTGACAAGTAGTCACTGTGCTGTTTGGTGACATGGTGTGTACCACACTAAACATGGACCAGAGGAAGCAAAGGAGAGAGTTGTGTAATGGGATTGTATAATAAAATATTTGTCATAAGGTACAGGAATTATTTATTTTATTTAATAGTGGGTGTGAAAGGGGGCGGAGTTAAACCTTCACTTCTACACCCGCTAAATTAAATAAAAGCACTCGTAAAAGGGGGCACCAGTCACAATGGACAATAATATTAACTTTAATTTTAATTAATTTTGTACCTTCAATTATTTAATGAATCAGTCTCAAAGTTTCAGTGAGTTCTTTTCCTGCCGTGATTAGGAAGCAGATATATGCGAAAGGAAAACACTTCAACTTCTCTCATTCACCCTTTTATTAAACTCATTCAGGTTACATGGCATGGCATTCGAATGATGGATAAACAGATTCAAATGATAACAGTGTACGATATCACATCAACTGATATTGGATTCCTGAACATAAAATCCAGCGTTACACCTTTGTAGAACCAAGGAGGAACCAGACTTATGTTTCAACGGTAAATGAGGCTGAAATGTCTAACAAAACAACACAATTTTATGGGGAAAATTCATAAGCTAATTATCTAAAAATGACTTCCGAATTAATCTACAAAAATTAAGGGCAGTTACTTAAAAATGACTAAGAGTCTTCCTTCAGTTTATAGCTTTATCCTGTGGCTAAGAGACTAATTGAGCCCTGAAATACGGGCTATATTCAATTGTAATTTAATTGTTCGGACATCACGTTTTAACCCAGCAGATAGAAGTAGGAGTTTCACTCACGAAAACAGCTGTAGGTCCACGTTTCAGCGGGTCGATACTGGCCGAGTCGGGAGCTAGGACGTTGGAGGAAGCGGCTGCAATGCTTCCTCACAGCAGTAGAAGTGTAAACTCAGCTGGGGGCTCTCCAGACAATGGCAGCAGTGGGTGGTCTGTCACCAAGCAGCGTGACAAGTCCTTGGAAAGGAGCCCGAATTTGAGGTCTCTTGTAGCGGGATAGACCAAAAAACTGAAGGAGAAACTTCTCAGTCAGGCAGGTATGAGGCCGGAAAGAGAGTCCAAAAAAACAGTCTCTGTTCACTTTAAATTAGGAAAATTAAAGGTCCACTTTAACGGCGTGAAAAGTCATAAGAGAATTTGATTCTCTGAAAAAGCGAGCTCTAAAGAAAAGGTGATTTCTCCTCAGTAACCAGAAAAACTAATGCAGGATTTGACAAACTTCACAAAGAACAATTTAGATAGAATAAAACTACACGGGACCTTGAAACGGTGGAATAAAATCTTCCTCTGAGATCTAGATTACTATTCTGCTTCTTTAATCTTAACTTAGTTCCTAATCTTTCTCAAAATCTCTTTCTTTCTTCTTTTCTGTGTTCTTAACTTTTTTACTTCTTCTTCCTTAACTTAATCTTACATCGGTGTGTTTCTTTTTCTTTCTGCTTGTCTTGTTCTAATTCTGAATCTGTGTGTTTTTTCCCGAATCTCAATCTGGCTTGCAGGGCAGCTTCTACTACTTTTTATATGACTCCGCCTGGTCATAAACTTGTGATGCCGATCGCAAGACTGACCAATCGACTTTATCAAAAGCAGTTTGAAATGGCTGCTGTCCAATGTGAGAACATTTCTTTGTTTGAGAGCAGCCAATCAAACGAAGACACCATCCCATGAAATTGCAGAGAAAAATCAACACTCAGTCAGTTCTTATGAAATTAGGTGCTCAATATAAAATCCAACTAAATTAAATGACTTGGCTAATATTTGGTGATCATGCATTTATACCATTATTCTAATATTACATTTGTTTGAATAACGCTCATGAACATAACATTTCTTATACATAATTATAATACATGCATTCATATTTAGATCAAAGCTTAATGTAGTACAGCAAACCATGGTTGGTGATTAAAAAAGGGATGATTTTCAGTGTCCTTAGGATCCAGGGGAAAAGAGGATAAGCTGAAAGAAACTTAATGTTTAGAACAAAATAAAAAGTCATCCTACATACTGAAACACATTCCGTAGGTATCCGCTAGGAGGTACTGTTGAGCTGTAGACGATTTCTTTTAGGTCCATGGTATCTGGAAGAGATAATCTGGGAGCCATCAAGGTTATAAACCTGTCTGATTAAGTCGTTTATGACCCTTTTAAGAGCATTGGTTTCCTGTAAAGGAGGATGTTATCCAAATGCAGTGTTCACGTTGGAGGTCTGGTCTCCCGAGTTTTATGTTCCTTTGAGCCTTTAAAAGCAAATTCTGATCCTTACGATCTCTGCAAGAGGCAACTGTTTACATTGGGGTCCTGGGAAAATATCTTTGGGTCAGACCGGGATGAGTGTAGTCACTATGAAAGCCAGTGATATTCCTGTAGAATGCAGAAAAGTGGTTTTCCTGTAGAAGGAATAAAGTGAAATTCCTGTAAAATGGAGAGAAGTGATCTTCTGTCTTGGTTTGAGGAGACAATGATGCTACAGTTGTCTCAGGAGATTAGAAAGAAAATTATAGACAAGCATGTTAAAGGTAAAGGCTATAAGACCATCTCCAAGCAGCTTGATGGTCCTGTGACTACAGTTGCACATATTCTTCAGAAATTTAAGATCCACAGGACTGTAGCCAACCTCCTTGGACATGGCCGCAGGAGGAAACTTGATGAAAAATGGAAGAGACGGATAATACGAATGATAACAAAAGAGCCCAGAACAACCTCTAAACACATTCATGGTGAACTCCAAGGTCAAGGTACATCAGTGTCAGATCGCACCCTCTGTCATTTTTTGAGCCAAAGTGGACTTCATGGGAGATGACCAAGGAGGACACCACTGTTGAAAACAAATCATAAAAAAGCCAGACTGGAATTTGCCAAACTGTATGTTAACAAACCACAAAGCTTCTGGGAGAATGTCCTATAGATAGACGAGACAAAACTGCAACTTTTTGGCAAGGCACATCAGCTCTATGTTCATAGATGCAAAAATGAAGCATACCAAGAAAAGAACACTGTTGTGGGGAGCATGAAATAACAAGGCTGAATTATTTCTTAATTCAGGTTTTATTGTTGCGATCACATCCTCAGCTATCTCTCAAGAACAGAAGAGAGAGAGCCGAGTCAAAACCTTCTCTTTTATACACACAAGGACAAAGGAAGAATCAATATCACCGTCAAAACACCCTATTGACAATAACTCTCCCCCCGCGCCCTTCAGTCCTCCGCCTGGGCCCCAGGAGGTCAGGAAGTCCTTTCAGCTCCTTATCGCCGTACCTCTGTCTTCTTGTTGTTATCCACAGGCGGTCCAGACATATTGTCCCATCCAAGACGTGAGGACAATCCACGCATGCAATCTCCAGCATCCCATAGTGCTTATACATATGTAGGTAAAAATACATGAGCTACATAACCCCCCCAAACGTCGGAGAATGGACAATATATCAGAGTTAATAAAACATGATAACCTCAATAGCATAGTCTATACCACATGATTATATCAAAAAATCAGTGATAACATCAATAGCATAGTCTATACCACATGATCACATTAAAATTCAGTCTGTACGCCGTCCGGGCTTCAAACGTCTCCCGAATCTGCTGTTAGCAGGTCTCGCTGTCCCTGCGGCGCCGTCCTGCAAAGAATCTGCTGACTGAGGAAGAGAGTGGTTATTTGATCCCTACGGGGCCTCAGGGACGTGTTCCCTGGGGGGTCTGCCACGTCGAGGTGCCCTCGCCACTCGTACAGACTCGTCGTTCATCACAAAAGCAGGCTTTAGTCTGTCAATACTAACTGTCTCTTTTCTGTCTCCCAAATCTAGCACAAAATGTTTATCATCTGTTTCCAGCACCCTATATGGACCATCATATGGCGGGCGGAGGGTCGGTCTCAGAGCCTCGTGCCTGACAAAAACGAACTCGGCATTTTTCAAAGCCTTGGAAACAAAAACGCACGGAAAAGTGTGATGAACGGGGCCCGGGAGCATGTCTGCTCCCATGCCGATCAGCGGCCCCAGAGCCGGGGGGTGTCCCGGCTCCGGATGCTCTGGTAGGAACTCACCGGGCAGCCTGAGAGGTTGTGCAAAAACTAACTCGGCTGGGGAGGCATTTAAATCCTCTTTGGGCGCAGAACGCAACCCCAATAAAACCCATGGTAGTTTGTTTACCCAATCTGCATCCGTAAGCGACGCTCTAAGGGCTGCCTTCAAAGACCTATGAAAACGCTCGCATAAACCATTAGCCTGGGGGTGATAAGCGGTAGTGCGATGAATTTTCGCTCCTAAGCTGCTGGCCATCGCCGACCAGAGCTCAGAGACAAATTGAGGCCCTCTGTCGGACGTAATATCCGACGGAACCCCGAAACGCGCTACCCAGGCTGTCAGAAAAACACGAGACACCGCTGCAGCTGTGGTCGATGCCAGTGGGACCACATCCGGCCAACGTGTGGTTCGGTCCACCATTGTCAAAAGATGTGTGAAACCCTGCGACGACGGTAGGGGGCCCACGAGGTCGACGTGCACGTGATCGAACCTCTTGGCCGGAATGTGGAACGGTTCTAAGGGAGCTTTCGTGTGCTTATGAATTTTGGCCCGCTGGCAAGCCATGCAGGTCCTTGCCCACTCTTTCACGTGCGCAGGCTCGGCCAAACAAACTTCTCCGCTACCATTTTCACCGAAGCGCGCACTCCCGGGTGCACCAGGGAGTGAACCGAGTCAAAAACGCGGCGGCGCCACGCGGCCTGGACTACCGGGCGCGGTCGCCCAGTCGATACATCGCAGATTGGGGGGGCATACCGTTTTGCAAACACCTGCTCTCCAGCCTTAACCCTGTTGGTCCAGACTGGAGTGCGCGCATGTCCGCATCTCTACCTTGTTCCTCTGCCATGGCTGCGTAATCTATCCCCACGTGAACTGGGTCCGCGTGCGCTTCCGCGCTGTTATTTTGCCCTGCAGCTGCGGTAGTATAATCTGCCTCCGCGCGCACCGGTGCTGTGACCGCGCGAGAGAGGCAGTCTGCCACTACGTTGAGTTTACCCGCTACGTGCTGAATATCAGTGGTAAACTCCGAAATTGCGGCCAGCTGCCTCTGTTGCCGGCCCGACCAAGGTTCTGAAATTTTTGACATCGCAAAAGTGAGCGGCTTATGGTCGACAAAAGCGGTGAAACACCGACCTTCCAGCCAAAACTGGAAATGGCGGACAGCCAAATGGAGCGCTAACAGCTCCCTGTCAAACGTGTTGTATTTCCGCTCGGCTTCCTTCAAGGATCTGCTGAAAAATGCCAGCGGCTGCCAAACCCCGGCAACATGCTGTTCCACGACCGCCCCTATGACTAAATCAGATGCGTCGGTGGAGAGCGCTATGCGGGCCGATGGATCTGGGTGAGCCAGAAGCGCAGCGTCAGCCAGGGCTTTTTTTACCTCCGCGAATGCGCGCTCCCGCTCCAGGGACCACTCGATAAGATTGGAGGGTTTTTGTTTTTTGAGCGCGGCGTATAATGGTTGCATGAGCTGCGCTGCGTGGGGTAGGAAACGGTTATAAAAATTTACCATTCCTAAAAACTCCTGCAATGATTTGACCGTTTGTGGTCGGGGAAAATCTGCCACTACGCGTACCTTACCCGGTAGCGGGATTGCCCCTTCTGGGGAGACGCGGTGCCCCAAAAAATCGATCTGCGCCACGCCAAACTGGCACTTGGCTGGATTAATTATTAACCCGTGCTCTCCCAACCTCTGAAAAACCGCAGTGAGGTGTTTTTCGTGTTCCTCTTCTGAAGTACTGGCGACTAAAATGTCATCGAGGTAGACGAACACAAAAGGGAGTTTGCGTAACACGGCATCCATCATACGTTGGAATGTTTGTGCGGCGCCTTTAAGACCAAATGGCATGCGCAAAAACTCAAAAAGTCCAAAAGGGGTTATTACCGCTGTTTTAGGGATGTCCTCAGGCCGGACTGGAACCTGATGGTAGCCGTGAACCAGGTCTATTTTAGAAAAAATGCGCGCCCCCGCTAGATGCACCGAAAAATCCTGAATTTGTGGGATCGGGTAGCAGTCATGCGCTGTAGCGTTGTTTAGTCTGCGGTAATCTCCGCAAGGTCTCCAGGAGCCGTCAGCTTTAGGGACCATATGCAGTGGCGAAGCCCATGGGCTTTTCGAACGATGAATAATGCCCAGCCTCTCCAGGCTGGCGAACTCCTCGTGCGCTATGGAAAGCTTAGCAGCATCCAAATGCCGAGCTTTCGCGAAGACGGGGGGGCCCGCTGTAGTGATAAAATGCTCCACCCCGTGTTTTACAACTGTTGCCGAAAAAGTAGGAACCGTGAGCGCTGGAAACTGGGTGAGGAGTGTGTTAAACTTACCGCCTGCTGTGGCGACGTTGGTCTGCACCGGTAGTGGGGACACTCGAGCTGTACAAGGAATAGAATAGAAAGATAGTGCATTAACTAATCGTCTGTTGGCAAGATCAACTAACAAACCATGTGAGCACAGAAAATCGACACCTAACATGTTGAAGCTCGCTGCTGCTATGATAAAAGTCCGTTCATAAGTGCGGCTGTGCAAGGACAGAAACAGGGTCCTTTCTCCGTAGGTGTTGATGCTCGAGCCGTTCGCCGCCGTTGCTCCGTCACCACGGGGGCCAGCCAACCGGTCAGCATAGGTCGGGGTGATGAAACTCACTTGGGCTCCAGTGTCTACGAGGAAGTGCCGCCTGGAGCTCGCATCTGTGATGTACAGCAGCTTATTTCTTTCACCGAGAGCCGAAGCTGCTAACGGGTCCCGGTCCTGGAGTTTCCCGAGCTCTTGTAGCTGCACGGCGGCACACACCTGTGTGCCTTCTCTGCGAAATGCCGGTGATAATAACAGAGGCCATCTCCTCCGCTGCGCCGGGGCTGCGTCGCTGCCATTGTTGGTGGGGCTGGCTCCGCTGTCTCTGGCTCATCGTTGCCTCGGGTCGCTGCACCTAGGTCTGCCGCTGCTGCTGTGGCCATCTGCTCGCCGCAGGAGTCGAGGAGCCGCTGCGCCTCTCGGGCCAGCGCACGGGAGTCCCGCTGGGTCACACAAGGCATGCCGGAGAGGGTCCCTCTCATGTGCGACGGGAGGCTACTTAGGAAGATGTGCATAAATAGGAAATTATCGTTGTCCGATTCCCTCAGCTGCAGCATGTCTTCCATCAGGGCGACTGGCCTGCGCCCTCCCTGGCCGTGCATAGCCAGGAGCCTCCTAGCCCTCTCTTCGGCTGAGAGTGTGAAACACTCGGTGAGGGCAGCCTTCAACTCGCCGTATTTGTTGTCAGCGGGTGGCTGCTGTACCAGGCTCCGCACGCATCGAGCTGTGCGGTTGTCGAGTCTTGCGATGACGTGGTAAAACTTAGTGTCATCCGCCGTTATTCCTGCGAGCATGAACTGTGCCTCAGCCTGGAGGAACCACGAGTCCGGGTTGTCCTGCCAGAATTCTGGCAGTTTGATGGAGACGGCGCTCGCTTGGGCAGACTCCGGCGAGTCTGCATCAGGAGAATCCCTTCTATGCATTCTCATGTCTCTTGGTCACCAATGTGGGGAGCATGAAATAACAAGGCTGAATTATTTCTTAATTCAGGTTTTATTGTTGCGATCACATCTCCAGCTATCTCTCAAGAACAGAAGAGAGAGAGCTGAGTCAAAACCTTCTCTTTTATAAACACAAGGACAAAGGAAGAATCAATATCACCGTCAAAACCCCCTATTGACAATAACTCTCCCCCCGCGCCCTTCAGTCCTCCGCCTGGGCCCCAGGAGGTCAGGAAGTCCTTTCAGCTCCTTATCGCCGTACCTCCGTCTTCTTGTTGTTATCCACAGGCGGTCCAGACATATTGTCCCATCCAAGACGTGAGGTCAATCCACACATGCAATCTCCAGCATCCCATAGTGCTTATACATACAGTATGTAGGTAAAAATACATGAGCTACAACTGTCCTTACTGTGAAACATGGAGGAGGTTCTGTTATGTTCTGGGGCTGCTTTGTGCATCTGGCACATTGTGTCTTGAATCTGTGCAGGGTACAATGAAATCTCAAGACTATCAAGATATTCTGGAGAGAAATGTGCTGCCCAGTGTCAGACAGCTTGGTCTCAGTCGCAGGTCATGGGTCTTGCAACAGGATAATGACCCAAAACACACAGCTACAAACACCCAAGAATGGCTAAGAGCGAAACATTGGACTATTCTAAAGTAGCATTCTATGAGCCCTGATCTAAATCCTATTGAACATCTGTGGAAAGAGATGAAACATGCCGTCTGGAGAAGGCACCCTTCAAACCTGAGACAACTGGAGCAGTTTGCTCATGAGGAGTGGGCCGAAATACCTGCTGAGAGGTGCAGAAGTCTCATTGACAGTTACAGAAATCGTTTGATTGCAGTGATTGCCTCAAAAGGTTGTGCACCAAAATATTAAGTTAAGGGTACCATCATTTTTGTCCAGGCCTGTTTCATGAGTTTGTTTTTTAAAATAATTCTGTTGAACCACAATTCAAAAGCATTGTCTGATTTTCATTGGCTAATTTTCATAGAATTTTTATTTATTACCACTTTTGTCAGATTCAAGTTATTTCTGTGACCATTGTGGGTTTTTCTTTCATTAACAGAGGAGTGCCAACAATTTTGTCCATGTGCGTATTCTCCAGCCTCATGCATTCTTTAGATAGATGTTCCACTTTGTGCTGGAGAGCAACAATGTCACCAGAGCAAGTGGAGAGAGAGTGTTCAATCTCAGTAACCATAACTTTAAGCCCTACGATGTCCGACTTCATGGAGGAAATACTACGGGACAGTTCTGTTGTCAGAGTGAGCAGTTCGGGCTTGATAGACATTAAATTGTTACTCAGTGCTGCTTCAAGCTCGGTCTTAAATATCGCTGCAACCTTATTACGAAGGACGGAAAGAATCTCCGTTTTGAGCTCAGTGATGTCTGCAGTCAGAGCTGGCATGTTGCAGGTGTTAGCAGGCGTAGCAGAATCACTGTGGGGTGGTGAGGCTGCATGCGCGACCGGCCACAGTCTAGGCTGAGAGATGTTTCCTGCCTTATTATGTTTTGGAGGTATTTTCGTGATAAAAAAGCAAAGGTGACCAAGTCAAAAAAGCGTTAGTACAAGCTTAAACTGTAGAAGTGATGTAAATGGTGCCAAAAAAAAAAAGCTCTGCAGGAGCTCCCTCACATGCATCTCACTCCATGTTCACCGAGCCAGAAGTAGCCAGAAGTCCTACTTGTGTTATTTTTGTCTAATATTTACATTTGTTTGATGATCTGAAACATTTAAGCATATATATATATATATATATATATATATATATATATATATATATATATATATATATATATATATATATATATATATATATAGTATGTATATATATATATATATATATATATATATATATATATATATATATATATACAGTATATATATATACAGTATATATATATATATATATATACCCGTGGGTCTTCTTTCCTCTCACACCTGCGGCTGCCGACTCTCAAACACCGCAAGGGTTGCAGTGGCCGTTCTTCGGATAGCACACTTTCATCGTCACATTCAGGGTTATTTTGCTCAAGTTGTTCCTGCTCCCTTTCCAGGGAGTCAGGATCTTCTTCAGAGTCTTCTTCAGAGTCTTCAGGTTGTTGTCTCCTGCCCCCTCTGTGTACCCCTTCATCATAATACCTGTCGGGACTGCCTTGACATTCTTCAGGATAGCTTTCTGGACTGCGTTCTGTCCACACCCCAACCGTGTTCTGTCGATGGGGTCTGTCTGTTGTTTTATATTGCTCTCTACCTCTTGAGGCTGATGACCTTACTTGCGATGAGTGGGTGGTAGCTCTTTGGTGTGATGTGCTGCTTCGTTGACCTTCTGCCCCACCTTTTCCCGTATTTTCCATACCTTCACTCAGCTGAGCCGGGGTCAGCTGTACTTCTTGGCTGTTAGAGTTCTTCTCCCTCTTCACCTTACAAGCAGCTTCCTCTTTCAGGTGCAGTTCCTTGTCTTGTTCTGGTGAGATTACCATGACTATTTCATTCACCGAGCTCCAGTCTCCTAACCAAGTCATGTAGTCTTTCACCGCTGCGGTTACCACCTTCTCCGCCTCACCCCAGTAGAGAGAGCCAGTGATCACCCCATGTAGTGCCACCACTACTCTTCTTTGCTCGAGACGGGAGGCTCAGTTGAGGGCTTCAGCTAATCTTGAAACCATAAGCGCCCAATGAACTTCAACCTTTTTACCTTTCTTGAATTCTTCAATGGGAACCAGCAGGATCATATGGTAGGGAAGGTCACCCCCACTCACCATCTCTATGGCTCCTTCTTCTCGGCCTTCAACAAACCAAGTTTTTCTGACAGTTTGGACTTCTGTTTGATAATCATCATCAGCTCTTACATGAAGTTCTTTCCTGAAGGGGGCATTTCTTATTCTCAGCTCATGGTCAGTGAACACCACTAACACATCTGCCTCCAACTGCCAGGGCCTGGCCACCAACTGATAAGCCCGACCCTTTCCTTTTGACATGATCAGACAAGCTTCGGGGGGAGTGGGGGGAGAGGAGACTTCAGGGTATCTAGATAGGATGCAACTTTTGTGTGGGGGTTTCTCTCAAACCTTCTGCTCGTGCCGTCATTGGGGACAGGGCTCTGAGCTTGAGGAGGGTGAGGCATGCTAGGAAACTTTGATGGCTGAGCCCCATCCGGCCCTTGTGCCTTTTCCCTACCTCTTACCACTGTTGCTGGTGTACTCAGTGTTACTGCTGGAAACGGCACAGGGCTTGCTCGACCAGGATGCTGCTGTTTTCTGCTTCTTGCCAGAGCCTTGAATCTCTCTAGGAGTTCTGGGTTGGGTGCTGACACTTTCTTCACTGATGGGGGTTGGGGGTCTTGTTCCCCCTGCCAGTCTACCCTGGATCTTTGACGCCCTTCTACCTCGTCCTCCATTTGACATTGCTGTGGAGTCAACTGCTTCTTTAGTGCTTCTACTGAGACAGCTAACTGCTCAGTTGTTCTTGCCAATGTTTCTATCGCATCTTCTTCATCCGAAGAGGATGCTCTTGGTGTCTTCTGTTTTTCTTCGTCACTGTCTGATGGGGATAGTTGCTGGCTCCCTTCCTGTTCACTCTTTATACTGCGGACTTCTCACACAACACAACACACTGCCATCTACAGAAGTTCTCTGATGACTCTGCGATCGTTGGCCTCATCTCCAATGGAGATGAAGCTGAGTACAGAGGGCTTATCCAGGACTTCGTGGACTGGTGCCATCGGAACTGCCTCCAGATCAACGCGAGGAAAACTAAGGAGCTGGTGGTGGACTGCCGCAGGCATGGGCAGCCCCTCACAGTACCAGTAAATATACAGGGAACAGACATCGAGATGGTGACATCCTATAAGTACCTGGGTATTCATCTGAACAATAAACTAGACTGGTCACACAATACTGATGCACTCTACAAGAAGGGACAGCGCAGGCTGTTCCTGCTGAGGAGACTCAGGTCTTTTGGTGTACAAGGGGCGCTGCTGAAGTCATTCTATGACACGGTGGTGGCATCAGCCATCACTTTTGGAGTGGTCTGCTGGGGCAGTGGCATTACTGCAGCCGATAGGAAGAGACTGAACAAACTGATTAAGAAAGCTAGCTCTGTCCTGGGGCAGCGCCTTGATCCGATGGAGGAGATAGGAGAGAGAAGGACGGTGGCTAAACTGTCATCTCTGCTGGAGTCCGAGTTCCACCCTATGCAGGACATACTGAATGCACTGAGGAGCTCATTTAGCAGCAGACTACATCATCCCAGGTGCACAACCGAGAGGTTTCGTAGGTCCTTCCTACCAACGGCTGTCAGACTGTACAACCTAAGCAGGGCTGCTCGCAGAGATAGCAAAAAGACGTAACAAACTAATAGTTTTTTGAATGCAAAAGATGCAATAGACTTACACAATGGTCCCCTCCGGCATACAACTAGGAACTTACCGGTCGCTATGGAGGGTGAGAATATGTATGGGCACATAATCATACCATGTAGGATAACTAAGTAGACGGTTATGCTGTTTCATTCCATCTAGCAACAGTGCTCTGCACTGTGTGTGTTTATATATTTACATATTTATTCCATCTAGCTACAATGCTCAGCACTGGGTGTGTTTATATATTTATATATCTACATATTATTCCATCTAGCTACATTGCTCCGCACTGTGTGTGTTTATATACTTGCATATTTATTCCACCTAGCTGCAATGCTCCGTACTGTGGGTGTTTATATATTTACATATTTATTCCATCTAGCTACAATGCTCTGCACTGTGTGTTCATATATTCATATATTTATTCCATCCAGCTACAATGCTCTGCACTGTGTGTCTGTGTGTGTGTGTATATATATATATTTTATAGTAATACGTACATATGTATATTAGCTGCTCTTGCTTGCTTGTTTTTTTTTGTTTTTTTTTTCTTGCCTTCTGATTGTTGCTCTGAGTGTTGCTATCCCTGTGCTGTTGCAATCCTGGAATTTCCCCGTTGTGGGACTAATAAAGGCTTATCTTATCTTATCTTATCTTATAGTTGGTCTTCTGACCGCTCACCATATTCTTCATATGCCCCCGAGCGGCAGCGGCGGCTCAACCTCACCGAACTCGAGTAGTTCGTCTCACTGTCACTGCCATCTTGTCGTTGAAGAAGTTGTGGTCGTAGGTGAGCTCTACACCTCTTGCCATACTGCTGAAGTTCTTGCAACTGGGCAGTGTACTCACCAAACCTTTTCGCCGCTGGAGTGTCTTCCTTGATGAGACCTGCAGACACTTGCATTTCCCTGGCCACCATTTTGACCAGGGGGTCGAGATCTTGACCAGAGCTGTACAGCTTCACTACTTCGTACAGGTCTTCATCCAGCTGCTCTAGCCGCTTCACCCACCATTCCAGCCACTGCCCAATCTCCTTTTTCTGGGTAGCAACTGGCGGGCACTTCACCACCAGCAGAGGGATGCCCTGATAACTTGATAGCAGGAGAAGCTGGCCTTTGCTCTTTACCTCAGCGCTGATGTCTTCCCCTAATTTCTCAGGGGTGATGTTCATGCCAGCTTGGCTGTAGTTGCGACTCATTTCTTGCAGGACTTTACTGCTCTAGGTAAGCGGGTCACCTGTATGCAGTATAACCCCCACTCTAAAATGGATTCTTGGAGCTTGCCTCTTCATTGTCGATTCTTCTTTCCCATCCGGCGCTCCCTCTAGGGACTTCAGCACAAGATCTTCCCCAGAGGGACCCACTTCACCTTTGAACTCCCCGGAGAGCTCTGCTGGCACAGAACCCCCAGAGACACCGTCTTGCATACCTTCCATCTTCTCTGTGGCAGGGTCAGGGCTTCTCCTGACCCCCTGCAACTCGATCTCTTCTTCCATCTTCCTTGTAGGTCGCCTTGTGTCTTCCCCTCAAAGCCTCCCCTTAGCACATCGGGGCACAGGGATGAGGAGATCCACCCAGGTCACTGCACCTCCTCCCAGACCTCATCAGGCTCAACCAATTCAATGCTCCTAGCCCTGTCAGCTTCTTGGCAGGACTAAGTAGCCTGATGCACCCACGTTGCTGACCGGCTGGCGGGGCCCGGAAGTCACGGGGCGTCAGCAGCTAACGGCTCAGAGATTAAGACCTTTGGTGAGAGGGCTCTGCTTCTGTCCCTACACGGCCGTACTTTTGAGTGGACTTTTGTCATAGCTGCAGTGAATTTCAATATGTTGGGGGCTGATTTTCTGTGCTCACATGGTTTGTTGGTTGATCTTGCTAACAGGCGCCTGGTTAATGCACTTTCTTTTTATTCTATTCCCTGTGCAGCCCGAGTGACCCCGCTCACAGCACAAGCCAACGTCACAACGGCAAGCGGTAAGTTCCACACACTGCTCATGCAGTTCCCAGCAGTCACGGTTCCCACATTTTCAGCAGCCGTCGCTAAACCTTGGTTCCAAGGTTGTCATAGCCAGGAGCGACACTGGGGTTAAGCTCCCAGTGCTCATAAAATGCTCCTTATGGCGTGCGTCTCGAAAAGCCTCTGACAACTAAGTCCAACTCCTAGCCTGCCCGTGTGGTTTAGTCTCTAAGCCCGGCGGAACTGCTTTTACTAATAGGAGAAGGGGCGAGGGCGGATCTCTGGCGCCTTAAAACCAGATGCTTCGGGTAGATGGTGGCTCGTCAACCTGGGAAGGTAGCCCATCTAGGGGAAGGTAAACCCTGATTTCAAACCTCTGCTGCCTTGCGGCATACCCGGTCACGGGAAAGGCTTCGGGAGTCAACCCTGAGGAAAAATCCGGAGTCGGAGCCCCTAAGGCAGTTCTATGTTGTGCTCAACATCGTTCTGGCAGCTCCTGCAACGGCGCTGGTGCCAAACTGTAGCAGCCCTGCTGTTCCTTTGGATTCATCAGTGACGTGGAGAGGGGGGACATGCTGCATGGGCAACATCTTGTCCTCCATATCTTCCTGCCCAGGCTTGAATCCTACCAACGCCCAACGCTGGAAGGTAGAACACCGGATCACTGGAGAGGACACTCCAGCTTCGCCTTTGGTGTAGACAAAACACGAGGAATGACAGTTACCGGTTATAAGCCACTGCTCAATTGGCGTAGAGCGTGGCGCCAGGGGTTGCTCCCGACGGTGGGAGGGATCATCAGATCTCACTGGACAGCTACCGCCCGCCTCAAGCTGGGCAGCCCCCAGCCAATAAGGTGTTGTCCCGCCACAGCTTGCTTTCCTCATTGGGTGCATGGGGATAAGGAGAAATCCAAACAGCAGGCTGAGAACCTTCGCACCAGGCAAGACAATAAAACAAAAGAGACCAACTCTAAAACTGGGAACTTGGAACGTCCGCACTATGATGACAGGACTCGCTGCTAACCTAAAGGACATCAACGACACCAGGAAGACTGCCATCATCAATAATGAGCTGAAGAGACTGGGAGTGGATATCGCCACTCTCCAGGAAACACGGTTAGCTGATGCAGGCACACTGAGAGAGAAGGACTACACGTTCTACTGGCAGGGAAAGGGCAGTGACGAACACAGGGAACACGGAGTGGGCTTCGCAGTGAAGAACACTTTGCTGAAGATGGTGGAACCGGGCAGCACTGGCTCTGCACGACTCCTCACCCTCCGCCTGAACACCACTCAAGGCCCAGTCACCCTCGTCAGTGTGTATGCCCCAACACAGACAGCCACACCAGAGGCAAAAGACGAGTTCTACGAGAATCTCGCAACAACTGTCAGGATCATCCCCAACTCTGAACAACTCATTCTCCTTGGAGACTTCAATGCCAGAGTGGGTGCTGACCACGACTCCTGGCCCTCCTGTCTTGGACCTTTTGGCATGGGCAGAATGAACGACAACGGACAGCGGCTGCTCGAGTTCTGCACATATCACGATCTGTGCATCACAAACTCGTTCTTCAAAACCAAGCCCCAACACAAGGTTTCCTGGCAACATCCGCGCTCAAAGCACCGGCACCAGCTAGACTTGATCCTGACCAGGCGCACCTCACTGAAGAACGTGCTAATCACCCGTTCGTTCCAGAGTGCAGATTGCGACACAGACCATTCATTGGTGTGTTGCAAGGTCCAGCTGCAGCTGAAGAAATTCCATTGTGCTAGACAACCTGGAAAGGCACGGATTGACACCAGCAAGATGGCCCAACCAGAACTTGTTGAGCAGTTTGCCTCCACCTTTGAGAAGGAACTTGGTGTACCACAAGGAGGAGAATCTGCAGAGCAGAAGTGGGAAGAGCTGCGAAACACCATCTACCGCACAGCCTTGGCTACCTTTGGGAGGAAGACCTCGAAGTCACAGGACTGGTTTGATGCCAAGTTGACCGAGATGACCCCCGTCATTGAAGCCAAGCGCTCAGCACTTGCTGAGTACAAGAAGTACCCAAACGAGAAGAATCTCCAGATTCTCAGGGCTGCGAGAAGCAAAGTTCAGCAGACTGCTCGGCGCTGTGCCAACGAGTACTGGACTCAGCTCAGCCAAGACATTCAAACCGCTGCCATAACAGGGAACATCCGTGGTATGTACGATGGCATCAAGAAAGCACTTGGTCCGGCTCAGAGCAAGACGGCCCCCCTCAAATCTTCCACTGGGGAGATGATCACAGAGAAGAACAAGCAGATGGAGAGATGGGCGGAACACTACTCCGACCTCTACTCTAGACAGAACACCGTGACACCGTCAGCCCTTGATGCCATCGACTGCCTGCCATTCATGGACGAACTTGACGCCGAGCCAACCATCGACGAACTCAGTAAGGCCATTGATAGCTTGGCCGTTGGCAAGGCACCCGGCAACGACGGCATACCCCCTGACCTGATCAAGCACTGCAAGACCGCCCTACTGCTGCCATTGCATGATGTCCTCTGCCAGTGCTGGAAGGAAGGTGCCGTACCACAGGACATGAGGGACGCCAAGATCATCACCCTCTACAAAAACAAAGGGGAGAGAAGCGACTGCAACAACTACAGGGGCATTTCCCTCCTCAGCGTTGTTGGCAAAGTCTACGCACGAGTTGTTCTCGTTCGTCTACAGAAGCTTGCCGAACGTGTCTACCCCGAGTCTCAGTGTGGCTTCCGCGCTGAGCGATCGACGGTAGACATGATATTCTCCATCCGCCAACTCCAGGAGAAATGCAGAGAACAGAACATGCCTCTGTACGTCGCCTTCATCGACCTCACCAAAGCGTTCGATCTGGTCAGCAGAGAGGGCCTTTTCAAGATCCTGCCAAAGATAAGATGCCCACCAAAGTTGCAAAGCCTCATCAAATCGTTTCACACCAACATGCAGGGGATAGTGCAGCACAATGGCAACGTCTCAGAGCCATTCAACATACGCAGCGGAGTGAAACAGGGCTGTGTACTTGCGCCAACCCTCTTTGGGATTTTCTTTGCTATGCTCCTGAGGCATGCCTTCAGCACAGCAACAGAGGGAATCTACCTGCACACAAGATCTGACGGAAGGCTTTTCAACCTCGCCCGCCTGAAAGCCAGAACCAAAGTACGCGAGGCTCTAATCAGAGACATGCTGTTCGCAGACGACGCTGCAGTCGCAACCCACACACAGCAGGAGCTTCAGACCTTGATGGACCGCTTCTCCCAGGCATGCAAGGACTTCGGGCTTACCATCAGCCTGAAGAAGACTAACGTCTTGGCGCAAGGCACGGAAGCACCACCAACCATCACCATTGATGACTACAAGCTGGAGGTCGTGAATCAGTTCACGTACCTGGGGTCCACGATCAGCAACAACCTCTCCCTTGATACAGAGATCAACAAGAGGATTGGAAAATCAGCCTTCACACTCGCTCGCCTCACCACACGAGTGTGGGAGAATCCCAAATTCTCTGTCAAGATGAAGATGGCAGTGTACAACGCCTGCGTCATCAGCACACTGCTCTATGGGAGTGAGACGTGGACAACATACGCCCGGCAGGAAAAGAGACTGAACTCCTTCCACTTGCGCTGCATTCGCCACATCCTGGACATATCCTGGCAGGACAAAGTGCCCAACACAGAAGTTCTGTCCCGCGCCGGCCTTCCCTCTATGTTCACTCTACTCAGGCAGCACAGGCTCCGCTGTCTAGGCCACGTTCACCGTATGGAGGATGGCAGAATCCCCAAAGACGTCCTCTATGGAGAACTGGCAACTGGCAGGAGAGACGTTGGCCGCCCACAGCTGCGCTTTAGAGATGTCTGCAAGAGAGACATGAAGGCCCTGGATATCAACACAGAGCGCTGGGAGGACCTTGCAACGGACCGCTCCAAATGGAGAGGCACCCTGACCAGACAGCTCAAGGCGGGTGAAGAGAGACTGACTGCTGCAGCAGATGAAAAAAGGACCCGCAGGAAGAACCGCCACAGACCCAGCAGCACGGAGACCACCCACAAGTGTGACCTGTGTGACAGGGACTGTCATTCGCGCATCGGCCTGTTCAGCCACAGGCGGTGCTGTTCCAGCAGAGTAGACGTTTAGGATTCTCTTCCATGGTCATCATAGACCGACGGAGGCCGACGACGACGCTAAACACGGAGTGGAACATTTTATTATTACCACCGGACCGCCCGTTTTTGCAAAAGCTCGGCATTTGGATTCAGCTAAACTGACCATAGCGTGCGAGGAGTTCGCCAACCTGGAAAAGTTGGGCATCATCAGGCGTTCGAAAAGCCCATGGGCTTCCCCACTTCACATGGTCCCGAAAGTTGATGGCTCGTGGCGACCTTGCAGAGATTTCCACAGGTTGAACAACGCCACAGTGCACGACCGCTACCCAATCCCGCATATCCAAGATTTTTCCGTTCATTTGGCGGGGGCGCGCGTTTTTTCTAAGATAGACTTGGTCCGCGGTTACCACCAAGTCCCAGTGCACGCTGAGGACATACCCAAAACAGCGGTAATAACTCCTTTTGGTCTGTTCGAGCTTTTGCGCATGCCATTTGGGCTTAAAGGCGCTGTGCAGACGTTCCAACGCATGATGGACGCAGTGTTGCGCGATCTCCCCTTCATATTCGTCTACCTGGACGACATCTTGGTAGCCAGCGCGTCCAAAGACGAACACGAAAACCACCTCACGGCAGTTTTCCGGAGGTTGGGAGAGCACGGGTTAATAATCAACCCAGCGAAGTGTCAGTTCGGGGTGACGCAGATTGATTTTTTGGGGCATCGCGTCTCTCCAGAAGGAGCGGTCCCTTTGCCTGACAAAGTGCGCGCGGTAACAAATTTTCCCCAGCCACAAACAGTCAAGGCGTTACAGGAGTTTTTGGGAATGGTGAATTTTTATAACCGTTTCCTCCCCCGCGCAGCGCAGCTCATGCAACCATTGTATGCCGCACTAAAAAAACAAAAACCCACAAATAAAATCGAATGGTCTCCGGAGCGAGAGCAAGCATTCTCGGAGGTCAAAACAGCCCTGGCAAATGCTGCGTTGTTAGCACATCCAGACCCAACGGCCCACATAGCGCTCACTACTGACGCGTCAGATGTGGCCATAGGGGCGGTCGTGGAGCAGCATGTAGCCGGGGCTTGGCAACCGCTCGCCTTTTTCAGCAGGACTTTGCGCGATAGTGAACGAAAGTACAGCGCATTCGACAGGGAGTTGTTAGCTCTCCACTTGGCCATTCGCCACTTCCAGTTCTGGCTGGAGGGACGCCGTTTCACCGCGTTCATTGACCACAAGCCGCTGACATTCGCGATGGCCAAGGTTTCAGAACCGTGGTCAGGCCGGCAGCAGAGGCAGCTGGCTGCCATCTCAGAGTTTACTACTGATATTCAGCATGTGGCGGGTAAACTGAATGTAGTGGCAGACTGTCTCTCGCGCGCCGTGGCAGCCCCGGTCCGCGTAGGGATAGATTATGCAGCCATGGCCGCGGATCAGGTTAGCGACATGGATGTGTGCGCGCTCCAGTCTGGACCAACAGGGTTAAGGCTGGAGAACAGGGTGCTGCAAGATGGTACGCCCCCCCCTAATCTGCGATGTCTCCACTGGGCGACCGCGTCCTGTGGTACCGGCCGTGTGGCGCCGCCGCATTTTTGACTCGATTCATTCTCTGGCGCACCCGGGAGTGCGTGCGTCGGTCAAAATGGTGGGAGAGAAATTTGTATGGCCGAGCCTGCGCAAACAAGTTAGGGAGTGGGCAGCAGCCTGCATGGCTTGTCAACCAGCCAAGGTACACAGACACACGAGAGCTCCTTTGGAGCCATTTCACATCCCGGCTAAGAGGTTCGACCATGTTCACGTGGACCTCGTAGGCCCCCTCCCGCCGTCACAGGGGTGCACACACCTTCTGACAATGGTAGACCGCACCACGCGCTGGCCGGAAGTGGTTCCACTGGCGTCAACCACAGCCGAGGAGGTGGCGCGCGCGTTTTTAACAGCATGGGTAGCGCGCTTTGGAGTTCCGTCAGACATCACATCCGACAGAGGCCCTCAATTTGTTTCCGAACTTTGGTCAGCAATGGCCCGCAGCCTGGGGGTAACGATCCACCGCACAACCGCGTACAATCCGCAGGCTAATGGGTTATGCGAACGTTTTCATAGGTCATTGAAAGCGGCTCTCAGAGCGTCGCTTATGGATGCAAATTGGGTGGACAGGCTACCGTGGGTTTTATTGGGGTTGCGTTCTGCACCTAAAGAGGATTTAGGAGCCTCCCCGGCCGAGCTACTTTTTGCGCAGCCACTTCAGCTGCCCGAGGAGTTTCTCCCAGATAATCCTGTGCCAGAATTTTCCCCGGCTCAGCGGTTGCAGAGCGGCACGGAATTGGGCACGCTGCCTGGCCCCGTTCACCACAGTTTTCCGCGCGTTTTTGTACCTAAGGCTTTAAAAAACGCGGAGTTTGTTTTTGTCAGACACGATGCCCATCGCCCGCCGCTACGACCACCTTATGATGGACCATTTAGAGTGCTGGAAACAGGGGATAAGCATTTTTTGCTAGATTTGGGGGGCAGGAAGGAAAAGATTGGCATAAACAGGCTCAAACCCGCCTTTGTGGTGGTGGACGAAAATGTGCTGTTGGCCAGGGCTCCTCGGCATGGCAGACCCCCCCGGGGACATTTCCCAGAACACCCACAGAGAGTGACAAACAGTTCTCACCCCAAGACAGTAGCGCCCCAGCGGGATGGCGCCGCAGAAGTGGCGAAGCCCGCTTACAGCAGATACAGGAGGAGACTGAGGCCCAAGCAGCACGTGGGTTAATGTGTAATGATTTTATCATGACATGCAGACTGTATTCTGTTGTTCCATCTTAGATGTTTGGTGGGGGTCATGTGGGACCACATGTGTATCACTTTAAGCTTCCCATCTCAGAGAGAACAAAGAACTGGGCCTCCTGTGAGATAACAGGAGGATGTGAAAATTTAGTCTTTGGTATGCAAGAGACAACCTTGGGGGATTTCCTGGTCTCCCAGAGACTATGAGCAGGATGTTATAGGATTTAAGGAAAGATGTATTGTTGCCTGTGATTAAATGCAATATGACTGTGAGCTTTGAGCAGGATGCTATAGGATTTAAGGAAAGATGTATTGTTGCTTGTGATAAAATGCAATATGACTGTGAGGTTTGAAGGTCCTGAGTATATAAAGGACGAATGTCTGTGTTTACTCTCTGTTTCTGTTTTTGCTGATGTTGGACAATGTGAATAAACCTGACTCATGAGATAAACTCTGCCTCGTCATTTTCACATTTCCACACTGTAGTATTTATTGAAGGTCTGCAAAGCTCAGCCAAAACAGGATATACTTGCATGAAAACAGTCAATTAAATCAAAATGATGAAATTCAAAATCAAACCAAAAACTGATTGAAAAACCTTGATTCAAAAAGTTGGTAGTTGTAAAATCAGTCATTTGATCAAAAAGTGAAAGATTCAAAAAGTATAAAAAATCAAAAATCACCAGGATCAGTCCAGAAAATCAAAATTTAAAATCAACCAAAAATATGAAAAATCTGAAAGAGTCCAAAATAAAAGAATCCCTTTGAATCATAAAACCTGGTAAAAACATCTAATCAATTTGTGGATAAATGTCTAAAAAGCCTTGCTGGGGAGATTGGAAAAAAAGATGATTAATTGCTGGTCTTCTCCTTGGATGCTCTGTTTTCTCGGAAGAAAAGGGCAAGGCGGGGAAGCTGACTCTTGAGGCTCCGTCTTCTGTTCTTCCATCAGCAGAGCCCATGCTCTGTGTAGCCGTCAGCCGGGGAGGGGAAGAGGGTTCCTCCACTTCCTCTTCGGTCTTTGCCCAAGTGTTATTTTCCCCCTTCTTGCAGTAGCAGATTTAAGGTTGTTAAAAATTGGAGAGTTGAGATGGTGTTTTGATTCATCTTCTTAACAGTGGTTTCCCTCTCTCTCCAATCTTCTGCGATGGGATGAATGGTGTCCCGGAGACTGCCGAAAATGAACATATTGGGGCTTTTGAACAGAGTTTTTATACCTTTTTAACACTCAACTGTGATTGGCCAGCAATCTCACCATAGGCTTTGTGGCTTCTGTGATTGGCTTAATGCTAACTTTTATATAACAATTACTTCATTCTGCACATGTCCCCCCCCCCCCCGAGTTTCAGTAAAGCCATGTGTTGCTCAACCCCCCCCCCCCACACACACACACACACACACACACACACACTCTTCCAGGAATCGGCCACGCGCTGCTCATGCACCGAGCTTGTGGCTGTCTGGTTTCGCTTATCTCAGCACTTGTCCCTCAAGTTCTGCTCATCTCATCATTTTCCATTACTAAAACTGTGATGGACTGGCGATCTGTCCAGGGTGTACCCTGCCTCTTGCCCAAAGATGCTGGGATAGGCTCCAGCCCCTCCGCGACCCGAAAAGGATTAAGCGGAAGAAGATGAATGAATAAATAAATGAATGAAAATAAATCAACTCGCTGTCCCAACCAATTTCAGTTCCTCGTTTTGTCACATGCTTTCCAGTCAATAGGTCTTGCAAAACATTTCACAATCTGACCCCACATAAACCTCTCTTTGTGCAGTTAAAATGTACATACGATCACACAGTTTGATTACACTCATTATTTTTGTTGATTACATACTTGTTAATCAATGAGTATACATTTGCTTTACTGATTACACAGGATATTACATTTCATGGCATATGCTTTCAATATTGCTTTGCATTCAGTCCTATAATTCACCAGCCATGTCTGCTCCCGTCTTTTCAGACCACAGGAGTGTGCGCCTTCTGATGATTTCGTGACCCTGGCTGACCTCCCTGCGATGTTTTCTGTATTCTTGGGCCATTTGAAGCAGGATTCCCCATTTTCTTTTCATAGGGGGTAAATCGGTGTGATTGGGAGGGTCTGCTGCTTACAGCCTTTTTGCGGTTGCTGGGGTCATGTCGTGGGGTACTCGAACAATATATACAGGTACATCTCAAAAAAATTAGAATATCATGAAAAAGTTCAATATTTTTGTCACTCATTTCAGAAAGTGGAACCCATATATTATATACTGTAGATTCATTACACAGAGAGTGATATATTTCTAGTGTTGGTCCACATTTGGATTAAAAAAACTATTTTGTAAAATTAATTTTATGAATATTCAAATTTTTTGAAAAACTGAATTTGGGGTTTTCATTGTCTGTAAGCCATAATCATCAAAATTAAAATAAATAAACACTTGAAATATATCACTCTCTGTGTAATGAATCTATAGAGTATATGGGTTTCACTTTCTGAAATGAGTGACAAAAAATATTGAACTTTTTCATGATATATATACAGTGGGGCAAAAAAGTATTTAGTCAGCCACCAATTGTGCAAGTTCTCCCACTTAAAAGATGAGAGAGGTCTCCAATTTTCATCACAGGTATACCTCAACTATGAGCGACAAAATGAGAAAAAAAATCCAGAAAATCACATTGAAGGATTTTTAATGAATTAATAGGTAAATTCCTTGGTAAAATAAGTATTTCACCTACAAACAAGCAAGATTTCTGGCTCTCACAGACCTGTAACTTCTTCTTTAAGAGGCTCCTCTGTCCTCCACTCGTTACCTGTATTAATGGCACCTGTTTGAACTCGTTATCAGTATAAAAGACACCTGTCCACAACCTCAAACAGTCAGACTCCAAACTCCACTATGGCCAAGACCAAAGAGCTGTCAAAAGACACCAGAAACAAAATTGTAGACCTGCACCAGGCTGGGAAGACTGAATCTGCAATAGGTAAGCAGCTTGGTGTGAAGAAATCAACTGTGGGAGCAATTATAAGAAAATGGAAGACATACAAGACCACTGATAATCTCCCTCGATCTGGTGCTCCACGCAAGATCTCACCCCGTGGGGTCAAAATGATCACGAGAACGGTGAGCAAAAATCCCAGAACCACACGGGGGGGTCTAGTGAATGACCTGCAGAGAGCTGGGGCAAAAGTAACAAAGGCTACATCAGTAACACACTACGCCGCCAGGGACTCAAATCCTGCAGTGCCAGACATGTCCCCCTGCTTAACCAGTACATGTCCAGGCCCGTCTGAAGTTTGCTAGAGAGCATTTGGATGATCCAGAAGAGGATTGGGAGAATGTCATATGGTCAGATGAAACCAAAATAGAACTTTTTGGTAAAAACTCAACTTGTCGTGTTTGGAGGAGAAAGAACACCATACCTACTGTAAAGCATGGGGGTGAAAACATTATACTTTGTGGCTGTTTTTCTGCAAAGGGACCAGGACGACTGATCCGTGTAAAGAAAAGAATGAATGGGGCCATGTATTGTCAGATTTTGAGTGAAAACCTCCTTCCATCAGCAAGGGCATTGAAGATGAAATGTGGCTGGGTCTTTCAGCATGACAATAATCCCAAACACACCGCCCGGGCAACAAAGGAGTGGCTTTGTAAGAAGCATTTCAAGGTCCTGGAGTGGCCTAGCCAATCTCCAGATCTCAATCCCATAGAAAATCTTTGGAGGGAGTTGAAAGTCTGTGTTGCCCAGCGACAGCCCCAAAACATCATTGCTCTAGAGGAGATCTGCATGGAGGAATGGGCCAAAATACCAGCAACAGTGTGTGAAAACCTTGTGAAGACTTACAGAAAACGTTTGACCTCTGTCATTGCCAACAAAGGGTATATAATCTGATCTGATCGTCACTTCCTTGTGGTAACGTATCGTCACTTCCTGTTTTGCTGTCTGCCTGTGTGGTTTGCTTTGTGGTTTGCTCTCTAGCCACTAGCTATGGCTACTAGCTCTCTTTCCTCTCCTCCTCTGGTGTGCTCTCTCTGTCAGATGTTTAGCTACACCTCTGCCTCTTTTAGCGATAACGGTAAATGTAATAAATGTCTTTTTGAGGCGCTCGAGGCGAGGTTGTCTGATTTGGAATCCCGGCTCCGCTGCATTGAAACACCGTCTGCGCCAGTTAATCTTGACGGACGCCCATTAGCTGCAGCGGAGCTAGCTAGCTTAGGTCCCACTGTCAGCGGTCCCTCGGCTCTCCTCAGCAGCGAGGAGACTGGGTGGGTGACGGTGAGAAGGAAGCCTAGTCGCAAAGCCCCGGTACACCACCAACCTGTTCACGTTTCTAATCGTTTTTCCCCGCTCAGCGACACACCCGCTGAGGAAAAAACTCTGATCATTGGCGACTCTGTAGTCAGAAATATGAACCTAGAGACTCCAGCGGCCATAGTCCAATGCATTCCTGGGGCCAGAGCAGGCGACATCGAGTCAAATTTGAAAATGCTGGCTAAAAGTAACTGTAAATATTCCACAATTGTTATTCACGCCGGCATTAATGACATCCGTCTCCGGCAGTCGGAAGTCACGAAACTTAATATAGAATCGGTGTGTGACTTTGCCAAAACGATGTCTGCCACTGTAGTATTCTCTGGGCCCCTCCCCAATCTGACCAGTGATGACATGTTTAGCCGCTCGTCATCCTTGAACCGCTGGCTGTCTGTGTGGTGTCCTAAAAAGGACGTGGGCTACAATGACAATTGGAGCTCTTTTTGGGGAAAACCTGGTCTTATGAGACGAGACAGCATTCATCCAACTTTGGATGGTGCTTCTCATTTATCTAACAATCTGGCATCTTTTTTATCCAAATTTCCAAAACCATTACTACTCAGAGTTGGGACCAGGAAGCAGAGTCGCAGCCTTACACGCCTCTCTGCAGCTCCTCTTCATCCGCCACCCCTCAGCTTAGCCCCTGACTTCCCCATCAGAGAATCGTTGTCTGCTCCCTCCAAAGTGAATAAAAATATAATGTATAAGCATCCCAAAGTGATAAACTTTCCTCTCCACCATCGCCAAGTGCTTGCTCACAGGGGATGGCCTGATTGCTGGGGTCTTTCTGCAACTGTGGGGGTCCTCCCTACAGTTGATAGTGCTATGAGATGACTGTTGTTGTGAAATGGCGCTATATAAATAAAGTTGAATTGAATTGAATTGAATAAAGCAAAATATTGGTAAAACTCAAATTAAACATAAAGCCTCTAAATTGAATGATTTGGCCTCTGTTCCTCCTCATAATTTAAAAATTAAATGTGGTTTATTAAATATTAGGTCTCTAACTCCCAAGTCTCTGTTAGTCCATGATTTGTTAATTGACCATCAGATTGATTTAATTTCCCTTACAGAGACTTGGTTAGGACAAGAGGATTATGTTGGTTTAAATGAATCAACTCCCTCTGGTTATTTAAACTGTCAAAATCCCAGAAGTTCTGGTCGTGGAGGAGGAGTAGCAACAATTTACCATTCCAAATTACTAGTTAATGTAAAGCAAAAAACATGTTATAATTCCTTTGAGGGCCTGGTCCTCAGTATTGGGCACTTTAGCAATTTTAGGTTAAACCCAATTTTATTTGCCATAGTTTATCGTCCCCCATCAATCTACTGAGAATTTTTATCCGAATTTGCTGATTTCTTAGCTGATTTAGTGCTGAAATCTGATAGAATAATTATAGTAGGGGACTTTAATATACATGTGGATGTAGATAGTGACTGCCTTAATGTGGCATTCAATTCAATATTAGATTCGATTGGGTTTTCTCAGAAAGTAGGAAATTCTGCTCATTACCTCCACCATACATTGGACCTTGTTTTGACATATGGCATAGAAATAGAAAATCTTGTAATGTCTCCTCATAACCCTGTACTGTCAGACCATTGTCTGTTAACCTTTGATTTTACTATTTCTGACTACTTGGCTCCGAAAGAAAAATATTATTACAGTAGATGCCTCTCAGATGATGCTGTTTCCAAATTTATGCAGATTGTTTCCTCTATGCCATGTGTCAACACAACGGAAATAAGCTATAGACAGCTTGCTCCTTCTGTAATTGATAACATGGTGGATAGTGTTTCAGCTTCTCTGCATCAGACTCTAGACTTGGTGGCCCCCTTAAAAAAGAAAAAGTCTAATCAGAGATTTCTAACTCCTTGGTTCAACACAGAAACTCGTACCTTAAAACAGAAGACTCGTCAATTAGAAAGAAAATGGCGCTCTACTAATTTAGATGAAATCTATTTAGCTTGGAGAAATCATCTTTTAATTTATAAAAAATCTCTTAGAAAAGCTAGAACGAGTTATTACTCTGCATTAATAGAAGAGAACAAGAATAATCCCAGGTTTCTTTTCAGTACTGTAGCCAGGTTGACAAAGAGTCAGGACTCTGTCAATCCTAGCATTCCCTTAGAGCTTACTAGTCAGGACTTTATGAACTTTTTCAACAATAAAATTTCATCCATCAGAGATAAAATCAATCAGATTCTTCCCACAGTTAACTTAAATACTGTAACTACTACAACTCCTTCTATTGATGTCTGTCTTGATGAGTTTACTCCAATCGACCTTTGTGAGTTAGACAAAATAGTTTCCTCATCCAAACCTTCAACTTGTCTTTTAGACCCTATTCCTACCAGGTTATTTAAAGAAGTCTTCCCACTTATTGGTAGCTTTATTCTTCATATAATCAATTCTTCATTAACTTTAGGCCATGTACCGCAGGCTTTTAAAACGGCTGTAATTAAACTCTTACTCAAAAAGCCAACGCTAGATCCAGGAGCTTTAGCTAACTATAGACCACTCTCTAATCTCCCTTTCATTTCAAAAATCTTAGAAAGAGTTGTTGCTACGCAATTATTTGACCACCTGCAGGGAAATGGTTTACTTGAAGAGTTTCAATCTGGGTTTAGAATCCATCATAGTACTGAAACAGCCTTAGCGAAGGTCACTAACGACTTCCTCATTGCATCTGATAATGGACTAGTTTCTGTACTTGTCCTTTTAGACCTTAGTGCAGCTTTTGATACTATCGATCATAATATTCTACTTGATAGATTAGAACACTATGCTGGACTTAATGGAACTTCGATGCAATGGTTTAGATCTTATTTATCTGATAGGTTCCAGGTTGTTCATGTAAATAATGAGTTTTCTTTCAACTCAAAGCTTAGTCATGGAGTTCCACAGGGATCTGTGCTAGGCCCTACTCTTTTTAGTTTATATATGCTTCCGTTAGGCAACATTATTAGAAAGCACTGTATACATTTTCATTGTTATGCAGATGACACACAATTATACCTGTCAATGAAGCCAGATGATAGTAATCAATTAGCCAAGTTAGAAGCCTGTCTTAAGGAAATCAAAGCTTGGATGACTTGTAATTTCCTGCTATTAAATTCAGATAAGACTGAAGTCATTCTTGTTGGTCCAAAAAACCTTAGAAATTCCTTTCCAAATCAAACTTTCAGTTTGGATGCGGTTACTCTTTCTCTTAATAGCTCTGTGAGGAACCTTGGAGTTATTTTTGATCAGGATTTGTCCTTCAATTCACATATTAAATTTGTTTCTAAGACTGCCTTCTATCATTTGCGTAATATTGCCAAGATTAGTAGCATCTTGTCTCAGAGTGATGCTGAGAAACTGATCCACGCTTTTGTTAGCTCGAGATTAGATTATTGTAATTCTTTATTATCAGGCTGTCCTAAAACATCTTTAAAAAGTCTTCAGCTGATCCAAAATGCTGCAGCAAGAGTTTTAACAGGTACTAGAAAGAGAGATCATATCTCTCCGGTTCTGGCCTCCCTTCATTGGCTTCCCATAGAGTTTAGAATTAAGTTTAAAATCCTTCTTCTTACTTACAAAGCTCTAAACAATTAGGCTCCTTTTTATTTAAAAGATCTGATACTACCGTATTATCCTAACAGAGCACTCCGCTTCCAAAATGCAGGATTACTTGTAATACCTAGAATCTCCAAAAGTACAATGGGAGGCAGAGCCTTCAGTTATCAAGCTCCTCTCCTGTGGAATCAGCTGCCAATCTGGATTCGGGAGTCAGACTCGATCTCTGTTTTTAAGAATAGGGCTAAAACCTACCTTTTTGATATAGCCTACAATTAGGGAGGGATCATGTGTTTCTGAACCCTCCCTTAGTTATGCTGCTAATAGGTTTAGTCAGCCGGGGGACCTCCAGTAATGCACTGGGCCTCACTCCTTTCCTCACTCTCTATGAAATATTTTTTTTTGCTGGTCATTAACATTTGTTTGTTCTCTCCCATAGATTGAGTCCCCATCGTGCTGTTTGCTCTCTACATGTCTGTTCTTTTCTTTTTCTCTGTCCCTTCACCCCCCAGCCAGTCGCAGCAGATGACTGCCCCTCCCTAAGCCTGGTTCTGCTGGAGGTTTCTTCCTGTTAAAAGGGAGTTTTTCCTCTCCACCGTTGACAAGTGCTTGCTCACAGGGGATCGCCTGATTGCTGGGGTCTTTCTGCAACTGTGGGGGTGCCCCCTACAGTTGATAGTGCTATGAGATGACTGTTGTTGTGAAATGGCGCTATATAAATAAAGTTGAATTGAATTGAATTGAATTGAATTGAATATAACAAAGTATTGAGATGAACTTTTGTTATTGACCAAATACTTATTTTACCGAGGAATTTACCAATTAATTTATTAAAAATCATTCAATGTGATTTTCTGGATATTTTTTTTTCTCATTTTGTCTCTCATAGTTGAGGTATACCTATGATGAAAATTGGAGACCTCTCTCATCTTTTAAGTGGGAGAACTTGCACAATTGGTGGCTGACTAAATACTTTTTTTCCCCACTGTATATAGTGGGGGAAAAAAAAAAAATATATATATATATATCCTACGACATGGTGGTGGCATCAGCCATCACTTTTGGAGTGGTCTGCTGGGGCAGTGGCGTTACAGCAGCCGATAGGAAGAGACTGAACAAACTGATCAAGAAAGCTAGCTCTGTCCTGGGGCAACGCCTTGACCCAGTGGAGGAGATAGGAGAGAGAAGGACGGTGGCTAAACTCATCTCTGCTGGAGTCTGAGTCCCACCCTATGCAGGACATACTGAACGCACTGAGGAGCTCATTTAGCAGCAGACTACATCATCCTAGGTGCGCAACCGAGAGGTTTCGCAGGTCCTTCCTACCTACGGCTGTCAGACTGTACAACCTAAGCAGGGCTGCTCGCAGAGATAGCAAAAAATCGTGACAACCTAATAGTATTGAATGCAAAAGACGCAATAGACTTACACAATGGTCTCCTCCGTTATACAACTAGGAAAATACCGGTCACTACGGAGGGTGACAATATGTATGGGTACCTAATCATACCATGTAGGATAACTAAGTAGACGGTTATGCTGTTCATTCCATCTAGCTACAATGCTCCGCACTGTGTGTCTATATATTTATGTTTATATGTACATATGTATACTCGCTGCTCTTGTTTTTTTCTTGCCTTCTGATTGTTGCTCTGAGTGTTGCTATCCCTGTGCTGTTGCAATCCTGGAATTTCCCCATTGTGGGACTAATAAAGGCTTATCTTATCTTATCTTATCTTATCTTATCTTATCTTATCTTATCTTATCTAATTTAGTTTTAGGTTTAGTGTGTCCTAATTTATTCCTATTTGTTTAGAATTATATGTTACAGGAAATTTGAAAAAAGTCTTTAATCCATTTTTAATTGTTTAGCTGTATGACATGAATCTCCCAGTATTTTAAACACTGATATTAAATATCCATATGTCTAAATATGTTTAAAAAAGCACACAGGCCTATACAGGGAATCCTAATTTTTTCACAACTATATACAGTATATACTGTATATACACACATAAAACCCTCACGGACCCTTTCAGCATTAGTCACAACACCAGCAAAGTTTTTGTTCTGATACCACCATGTTTTTAGTGAGAAAAAAGAATGAAAAACGAATTATTCTCAGTATACTAAATGTCATTTTTTTGTGTTTAATTATTACAGCCTGGGACATGTCAGCAATTAGCAGCAACATGGATTTTTATGCATTATTATTTTATGTGCAGTGTCAGATATTCACACTGCTAAAGCTGGGTTCACACTGTAACGTTTGGACCGACTTCTACTGACTTTTGAAAAAATCAGAGAAATTAGTTTAAACATTGGTGAAACTGCGTTCGTGAGCACACACCAACTTTTACGAACTTTTACGAACTTTTGCTAGCATTTGCCAGCATTGCATTCAGCATTGTCAAAGTTTTGCCTGCTTATGGTAGCGTATGTGTAGCAGTTCCCAACTTAGGTTAATTTAAGCAAATGAATACACTACTACTACTACTCAGCGCAGTTCTGCTGACATCAGCAACAAGTGACACTCATAAAGATCAGCGTTTGTGGAGGCTTCCTACCATCCTGGACCTGCTTTTCGGGGTGGATTCACACTACAACGTTTGGACCAACGTTTACTAATGTTTTGGCAAACGTCTGGCTCTGCTGGCAAACGTTCATAAAAGTTGGTGTTTATTGGCAAATGCTGGTTAAAGTTGTTTTTATTGAGAATTTTAAGCATGATGAAAATTTGCTGATGTTTGGAAATAAACGTTGGTGAAAGTTGTCCTCAATTTGTAATAGTTCCTGAGCGCTGGCTTAAGTTAGGGAGAGTTCACCTGTCAGCCTAAGTTAAGCTCCTTTGGCAAATGTTGACTGAAATGCTGGTGAAAACAGATGTTTTTAGATCAAAACTCAGTTCAGACATGCAGGAATGAAAGAGAAATAGAGAGATGTTCACACTGTCCTGCGGGGATGATTTGGACTCTTTGGTGGACGTCACATGCTCATACATGGCTTTCTGTAAAAATACGATTGTTCCACATAAACGTGTCAAAATATATCCCAACAACAAGCCATGGGTTACAAAATCAGTTAAATCCTGCTTACAGAGGAAAGAACTTGCCTTTAAACAGGAGTCTGTTTCTGAGCTACAGGTTGCCACTAAAGAGCTGAAATCAGAAATTTTAAGAGCAAAACAGAATTATAAATCAGAATTGGAAAGTAAGATGGCAACAAAGAAACTTGGTTGAGCCTGGGCCAGTATGAAAACTATTGCAGGCCTTCAGAGCACAGAGCGCAGTAATCGTGTGTTTTTAGATGGTTTTAATTCAGACACAGAGCTGGCTAATGCTCTTAATTGTTTTTATGGTCGTTTTGACTCCTTTGATTTTAGCACTGAAACCCAAGATTTGAAAAAGAAACTCAAAGACAATCAGCACTTTAATATTGAGGTGCAGGATGTTAAAAGGGAGTTCTGTGCTGTAAAAGTGAACAAAAGTCAGGGCCCTGATAATATATGTGGGCGCTTGGTAAAGTCCTGTGCACATGAACTGAGTCCTGTACTTCATTGCATTTTCAATAAGTCCTTACAGACACAACATGTGCCTAAGATCTGGAAAGATGCCGTGGTTGTTCCCGTTCCAAAATCCAGCTGTCCTAAAACGGTAAACGACTTTAGACCAGTTGCTTTGACTTCAATTTTAATGAAAATTTTTGAAAAACTGGTCAGATGTGAGGTCCTAAAGCAGACTGAGCATGCATTGGATCCTCTGCAGTTTGCCTATAGGCCTCACAGAGGAGTGGAGGATGCCACTGTCACTCTGTTTGACATGCTTTTTAAACATCTGGATTTTAATGGGACACACGCCAGGCTTTTATTTGTGGACTTTTCCTCCGCCTTTAATACAATCCAACCTCATATCTTAGTTGAAAGGCTCCTGCAACAATTTGATTTGAGCAATAATCTGGTGGGTTGGATTCTGGATTTCTTAACCAACAGGACACAGAGAGTAAGGGTCAATGGTACATTGTCTGACCTAAAGTGCTCTTCTACTGGCTCTCCTCAGGGGTGTGTGTTGTCACCACTACTCTTCGTCCTGTACACAAACATGTGTCGGAGCAGACATGACAACAGACACATTATAAAGTATGCTGATGATTCAGTTATTGTCAGTCTCCTCCAGGATGGTGAGAGTGGCCACGGCCCAGTAGTTGAGGATTTTGTTCACTGGTGTGAGGATTCCTACCTGCAGCTGAATATGACAAAAACTAAAGATATGATTATTGACATAAGGAGGAAAACTCCCAGGCACAAAGTCACCGTACTAAATGGCCAGACCACCGAGTGTGTACAATCCTACAAATATCTTGGGACGATTATTGATAGTAATTTAAACTTTGAAGAGAACTGTGAAAGGGTGTGCAAAAAGGGTCAGCAACATTTGCATTGCTTGAGAAAACTTGCACGCTTCCAAATTGTCCGAACCATAATGACAATGTTTTATCGGGCTTTTATTGAATCTGTTTTATCCTTTTCTTTAGTGTCATGGTTTGGTCAGATAAAACTGAAACAGAGGAAATCCTTGGATCAGGTAGTTAGATGGTCCAGTCGTTTGCTTGGTGAGTCACAGCTGAGCCTGACATCCCTGTACACCAGACAAGTACAGAGGATGGCTACCTCCATTTTAAATGATGACTCCCACCCTTTGCACTGCAACTTTCAGCTTCTTCCCTCCAGACGGAGGTTTGCTGTCCCAAAAAGTAAAACCCAGCACTACAAAAACAGCTTTGTTCCTGCTGCTGTCAAAGAGTTGAACAAGTTGTAACAATATATTGCACATAATTTAGTTACCAATTTATTAACTCCATTTTATATTTACTTATTTTTGTAGGATTTTATTTGGATTCTAAATATTTCATTGGGTTTTAGACCTTTGAGTTTTTAACCTCTTTGACTAGTTTTTAACTTTTTAATATGACCCTTCTCTCTTACCTCTGGTTTTTCTCTCATCTCTTTGTCTTTATACCCTGATTGATGGAGCCTTGAGTATTTTTATCATGTTTATAGTCAGCTTCATGTGTGCCTGTGTTTGTGTTCATGTTGAATGTAATTAGTGGCTTGTAAATATGGATGTCACCTGACTGCAAAACAAATCTACCTATGGGTACAAATAAAGTAACCTGAACCTGAACCTGAAGCGGGAGATAAAAAAAAAAGAAAATATATATGTAAGCGGGCAATGTAGAATATTTGTTTGGTGATAACATGATGTGTATGACATGTTTTTAATTTTTTTTAATGTATGGGATTTATATATGCAGTCATATGAAAAAATTAGGACACCCTGTATAAGCCTGTGTGTGTGTGTGTGTTTTTTTTTTAAACATATTTGGACATATGGATATTTAATATCAGTGTTTAAAATACTGGGAGATTCTTGTAATACAACTAATCAATTAAAAATTAATTAAAGACTTGTTTTCAACTTTTCTGTAAAATATAATTCTAAACTAATAATGGGGGATAAATTAGGACACCTCCATCTTTTTTAGGACACCCCCACATTAATTCCAACTTAAAATGGCTAAAATAAATGTTAAACAATGCAAATAAAAAACAAAACAAGGTTAGACATAAATATGTGAACATGTCTTAATAGAGAATTGAATATTTAAAGGGGTGTCCAATTTTTTTTACATGACTGTACTTTTCAGTCGGCCAATATTTCTATTAAAAATCCTTTTTTTTTTTTTTTTTAAAAAAAGGTCTTTTGTAATATCCCAATTTTCAGAGAAAATTAGTTTTGGGTTTTCATTAGCTGTAATCAATAATCATCAAAATTAAAATAAATTAATGCTTGAAATATATTACTCTGTGTATAATGAATATTTATATATGAGCTTCATTTTTTGAACTGAATTACTGAAACAAATTAACTGTTCAGTGATATTTAAATTCATTGACAACACCTGTATTCAGGGCTTGACATTAACTTTTTTGCTCACCAGCCGCTGTGGCTAGTGATTTTCCAAAGTTACCAGCCACTCTGCCTTTCTACTAGCCACAATTTTGTGGTTGGAAAATTATGCTTAATATCATCAAATTTGACTATGGTATGCTAAAACTGACTTCAACGAAATTTACAACCTTTTTAAATGTAAATGACCCTTTTACATACATAAAAATAAGGAAAGAAACACTGTCTGTTTAAATATTTATGAAGAGCAGTAAATACTGTAAAACAGCAGAGAAAAATATTTGCTATGTGAGAGTGAAGTACAGGCAGATTTGGGGTCTGTCCCAGTTCTCATTTGTACCCCTAAGGGCTGAAGGTGACCCATGTGAACTAGGACGCCCCTTCAGGCTGCACTATGCCATCACTGATGGGTTTAACCTCAATGGACACCACCTGTTTTCACCAGAAAAAAGAAGAGAAAGAATAGAAAACTGATGAGGAAAAAAGTCTCATCTTAGGGGGAAAAATGTCTCAAATTTACATGAACAATTCTAATCTGTAGAAAAAGTCAGAAACTTACTTGAAAGAAAGCTGTAAATTCACAGAGAAAATTTGGACCCCTGGTGGACAGATTTTGGCCTGTGGGCCATATGTTTGACACCCCTAGACCAAGATGATAACTATAAAATGATAGTTTTAAAAACCATTCTAATGAAGTGTCCCCACCAGTTAACACATGGCTGTAACAGCAGAGCCACAGGCGAGCAGCACGCTCCACACCGGCGTCACCCGCCAACATGTTTGTCCTGCTGCAGCATGAGATGGTGCTGCTGTCAAAACAGGTGACAGTCATGATCGGCTGTGTTCTGATTGGCTGAAAGTGTTTTTATCGTTAATAGCATCGGGAGTGTTGTAGTCTCACATTGTGGTATTTTAAGAGTTTATAATTTTAGAGAAAACTACAACCTGCCGAAAGGTCTAGTGGGAGTTGCTGCCTTCGTGGCCACTGCTGAAGTCTACCTGCTGTTGGTGGGTTGGCGGGTGTTAATGTCAAGGCCTGCCCGTGTATAAAGCCCTGGGTATTCTCGTCATGATTAATCCTGTTAATCCCATTTATCGTGAATGATCACAATTAATCACACGGTTAATGTTGTCTGTCACTATAGAACAGATTTGATGTGGCGTTAAAGCGGCACCCAAATGTTGGAGCAATTTAGGACACAGTATATTCAGAAGTTCTGGGGATGAAACAGGTGAACTCCTCAGCAGCTGGGAGCCCACAGCATTTGTGTACTTTGCCCGTTGGAGGAAACGGCTATGATTCTGGTGTGTAGATTTAAGGACAAAGGGTGAGAGCAAATAAGTTTGAGTTCTTCTCGTTCCTTGTTGAATATGTTCTGTAATTTTTTGTTTATTGTTATTTTTGGTACTATTTGCTCTTTTGTGCTTTTGTCTCTTTTCTTGCTGTGCAAAAGAGAAGAAATATTTCTTGTTTTATTTTGCTCTGTCATTTGAAATATTTAAAATAAATTCAATCAAGTCCGATCGCTCATATGCTGCACAATAGCAAACTAAGCTTGATTAACCCTAGAGCACTATTGCCGGGTGATTTTCACCCGAGCAAATGTATTTACGTGATTTTCAATATGTTGCATTTTTCTGAGTGTCATGGGTCCCTGGGTAGCTACACCATTGTTTTTGACATCTTTGAAGGTGTGGGTGTTTCCCCACCCCAAAGCCCACTTTTTCCTACAGGCATGCTTTTGGGTGATTTTCACCCGGCAATAGTGAAAGAGGGTAAAGTACGTTTTGGGTGGATTTCACCCGGTGATAGTGTTAGTGCATAAAATCAGAACACTTTCACTATAAAAAGTAACACCATCACTTTAGCCGGGTAATTTTTACCCAATACAATATATCCAACAAAAAGTACTTGTCATAAAAATAGATCAAAATATGACAACACATGATAAATTAGAGTGGTTTTCTTTTATTTTCAACTGTGGCATGTGTAACAAAATGAAAAAAAATGTCATAGGAGGACATGCTTTACTGAAAAATTAGGAATTCATGAACAAAAAATTCCTAAAAAAAAAAAAATAATGATACTGGAAACTTGGTCTTTGGTCCACCCATTTCTGGGACATGTGAGACTGCTTGTAAAGAATAGGTCAGTAAAAGTGGTCCTGGAATTTGTTTGCTATCCTTATTTAGTGCAGTGGTTATGAATAAATATCACAAAGTGGTGATTTCAAAGGGAATTCATATGGTGAAAACAATATTTTAGTCAATTGGTCATTTTTACCCACTCAAAAAATACCATTTTTGGTTCCTGTCTCCTGCAGCTGTTCGCGTGTCCAGGAGTCTGTGCCTTCACCAGGGAAGTCTCACAGGTCCCAGGAATGGCTGGACCAAAGACCAAGTTTCCAGTGTCATTATTTTTTTTTTAGGATTTTTTTTCATGAATTCCTAATTTTTCAGTAATTTTGAAGCATTTTATGGGGGTCCTCCTATGACATTTTTTTTAATTTTGTTACTCATGCCACAGTTGAAAATAAAAGAAAACCACTCTAATTTATCATATATTGTCATATTTTGATCTATTTTTATGACAAGTACTTTTTGTTGGATATATTATATCGGGTAAAAATTACCCAGCGAAAGTGATGGTGTTACTTTTTATAGTGAAAGTGTTCTGGGGTTAACACGATTGTTAGTGAATCAATTAACATAATTAAACAACTATTTTATATATGCATATGTTCAACATTATAAAAAAAAAACATTTTGCATCAAAAATGTTTTTCTTTGCATCTTTTACCATAGTATTCATAGCAACTTGACACTTTTTCATTGGAAACACTATAAGGAGCTCAGCAAGTCTGTAAGTGAAGCTTAAACAAACTCGGTGTGGAAAAAGTGCCACAGTGTTTGTTTCACTTTTGCACCTGTATGTTGCATCATGGGAAGCACTGCCCCATGTTTGTATGCTTCCATATTTATGTATGTGCACTTGAACTCAAATCCGGTTTATGTGAAAAGATGCAGCAGTATGGACAAGGCAGCATGAAGTCATTTTTAAATTCTCCCCCAAGGCGATTCTTGTGGATAATCGCATGTGTATCTTTGTGCACGTCTGCGAGTGTGTCAGTGTCTATCAGCCAGAAGAGCCGCTGATAAGAGCACTTGGGATATCTCCATCCTAACACACTTTGGCAACAAGCACCATTCTTCCCAAAATGGATTTCCACCATAGGAGTCCTTGACCCGGTTATATCACCCACAGTGTGGGTAACCTGTTGCAGAAAGCAGTACACGATCTCTTTAAAGTTGAAGTAGGTCATATCGAACTCTGACCACCGCTGAAAAAGTAAACTATTTAATACCCAGACAGGCAAAAAAGCCGGTTCAGATAGCTTCATATTTAAAGAATTTACTTTGAAAAATGTTTGGATGAGCAACATACCCAGCCAGCATGTCCATGTGGGCCCCACGACAGGTTTAATCTGGGCTGTCTTATAGGTCCATGTGGGTTGGTTCACGGGTTCCACGTTGGCCCCATCTGTTTGCCCACATGGACTTTACTCGTGCTACAGGTGAGCAGGTAAACCCAGTAACACTGGGGCCATAGGCAAAATTACACAAGAAAGTCACACATTTATGAGAAAAAATTGAAAATTTACGTATAAAAAAGTGATAAATTTACACAAAAAATAGTAGCAAATTTAATAGAAAAAAGTGAATATTTAGGAGACAAAAACAAGCAAATTTACAAGTAAAAAGGTGACAAAATTATGAGGAAAAAAATAGAAAAAGTTGCAATTTAACAAAAAAGTGGCACATTTATGAGATTAGGGAGAAAAGTCACAAATTCAAGAGTCAAGATTCAAGACTTTATTTTCATGTGCACAGTTAAGAAATGCTACATTTCCTGAGCAACGAAATTCTCACTTTGCTCTTCGAACGACTGCCAAGGTAAAAGGTACAGAAACAACAATTCTAATAGGTCATGACACACTAACACAGTAACTCAATCCTAGTACTGATGGATGCTAATAACACACACAAGAGGAGTGAAACTGAAAATTCACTGGATGACTAAAGTGATAATGGTATATTGATATCAGAGATGATGTTGTGAACCTGAGATGGCATGAACCTATGTACAGTGTGCAAATGAGCAGTGTGCAATGAGTAGTGTATAATTACAAATTAGCACCCGGTGCTAATTTGTGTAACGGTAGTACCAGTAGACTGTCCATGATAATTAGTGGCAGAGATGATAATTAGCAGCAGAGATGATATGGACATCAGACAAATGAGACTATATCTACTGTACAGGTGAGCAGTGTGCAAATTTAGCAGCCGGTGTGTGAGTTCCTATATGCAAAGCTGTGTTACGGAGTTTGGGAGTCATCTGTTCAGGAGTCTGATGGCAGTGGGAAAGAAGCAGTTCTTCAGTCTGGTTGTCCTGCATTTCACACGTCTGTACCTCCAGCTTGAGGGTAGAAGTGTGAACATTCTGTGCTTGGGGTGGGGTCCTGGAGGATGGTGTCAGCTCTACTTTGGACTCTCCGGTGGTAGATGCTTTGCAGAGAGGGGAGTGGAGTCCTGATGATCTTCTCCACTGTCTTCACCACTCTCTGCAGGCATTTGCGGTCCAAAAAAACCAAGATGGCGCCCACAGCGGCCGCCGTGGTGTATCGCTGCCCTTTAATTTTTATAATTTGTCTGTTTTTGTTCACTGATTGTGCATCTGCCGGTTCATACACCCGTGAAGAACTACTAAATATCAGGACTCTCACCCCCATGGACCTTCTTCCAGTTTTTTTAGCTCCTGCCGCTGATCTGATCCATTGTTTGGCCAAAAAAGCAAGACGGCGGAAAAGAGGGAAGAGAGGAGGGATTCTCACTCGACTACGAAAAAGAGGCTCGCGAACAGCCTTGCCTGGCATATTTCTATCCAATGCCAATTCTCTCCTGAACAAGGTAGAAGAATTAAGACTGCTGATGCGTTTCAAGGACCTCGCTTCCTCGTCTGTCATCTGCTTCTCTGAGACCTGGCTTAATGAGAACATTCCAGATAGCGCGATCAGCCTCGAGGGTTTCCAGCTGATTCGTGCTGACCGCGTCACAGAGCCGTCCGGTAAGTCTATCGGAGGAGGAGTGTGCTTCTATATTAACAACAGCTGGTGCTCTGATGTAACGGTGATTTCCAAACACTGTTCTCCCGCCCTGGAATTTCTTTTCATTAACTGCAAGCCATTTTATTCCCCGCGGGAGTTCGCCTCATTCATTCTCGTCGCTGTGTACGCCCCTCTTGACGCGGACACGCGCGAAGCTCAGCGCGTGCTCGCAGATCACATCCAACTTACGGAGCGGAACTTTCCAGACTCCCTGGTTATCGTGGTGGGCGATTTTAACCAGAGCAATCTGAGTCACGAGCTCCCCTGCTACAAACAGTGTATTAAATGTCCAACCAGAGGAAATAACACGCTAGATCACTGTTATACTTCAGTAAAGGACGCATATCGCGCTGTTCCCCGCGCTGCGCTGGGACTATCTGATCACGTGATGGTTCACCTCATCCCCACATACAAACAAAGACTGAAACTCACTAAACCTGTTGTGACCACCATAAAGAAATTGACCAGTGAAGCTGGAGAGAAACTGAACACATGCATGGAAATAACTGACTGGGGCATGTTTAAAAGAGCCACACATGATCTTAATGAGTACACAGACACTGTGAACTCATATATCAACTTCTCTGAGGAGGACATTCTCCCATCGCGCACCAGGGTGAGATATTCTAATGACAAGCCTTGGTTCACAGCTAAGCTCAGACGGATCAGGAAGGAGAAGGAAGCAGCGTTGAAAAGTGGAGACAGGGACTGCTACAGGGAGGTTAAATATCGGTTTAACAGAGAGCTGAGGAGAGCTAAATCTGTGTATTCTGAGAGACTCCAGCAGCAGTTCACTGCTAATGACTCGGCTTCTGTGTGGAGAGGACTGAGGCAAATCACCAACTATCGGCCTCAGGCTTCTAAAGGTCAGGATGACAAAGCCCTTTGTCAAAGACTGTCCCAACACTATGCCCGTTTTGACACCTCGTCAGCTGTGTCCAACTCACCCACTCCACCCAGCTCCACTGCCTCCTCAGCCCCTAATTCATCAAGAGCGGTCCCCCCCACCCCTCCTCCTCCTCCTCCCCCCCTCCCCTTGTCATCAGTGAGCAGGACGTGCACAGACAGTTCTCCAGACTGAACCCGCGCAAGGCCCCCGGGCCGGACGGTGTGTCTCCCTCCACCCTGTGCGAAAGAGCTGGCTCCTGTCTTCACAGACATTTTTAACACCTCCCTTAAGCAATGTCACGTGCCGACCTGCCTCAAATCCTCCACCATCATCCCTGTCCCCAAGAAGCCATGGATTACTGGACTTGACTACAGACCTGTAGCGCTCACCTCTGTAGTCATGAAGTCCTTTGAGCGCCTGGTCCTGTCTCACCTCAAGTCCATCACCACACCCCTCCTAGACCCGCTGCAGTTTGCCTACCGTGCTAACAGGTCTGTGGACGACGCAGTCAACCTGGCCCTCCACTCCATCCTGCAGCACCTGGACTCCCTGGGAACCTACGCCAGGATTCTGTTTGTGGACTTCAGCTCCGCATTCAACACCATCCGCCCCGATCTGCTCCAGGACAAGCTGTCCCTGCTCAACGTGCCTGACTCCCTCTGCAGGTGGATCACCGACTTCCTGACGGACCGGAGACAGCATGTGCGGCTGGGGAAGTCTGTCTCAGACTCTGTTAGCATCAGCATTGGATCACCCCAGGGCTGTGTACTTTCTCCCCTACTCTTCTCCCTTTATACCAACTCCTGCACCTCCTCCCACCAGTCTGTTAAGCTGATTAAGTTTGCGGACGACACCACCCTCATCGGGCTCATCTCCAACGGCGACGAGTCCGCCTACAGGGAAGAGGTGGCTCAGCTGGTGTCCTGGTGCAGCCACAACAACCTGCAGCTGAATGCTCTGAAGACAGCGGAGATGATTGTGGACTTCAGGAAAGTCACATCCCCCCAGCCCCCCCTCACCATCACAGGCTCTCCCATCACCTTTGCAGATTCCTTCCGCTTCTTGGGCACCACCATCACCCGAGACCTCAAATGGGAGCCAACCATCAGCTCCCTCATCAAAAAGGCCCAGCAGAGGATGTTCTTTCTGTGGCAGCTGAGGAAGCTCAAGCTACCCACCAAGATGTTAGTGCAGTTCTACACGGCCATCATCGAGTCCATCCTCACCTCCTCCATAACTGTGTGGTACGCAGGAGCCACTGCCAGGGACAGACTAAGGCTGCAGCGCGTCGTGCGCACTGCTGAGAAGGTGATAGGCTGCAAGCTCCCATCTCTCCAGGACCTGTACATCTCCAGGACCCGGAGGCGTGCTGGCCGGATCATAGCCGATCCTTCACATCCTGGTCACGTGCTGTTTGCCCCCCTCCCCTCAGGTAGAAGGCTTCGGTCCATTCGGACTAAAACCTCCCGGCACATGAACAGCTTTTTCCCCTCTGCCATCAGACTGCTGAACACTAAGTGACTTTTGATTCTCGTGCACTATGTACAGCAGCTCAACCAGACTCATGTCAATCATCACTGTTTTTCTGTTGCATTATTGACTGCACTATGTGGTACTTCACATTATCTGCTACATGCTAATTTTTTAAAACTGCCTTGACTAGTACTACTCATTATTACTATTATTATTATTATTATTACTTATTTTTCTACACTTATTGCACGTTTCTAGTCCTTTAGTTTTTTAGTTTATCCCTTTTTCTCATTATGTTTTTAATGTTGCAGCATGGCACCGAGACAAATTCCTAGTTTGTGTATCACATGAACAATGGCAATAAATCTGATTCTGATTCTGATTCTGATTCAGGGCAGTGGTGCTGCCGTACCACGCAGTGATGCAGTTGGTCAGGATGCTCTCGATGATGCAGCTGTAAAAATTGTTTAGGATCCTGGAGGACATGCCAAACTTCTTCAGCCTCCTCAGAAAGTACAGTCGCTGTTGAGCTCTCTTAACCAGCTCTGTGGTGTTGTGTATCCAATTAAGGTCCTCACTGATGTGGATGCCCAGGTATTTAAAGCTGCTCACCCTCTCCACCTCAAGCTTCTGAATGAACAGCGACCGATGGGGTCTTCTCCTTCCTTTCCTCATGTCCACTATCATCTCCTTTGTCTTGTCCATGTTGAGGGTGAGGTTGTTGTCCTCACATCATGACACCAGGTTGGCCACCTAACTCCTGTAGGATGCTTTATCATCTCCAGTGATGCGTCCTATCACTGCTGTGTCATCCGCAAACTTTAGGATGATATTGTCCTTGTGGGAGGCAACATAGTCATGGGTGAAGAGACTGTAGAGGATGGGGCTGAGAACACAACCCTGTGGAACACCTGTGGTCATGATGATGCTGGCTGAGGTCCTGTTGCCCATCCTGACAGACTGGGGCCTGTCAGTTACAAAGTCCAGTAGCCAGTTGCAGTGGGTGGGGTGCAGGCCAAGTGAAGACAGTTTGTCGCTGAGTTTGTGGGGGATGACAGTGTTGAAGGCGGAGCTGTTGTTGACAAACAGCATCCTAATGTAGGAGTCTTTATCTTCCAGGTGGGAGAGAGAATAATGGAGTGCTGTAGCGATGGCATCTGAGGTGGACCTGTTGGGCCAGTAAGTGTACTGCAGGGGGTCCAGGGTATCTGGTATGCTGTCTTGAATGAGGGCCAGCACCACTCTCTCAAAGCACTTCATGATGATTGGAGTGAGTGCTACCGGTCTGTAATCATTCAGACAGGTCGGCGGGCTCCTTTTGGGGAGAGGGATGATGGTTGTTGTTTTGAAGCAGGAGGGGACTATGTTCTGGTTGAGGGAGAGGTCAAAGATTGCTGTGAGAACGTCGGTCAGCTCTGCAGCGCATGCTCTGAGGGCCTGCGTATGTTGTGTGGTCCTGCTGCCTTGCGGGGGTTGCTATTCCTCAGTGCTTTGTTTACCTAGCCTGGTGAGACTCTTAGTGGGGGGGGGGGGGGTACGTGAGTGTGTGTCTCTTCTCTGTGCTGTAGCTGGTGGTCTCAAAAGCCCCTTTTCCACTAGTACCCAGTCGGCCTTACTCTACTCTACTCTACTTGGTTCAGTTCTGTTTCCATTACAGCTGGGTACGCCTGGGGTGGGTGGGATTTTTTTACAGCAAGGCGGTGCCACACTCCAGTGACGTAAAACACGCAATACAATACAGCCTGTCAACTGATGTCAATACAGCCTGTCACTGATGTCAGCACAGCTTCACAAACGATCAGTGGTTGTAGAGCTTAAGAATGTCTGGTTTATTTCCTGTGCAAAAATTTGCTGTGATCTAAGTAAAGGAACCCCATTTCACTGTTTATGGGAATGTAGAAAAATCAGAATGTTTTGGGAAGAGGTGAGGTTAACAATTGAAAAAATAATTTCAAAACAAATCACATTGAACCCTAAACTATTTTTGTTGGGTCTGTATCCAGAAAAACTTAACTTTAATAAGAGTGAAAGAGCATTCATAGACCTCAGTTTGCTCAATGCCAAAAAATGTATTGCACTACTGTGGAAAAACTCATAGACCAGATGTGACTCAGTGGTTAAGACAGATGTTACCAACCTTCCACTAGAAAGAATAGCATACATACTGAAATCAAAGGAAAATGTGTTTGAGAATATATGGAGACCTTTCATTGATTATGTAAAGTAATTAAACATAACTTCTGAAGAAGAAGGTGAATGATATGTGTGGACCTTGCAAATTCCAAGCTGGTGAATGTATATTATGTATTCTTTTGTAATAGATTACCTAAACAGAGGAGCATTGTTGATGACTTGTTTTTGTTAATGGTTGTTTTTATTACCCTTTTTTTGTTATTTTCTTATTGTTCTTTTTAGTTTTTAAATTACTTTTGTGTTAGTGTCTGACTGTGTGTGCTGTTTGTAAAAAAAAAAGGTTCAATAAAAATATTGTGGGAAAAAAATTTGCTCTGATCTACGTGAAAATCATGGACTGTTGAGACATCATGGACATACCTGCTTCAGCTGCACTGAGTGTGAGATGGTGTCACAGCAAAAAATGATCAGCTGACACAACTTGATCGCCAGGTTAATAACTATATTAGCCACAAAATGTATATTCAAAAAGTAAACAGTACTGAGTTCGGTATAATAAGATGTATTTGACAGTTATGATGCATTTTAGGCCAAAACAAACTTGATCTAGGATTAAAAGCAATTAAAATAATGCAGTCACAAGGTTACATGGAACATGCTTGATTTACTAGATACATATACCGTAGAAATATATATTCTCTGCATCAACAATGTACTATACATGCATTCATGTAGTATTGCACTGATAATAAACCTCTGAAGTTTTTGCAGATGTCTCTTTTTATATGTGAAGGTTACCACCATGTGACATAAATTTCTTAAAAATGAGCCATTATTTTCAAGGTCACCCATAAATGGTTTGTACTATTGACTCTTTTCCCACCAGTGTATTAACAGACAAAAACAGAAATCATGATACAAACACATAAGTCACTAAATTGTTTATTACAATCAGCAGCAAATTCCAGATTATTCAGAATGTGCAAAACTCAAACTGTCAGACTGGGTCACTCAGCAGCTGGGATGTGCAGCTCACACTGGTCTCAGATCAGCAGATCTTAGGCCTGCATCTCTGTAAATAGTGACGCAAGGTCCAGTTTGGGGTGGATCGATCGTTTACCTCTTGCCTAGACAAAAGACAGAAATGGGTGGTGGTTAAAGGAAGTTTAAAACATATTTGGGAAATACACTTGTTGCTAAAAGCCAGTGGTGGAATGTGAATGAATGAATCTTTATTTCGGATAGATTAAAAGAAAATAGAATAATATAACAAAGGGGAAAAAAAATCTAATAAGGTCGAATTAAACAATAACTCCTCTGATTATACAGTTCAACATAGGTTATCTGAAATGGGTGATGGCTGAAGCTGCAGCTTATATTGCCCACCATATTCCATCCAAGAATTCAAAAGAAAAACAAAACAGGAGCAATTCCAATTCCAATGTGACAATAAAGTACTTCATTGTTGTATTTAACCACAATTTTCATGTAGCTGCACTGATGTAAAGTCGATTTTACAAGGGCTGGGTTACATTTAAAATCACCTGCTTTTACTGTGGCCTCAGCAATCAGAATGAATTAATACATTCACTTGAATGGAATATAGTACTTTAACTGAGGGTGTGCATCACTGAGTGTGGAGTCACTCAGTCAAAATATGGAGTTTTTATCAATAAAAGTTTGTCTTGAATGTAAAAGTGTCTTCTTGCCCTGGCTTCAAGTGTGGGCAGTGTTTTGTACTTTTATTGCTAAAATATAAAAGGATGCACTACAATGGGTCTCAAATATTTGTAATGTGTCCTGTTACTGCATGAGTTTATTGATGATAGAGTATAAACTACACATATAAACTAAATTATATTGATGACTGAACAACTGCCATTCCACAAAAGATACAGTTATGAACATAACTCACAAAGGATCACACAAGTGATCTGACAAAAAAAATAAATACATTAACAAGTGGTTTATTTTACAGTTGATGTGCCAGTCTTTTTCAATTATTCTGTAATTAATACTCACACAATCAAATAAATCTCAGTTCAGTCCCTTTTATATTAAGTGGAAATTGTGCTACTTTGGTTTTGACACTTTACCTATAAAAGCAAAGGATTTCAGTACTTTCCACAGTGGCGACATCTGTTGTTAAGCGGCTGATTCCCTCCTCCCTAGACGAACGACAGAAATGGATGGTAGTTAGTTTCAAGCAAGTTCAACACTTATACAGGCACATCTCAAAAATTAGAATATCATGAAAAAGTTCAATATTTTTGTCACTCATTTCAGAAAGTGAAACCCATATATAGATTCATTACAGGGACAGTGATATATTGAAAGTGTTTATTTTAATTTTGATGATTATGGCTACAGCCCATATTAACCAACACCTCAGCGGCCAACATTTCTATTTAAAAACTATTTTTTAAAGTTTATGTAATATTCTAATTTTTTGCCAAATTGAATTTGGGGTTTTCAGGGGCTGTAAGCCATAATCATCCAAATTAAAATAAATAAATGCTTGAAATATATCACTGTCTGTGTAATGAATCAATATAATATATGGATTTCTCTTTCTGACACTTTAGAAAATCATATGAATGACTTTATAAATCACTGGTTTGAAAAAGCACTTTTATATTGTTGAGATTTCGGCTCCTGTCGTCTCACCAGTATCCACTATAAACAGGGAGGCTAACCCTGGCATGTGGAAACATATTCTAGCATTAAATTGCACACAATTTAATGTGCAGCACTAAAGTGCAATACAAAACAAAAACCAGGACTTTAACCAGGATTAACATATTTCATCGTTTTGCTCTCACAAGCGAATATTTAGGAGAAAACAAGCACGAATCAGCAGTTGGTACTAGCTAGCTACTAGCCAAAACTCGTTAGCTAAAACGAGTTAGCCAGCACAAAACGGCATTAAATTGCACACAATTTAATGCGCAGCACTAAAGTGCAATACAAAACAAAAACCAGGACTTTAACCAGGATTAACATATTTCATCGTTTTGCTCTCACAAGCGAATATTTAGGAGAAAACAAGCGCGAATCAGCAGTTGGTACTAGCTAGCTACTAGCCAAAATTCGTTAGCTAAAACGAGTTAGCCAGCACAGAACGGCGCTGTATGGCTCAAAAAAAGTGAGCTTACCACCAACAGGATAAATAGGCGAACAGATGCACAATATTACAAATCACTCACCATCGATGGTTCTCTCACGTTCGTCTTCAGCTTGTCAGCAGTACGGTTCTATTCTGCGCAGCCATCTGTAGGGTCCGGATCACTCCTCTGACTGTGTATCTGCCAGCAAGCAGAGAAAACCCCGCACCTCTTCGTTGGACCACGTTGTAGATTTCTGCAAAACCTACAACGCTGTCTGTATTAATATCGTATCTACTCCGTGACTGAGTTAGTCCATGATTGCAAATGGCGGTCGTAAAGATTTCAACAAAGACGGCCGCTTTCGTGACGTTACGCCCTGACCAATCAGCGGCTAGCAGTCTATTGACATCAAATCACACCTCGCTTTCGCTCGTTTATACCCTGCCTCTTAACTGGCATGAAAATAGTGTCGGTTAGAGCGAGCTGGGTACAGTGGAAAAAGCGAGAAAGTGAGTAGAGTAGAAGTAAGTAAGGCTAAGGCGATACTAGTGGAAAAAGGGCCTAAAGTGGGTGTAAAAGATGTTGAGATCATCCGGCAGGCTGTCTGTAGAGCTAGTGGTGCTGCTGTTGGTCCTCTTGTAGTCTGTGATGTGTTGCAGGCCTTGCCACATGTGCCCTGGGTCAGGAGTGGAGTAGAGGCTGTCCAGCTTTTCTCTGTACTGCCTTTTGGCTGTTGTTATAGCCTTTCTCAGTCCATACTTTGCAGCTTTGCACTCAACCTCACAGCCTGATTTAAATGCACAAGAGCGAGCAGGCAGCATCTGACATACCTGACTGTTGATCCAGGGGTTCTGGTTGGGGATCTTCCTTACCTGTATGGTGGGTACGATGGTATCAATGCATGTGCTGATGTACCCAGTCACATATTCAGCATAATCCTGTGTGATAACAGAAGAGTCCTCTTGGGTGGCTGCAGCTTTAAACACATCCCAGTCTCTGCAGGCAAAACAGTCTTGCAGGGTGCTCTCAGTGTCTGAAGTCCAGCGCTTAATTTGCTTAATAACAGGGTTTATTTGTTTCAGCTTTTGTCTGTAGGCTGGGTACATAAACAGTGAGATGTGATCTGACTGCCGCTGGGGGCGGGGTGCCACTCTGTAGGTGCCACCTATGTTGGAATAAATATAATCCAATGTACTTTTATTGTGGGTGGGAAAGTCCACATGCTGGTAATATTTGAGGAGTACAGTCCGTAAATTGCACTGGTTAAAGTCGCCAGCAACAATAAAAACAGCATCGGGATGTTTTGTCTCTACTGTGCTGATGACATCATGGAGTTCGTTTAGCACTACTGTGTAGTTGGTCTATGGACATATGTATACAGCGGCCAGAAACACAGCGCTAAATTCCTTCGGTAAATAATAGGGATGGCATTTCAGCAGTAAAAACTCCACGTTGGGTGAACAGCACTTGTAGACGGTTTGTACATCTCCACACCATGAGTGTTTTATAAATGCACACACACACCCTCCCCTCATCTTACCAGAGTCTCCTGTTTTGCCTGCCTGGTGTGTTGAGTGTGTCTGGAGCTGAATAGCGCTCTCCAGGACTCTGTCTGAAAGCCAGGTCTCGCAGAAAATTAGGGCACAGCACTCTCTTGTCTCCCGCTGGTCTTCAATCCTTACTCTTAGTTCATCTAGCTTATTTTCCAAAGACCAACCATTTGCCATTAAGAGACTGGATAGTGGTGGCCGGCTGGAGTGGGCCTGTAGCCTAGCATGTAGCCCTCCTCTCTTGTCTTGCCTTCGGCGCCTTCGACCCCACCTCCGATGCGCTCTCTTGGGGTCAGCATTCTCACGCAGGCTCGGTGCTTCGGGGCCTTCCTGGGGGTGCTGATGGTCACCGCGGGGGCAGACGATGCATTGCAGATCGGGTGGTATAAAGCCAGTAAACTCTGTGTGGCTGCTTGACTTAGCGATATCCAGCAGTGTCTGTCGGTTACATGTTAGCAGTGCATGACCTCCATGCACTGTAGAAAGAACAGCAACTTTGCAAAAAAGAAGAAAAGTTGGCATTCGGAAGCAGAACGAGCAAAGACGTTCGCCAACAGGTGGGCTCCATCTTGCATCTACCTATCTAATTTACAAGAAAAAAGCAAATTTACGTGAAAATAAAGTAAAACAAGCAAAGTCCATGTGGGCAAACACAGATGTGGCCATTAAGGAACCCACGGACAAACCCACATGGGACCCATAAGACAGCTCAGACTTAACGGTTGGTGGGGCCCACATGAACAGGCTGGCTGGGTCTATATAAAAAGCTGTCATTTTGGATGAATTCCCTTAATCTCCTAAACAAATAAACATCAGAATATTATAGACTACTTTGATGTATGCTATATAATGATAGTGTGTGTTAGACAATAATTGGATTACTTAATAAAAAGCCAGACTTCACCAAAAACATTCCCAGACATGTCTATGGTCATTTAATATTGCTAGAAATATCTTCAACTGAGAGTACAATCTGTCGCAGGGATTGTGCCCGTTAATTGGTTGAATTTGCATACATATCCCCAAAAGAGAAGGGAACAAAAAGGCCTACTTAATAGGCACGCACACACCCTGTACACTGTTTAAAGCAGTGGACATTCATAAGTCCCTCTGATCCCCTTGATTAAAGAAATCCCTCCAATCTTCTAAAAACCAGCGACAGACCCTGGCAGTGACGCAGCCAGATCACTCATTTGTACATGCTATATTATGCCTCAGAGGATTGACCTCTGACATCATACGCTGTCCCTCTGCATTTCTTTCTCTTGCTTTGTCTCAGCACATCCTTAACTAAGCCTCAATCACCAGTTAGACAGAATTAATGGAATATAAATCCCTCTGGATACATTAGCTAGATCCACTTCACATGGATGGACTCAAATTATTATGATTATTTATTATTGATGTGTCATTACCTGAGCAAACTGTCAGGAATGAGTAATCTGTGGCATACACTGATGCTATGTAATCTTAAAATTGTTTTGAACAGGATGGAATTTGTGCAAATGTGATCTTATTAGAAATTCATTCATGTTTAAACTGTTAAACTGTTTAAAGTGACCGGAGTGGTGGCCTAGTGGTAGAACACCCACCCAACAACCGGGACGTCGTGGGTTCAAGCCCAGCCAGGTCATGCCAAAAGATCATATAAAAATTGTCCTTCCCACCATCTAGCTTGGTGGTCAGCACAATGGAGTGGGGGAAGGAAAGTTGGCACTGACAAAAAGACAGGAGGTGGAGCTAGAGGTGGCGGAGTTGAAGATGCTAAGATTCTCATTGGGAGTGACTAGGAGGGACAGGATTAGAAATGAGTATATCAGAGGGACAGCTCAGGTTGAGCAGTTTGGAGACAAAGTAAGAGAGTAAAGGCTGAGATGGTTTGGACATGTGCAGAGGAGGGATAGTGGAGATACTGGACAAAGGATGTTGAAGATGGAGCTGCCAGGCAGGAGGAGAAGAGAAAGACCACAGAGAAGATTGATGGATGTAGTGAAGGAGGACACAGAGAGGGTTGTGTTATGTCCACAAACCCGGCAGTAAAGAGATGGACAAGGATGCTGCACTGGAACTGAGCTTTATTATGGAACTGGTCACAATACACTATACGTCTTCACCGTACCGAGTTGCCAGGGCCAGAGAGCCCTGAAATGGTGGACTCGCCCATATATATGTCGGCATGATGACGCAGCCACATGGTGACATCATCATGCTGCATATTATGCAAAACAGCAGTCACCAGGACACGCCGCAGCTGGTTTGCATGTCAAAGCAAGCCATCCGTCAGCCGGAAACATACTGCTCCCAACTTCGCCACAATTCTCAGTGGCGCAGTTTGTCTTGGCGACTGCGGCCTGGCCAGTCGTCGCCTCGGTCTGTCGTCAGCACGAATCCGAACCCAGTCCATGACCTGGAGCAGTACCTTGCTTGGCTTCACGTGCTGCTGTACTCTCGGTGGCTCTGCAGCCACCACGTTCGCAGCGGACCCTTCACCTGTCGTTTTCTTTGTTGGTTGAGGCTCGTTGTGGGTACTGAAGGTGTACGGTGCCCCCTCTGGGTGACTCTCCTCCTGAGAGCGTGAAAAGAGCGCTTTGGTGTCCATACCATCCGTAGGTACCTCATCCCACACCACAACATCATCCTTCAGGTTCTGCGAGTTCCAACGTCCACACCCGGCCCACTCGAACCCAGCGCTGTCCCTAATGGTGAAACCCAGTCCATAGAAAAGGTCTCACCCCATGATGTTATCACCATGTGCTGCCATCTGGAACGTGAAGTTGTGCACAGCATCAGATTTGTAGTGAGCAGTTAATTTCACAGTCCCGATATTCCACAGTCTGTTACCACTGTACCAGTACAGTGGCGCTGAGCTCTTTCTGATCCTGTGATAGGAGAAAAACTTCTTTGCCGTGGCCTAGATTAGCATCGACCGCACCGCCGCAGTGTTGAGCAGGAGTGGTATAGCTACCCCATCCAATTCAACTGTACAATAAGAGTAACCATTGAAACCGAGACTCACCGAGTGGATGGTCGGCGGCAGCAGGCTGGCTGGCTTATTTGGCGGGTTCCGCGGTGCTGGCAACCGGCATACCTTGGCGAAATGGTTCATGCACTCACACTTGCTGCACCGTTTTCCTCTTGCCGGGCAAACTCGCACTCTGCTCTGATGCGTCGGGGACTAACAACCCCCTCAGACGGGGCCTCTAAGAGCGGATTTTTGGTTCACTGCATTAGCCTCATTTTCTTCTTCCATGCTTTCTCCATCCTCCAAGTCCACTGTATTGGCCGATGTCTTCTGTTCGAGTGACTTCTGTGACTGGCACCAATTTAGCTTCGAGGCTAACTTGTCCACAGCCTCCAACTGGAGTGCTAGCTCGACTGCTCTAGCTTGCATCAGATCATTTGGTGGCGTTAGCAACCTAGCTCATAGCCCAGCATTACATGTGTATTCAGCCAATTGGTCCAACACCATCTCGTCCTCCAATGGCCCAAAACAGCACACACTAGCTAACTGTCTCAGGTCCATGACGAACTGCTGTATTGGCTTACAGACTCTTTGGTGTCTCTGGCAAAAATGAATCTGTCGTACTGTCATGCTGTCTGGCGTGGTAAAATAGTTAGCTCGCAGCTCCATGACTTCCTCATATAAGTCCATTGTGCCGAGCGTCTGGTCAGTCCTTTGGCCCTCAATGTCTAGGTTGTGAACAAGCACCGCCCACGTCCTCACCTTATCCAGCTTCTCCATGTCCAACACTGTAATATACATTTCAAATGCCTCCAGCCAACGTGGCCATGGAACTGGCAGTTCCCCGGGGAGCTCAAGGAAAGGCTGCAGTGGTGTTATGCATGCCTCCATGGTTTAATCCTCCATCACCAAATGTTATGTCCACAAACCTAGCAGTAAAGAGACGGACAAGGATGCTGCACTGGAAATGAGCTTTATTATGGAACTGGTCATAATAAACTATACGTCTTCACCGTACCGACTCGCCACGGCCAGAGTGCCCTGAATTGGCGGACTCGCCCATATATGTCAGAGTTATGATGCAGCTGGATGGTGACGTCATCACACCGCATATTATACAAAACCCATCATTACAGGTTGGTGTTACAGAGGAAGATGCAAGGGATAGGGTGAGATGGAGGTAGATGATCCACTGTGGAGAGCCCTGAAGGGAGCAGCTGGCAGAAGAAAAAGAAGACGCATTGGTTTTACTATTTATGTGTACTGTATGTGTTTAAGTAAAACGAACAATTTTGTTTTATTCTCTGACAGAAAAACACTCCCCCAAATTCCAAAATGTCATCATTTGACATCAACTGGTCAAAAGAAAAAAAAAAATGTTACCTTTAGTTCAAATAATGCAAGAAAACAAGTTCATGTTCATTCTTTAACTGCAATACTTAAGTTTTAACTTAGGAAGAACTCAGAAGTCTTTATTTGTGGAATAACTTTGATTTTTATACACAGCTTTCATGTGTCTTACAGTGCTTAGATTGTAGTGTCTGTTTAGCCAGTCCAAGCGCACAGTACCGGCCGCTAATGACATATCTTGACGTGTAACAGCATTACAGCCAAAACCCAGTGTCCAACATCCATTTATTAAAGTAAAGTCTCCAGTAAAATAACCAAAATACAAACCAAAATCAATTTCCCATTTTCCTTTACCCTCAGTGTTCACGGTCGGTACAATGTTTGTCTCCACAAACAGCAGCGCCTGTGTACGCTGCAACGGTTCCTTTAATAAGAAAATGACTTTCAACCAATCCAAAGCATGCCACCTAGTGGCTAGAAGCAATAACAAAAAATAAACAACTACATAGATGATCATCTAATCAGTTCCTCCTTCAGAAGATTGAGGTGTCCTTATGTTGGTGTTCAACAAATATTCAAATTCTATGTGGAGATGTCAGTTTAAGAACGATTTTGCAGTGCTGTATACCAGTGTTGGGAGTAATGTGCCACTACTTTTGCAGTAACGTGTTGTGTAACAAAATTACTGTTTAAGAATTCAGTAATGCCTTACAGTTACTGAAATTTGATCAGATGCATTTTATTAATATGGATAGATATTTTTAGCGCAAACAAATAAATATACAAACTGACCCTACCGTAGCTGAGACGTAGCTGTCAGTCGACGTGACCTGTTGCAGATAGCTGAGTCTTCATTACTGAGCGGAGGAAGAGATTAAGCTACTTTGTATTTGTGGAAATAGAAAAATAATTTTTCCTTTGTCGTGGTTAAGGACAAAAGCATATTGGTGGGTTACAAACTAAACTGCTGGTTGAGACCTACTGCAATCTTGAGAAGTGCTTGAAAAAAGCAACAATTGTTGCCACCCACAGCTGTCTCAGTTATTTATTACTAATAATAAATATATTTTACTTATATAAAATATAAATATTTTACTTATATAAAATATAAATATAGTAAAATATATTTTACTTATAAATAAGTAATATTACTTATTTTGTGTAATGCATAGATTATTGTTTGCTTTCATTTTGCATGTTTCTTTTGTTTCTAATAGTCCTGTTTACTATATGTGGTTTTAACTTGGCCCATATTTTAACTAACACCAACATTTCTCATCTTATTGTTTTGCATGATTTATACTGTTTGTCACGTTTTAAATGTTAAATGTCCCAATTGTATGCTTTTGTGACAATAGCCTACAACATAAGGATGTTTTAATAAGTTTTCATATTAATGCCAATATCTCTGTTATTAGATTTCTTTTATATTTCTTGTAATTTTATTTTCATTTGTTTTTACTTTGAGGGTAACTTGAAACATCTGTCCAGGGACTAGAGATTAAAAATAGCCTTTTGTCTAATAGTGGCACGTTTACAAAACTGTTTATTAATGTGCACTGTTCCTGCTAAATAAACAAAGGAAAAAAAAAAGCTCTGACAAAGCTAGTGCTAAGAAACGGCTAGCTATGCTAACAACACCGTGTTAATGGAACTATGCCATCTGAACAGCCACAGCTGGATGTAAAGTGGAAATACTCTTGTCTTAACAGCCACAGCTGGATTTCAAGCACAGGTATGTATCTGGGCAGTTTGTGACCCAGCAAGAATTAAAGCAACTGATTGCCAGATATGTCTTTACAGACTGAGGACGTAACTCACTTTCCATCTGACAGCTGAGACTGTGATCCACTGGAGTTAAAACTGTAAGTGCTCCTGCCTGCTCTGTGTTTCTGCCGCTCTCCCTCTCTCCCCACTGATTAGCGCTCTCCCTGAAGCCCTGATTATCGCCTGTTGCCAATCCAGGAGCCCTTTTAATAGGATGCTCTCCCACTGCTCTGTCTGTTCATGTTAGACCCTCAATCTGACCATTTCCTTGCTTTGCCTCCATTTTATGAACTCTTGTCTTGCCTGCCATGTTCTCACCTCTGCTTGTTTTAGACCCTGTTGCCTGCCTGACATTTTGGACCTCAGTTTGCCCCATTTGCCTGCCGTGGTCTGACCCCTGTCTCCCCTAGGATCTTGGACTTGCAATACAGACTGGACTGGATTACCCGGACTGCGCACATTCCCCTCCATACTCCCAAAGTAAATTGACTTACCACTGTTTGCCTGCACTGCCTCCTTCACTCCTTCCCCTTCATCTGGGCCTGGCCAGCCTAATTGTAGCCCTTCCCCGGAATAACACCACCGCTTCCCAACACTGATGTGCCCCTTTCCTGTTACCAACTCCCCAGCTGAAGAGGATCAGCGACCCTGGTAGTACACCTGTAAGTACAATATTATTCTCCCAACCTCATCCATTATACTTACCCCTGTTCTGCGCTCTCCTCACAGGGTTGCCAGATCCTGGCAGCAAAATTATTATTGCTTTATTTGTTGTACAATTTTGTAATAAAAAATTATTGTCACTTTACTCTCCGCCTCCATCTGTGTTGCTTTTGGGTATAAGCCTGTCAACCCTGTCTGTATGCGACCAGCTTATAGACTCAGCGACTAGGATGGAGGCAATAGTTTCTCGGTTCAGCATCCTTTAGCTGTGCTTTGACAAAACATCCAACCAAAATCAAGTCATTTTGAATAAAATGTTAAACTTGTCAGAACACCACACAAAGTTAAAAGAGACAGTTCAGAACCTTGCTGCTGCCGCCTCCACCACTGCTTTCCTGGGGGCAGCCCCTCCGGTTGACTGTCGGGGTCGCTCCCGGCCATTCACCGCGTAGTATCCTTATGGGGGGCAGCTTTTTTGACAGTGTACAGGGTGATTTTCACAGTGACTGCAGTAGGATTAGCTACTTGACGGGTCTGCTTGATGGCCACGCTCTCTCCTGGGGACAAGCTATAATTCAAAGGCCAGATTATCAGGTATATTCTTATGAATGTTTTACAAATTAATTCTCTCTGGTTTTTGACCATACTGACTGGGAAGGGAGCGCTTCCATCCACTAGGAAGCGAGAACCGCGGCTGAACACACAGTTGACTTCCACGTGCTTGTGGCTGAGGCGGGGTGGAATGACATCACATTGCCTTCAGTATTTACACACAGCTTAAATGCCACTCTCCATGATGAACTCATTCGCCTTCGGGATGAACCCAATTCCCTAGACGATTTCATCTCCCTGGTCATTACACTCGACATTCAGCTACAACAACGTTCTCGAGAGCGGCAGTCCGGCTCTCGTCCCGCACCCCTTTCTTCATTCACTCGGTCACCACTCCTTGCTCTTCCACCTGTCACTACCTCCTGTGACACACCCGAGCCTATGGCGGTGAGCCGGTCCAAGCTCACCTATGCCAAATGGCAGCGGCGCTACAAGGAGGGCTTATGCCTGTATTGTAGTATAGCCGGTCACTCCGCCCGCCGCTCAGTGTCAACAAAGTTAAGAGTGAGCCCGTCAATTGCAGTAGGGTGCCTGACCAGCTGTACATCTGATCCCTCACTCAGTCGCTTATCACTACCCATACATTTGCTGCTCGATTCTGCTGAGTATGTCGGTTCCACTATAATTGACTGGAGCTGAGCAAAATTTCATTTCTGAGCACCTGGCAACTAAATTCAAAATCCCATGCATTGAACTGCCCAAACCCTTACAAGTAATTGGTCTCTCCAGTCAACCCCTCTTGCCCTGCTTGCTTTCAGTAACCATCGCGAACACCTGGCCTTTCTAGTTCTCCCTGTGTCCACCTCCCCTGTTGTGCTTGGGTTCCCCTGGTGAAGCTCCATAACCCAGTTATTGACTGGAAGACGGGGGTTATAGGCTTATGGAGCTCATTCTGTATGTCCACCTGCCTCCGGTCCGCCACCTGCTCCCCATCCATTGACATTCAACCCACCGCTTCTGATGGCCAGACTTATTCTTGGTTCCCCCAGTAACCATGATTTAGCCCCTGTTTTCAGCAAGGTGAAGGCTCTGCCCCCCCCCCCCCACCGCCCGTACGACTGCACCATTGAGCTTCAATCTGGGGTCTGATTTCCCTCCAGTCATCTGTACAGCCTGCCTGCCCCCAAAAGGGAGGCTATGGATAAATACATCAAGGAGTCAGTGAATGCCAGCATCATTTGTCCCTTGTCTTCTGCAGTTGGTGTGGGGTTCTTCTTTGTGCGAAAAAAGGATGGCTCGATGCGCCCTTCTATTAATTACCATGAACTGAATAATATCATCATCAAGGATAAGTATGCTCTTCCCCTAATGAAGTCAGCCTTTGATCGGCTCCAGGGCTCCACTATTTATATCAAATTAGATTTCTGCAACACGTATCACCTCATTTGAATACATGAAGACGATGAATGGAAGATAGGTTTTCATGCCTCTAGTGGACACTTTGAGTACTGCATTATGCTGTTCCGCCTCACCAACATCCCTGCAGTATTTCAACGCATGATCAATGATGTTTTACGGGATTTTCTGTACTTCTTCATGTTTGTCTACCTGGACTACATCTTAACTGTTAGAGTGTGAGAATTTTTGTGCCCCTAGTGGCAGAGCGCGGCACTGCACCTGTCTTCTCACTCTGACGTGATTGCCTGCCTTGGGGATTTGTACTGATTGTACTGATTTGCCAGTTTCAAAAGGTGGCAGACATCAGTTGGAGGACTCAGTGGATGACATGTAATACACAAAAGAAGAAGGACTCCTCATTTCCGTTTCCTGTTTCAGCATTTAGCCCAGAAAGTTAAAATGTCTGCGATCATCACGTCACTTTTTCGGCTTTGTATGCCAAAAATAGCCACGGGATACAAGCAAAATTTATGTGGGATAATCATAAGTCTTTGTAGATGTGGTACAGACTTTAAATTACCGACAGAACGCAAAATATGGACCATGATGTGTGAAAACGCAGCGACCATGTTAGCCAGCCCCCCTTTGTCAACAGTAAGTGACTTATTTCATTTTTTTTAAATGTATTGATTTTTTGTTCATATACTTATGATATATGATATATATATACTTTATAATTTTGTTTGCATTGATGTATGTGGATAATGTTTATACTGTTTTCATTTTGTTTTCTTCATCTTTTTCTCTTTTTCTCTGTTTCTTTTCTCTAAAGCCCATCCAGGCACAAGAGTTGCAAACTAGCTTAATGCTGTACACTCTCTGTACAACACATCAGATTTTCTTTTTTGTCTATGTTTATTGCACTGTCCCTGACAAATAAACAAATAAAATAAAAAATAAATAAAATACTTTGAAGATAAGATGATGAGGTACCTCTGTAAAAAAACAAAACAAAACAAAAAAACGGTGTCAAAAGACTGAACCATTCTTTGTGTAAATACGTCCAAAGTCCAGTTTTGACTGAGTTATGTAATTTAAAGAGGTGCCGCAACATTATGCAATTTAGATGCGTATATTTATTCCTATCTGAAACTTTGGATCATATTTTACATCTTTCTATTTTACAGTAAGCCATTATCTCTTGCAACTTTCAAGTTATAGCCTTGGAAATCTGAACTATTTTATTGACAAAAAATATTTACCACTCTTGACCACTATGGGTTATGTCACAGTTCGGCAACATACACACTCAGAGGATAAATATTCTCCCAATCCCTAGCCGAACACAGGGTTCACATGTGAATGGTTCTTCAACGCCTCCTAGAGAACCAACTCTATGTAAAGGTAGAGATGTGTGAATTCAACGCCACCACGATCACCTTCCTGGGGTTCATTATCTCATAGGGTTAGATTGAGCCCAATCAAAAAAAAATAAGGCTGTGACTGAATGGCCCGTTCCCTTGACCTGCAAATAGCTCCAGCAATTCCTGGGGTTTGTCAATTTTTATTGGCACTTCATCAGGAATTTCAGCTCCATCACTCATCCCCTCGCCTCCCTCACCTCCCTCACCTCCACCAAGACCCTGTTTCGCTGGACACCGGAGGCAAACGAGGCTTTTTGACTGCTAAAGAATTGTTTCACCGAGTCACCCATACTCATCCACCCCGACGAAGCTCGCCAGTTTGTTGTGGAGGTGAACACCTCTGATATTGGGGTGGCAGCAGTCCTCTCACAGTGCTCGGTTATTGATGCTAAACTACAATCTTGTGTATATTTCATTCAGCACTTGTCCCCAGCCAAGAGAAATTATGGCATCAGTGACCGGGAGCTGCTAGCAGTGAAATTTGCCCTGGAGGAATGGCATCACTGGCCGGAGGAGGATGCCCAGCCTTTCTTGGTTTGGACTGATCATAAGAACTTAGAATACATCTGATCAGCCAAATGACTCAACCCCCGCCAAGCCAGATGGGTCCTTTTCTCCATGAGGTTCCACTTCACCCTCACCTACAGACCTGGCTCCAAGAACCTTTAAGCCAGATGCCCTGTCCTGCCAGTTCACAGCCAACTCGTTGGTCTCTGAGGAGGAGGCTATCCTACCTGAGAAAATCATCGTGGGAGATGTTTCTTTGGAGATCGAGCAGTGCGTCAGGGAGGCACAGGTCACTGAACCGGACCCGGGAGGGGGTCCACAGGGCCGCCTTTTTGTTCCGCCAGCAGTGAGGGGCGATGTTATCCACTGGATCAACAGATCCAAATTCTCCTGCCACCCTGGAGTTACCAGAACCCTATCCCTCCTCCACCGCACCTTCTGGTGGCCCTCCATGGACTGGGAAATCCATGATTACATCAAAGCCTCTTCTCAGTACTCCAAAGGAAAGACCTCTACTTTCCCTCCTACCAGCCTGCTTCAGCCCCTTCCTGTTCCTAGTCGGCCTTTGTCCAACATCACCCTTGACTTTGTTTCGGGTCTTCCCCTGTCTGACAGCCACACCATAATCCTCACCATCATAGACAGATTCTCCAAGGCCGCACACTTCGTGCCACTGAAAAAACTTCCATCAGCCTTGGAGACTGCACAGCTCCTGTTGGTTCATGTGGTCAGATTGCATGGCATCCCCTCCAACATTGTCTTGGACCGTGACCCCCAGTTTACCTCCAAGGTATGGTGGGCCTTTTGTGAGTCCATCGGGACACAGCCAGCCTCTCCTCGGGTTATCACCTGCAGAGCAACGGACAGTGTGAATGGGTTAATCAGGAGATGGAGGCTATGCTGCACTGCGTCACATCATCTGACCCATCCACCTGGAGCACCCTCCATTCTTGGGTGGAATATGCTCACAATTCCTCCACCTCTGCTGCCACCGGATTGTCCCCCTTTGAGGCATCCCTTGACTAAAACCTCCAGTTCTCTCCATCACTGAAGAGGAGGTGTTGGTCTCGTCCATCGCAGCCCACATAGTGTGTTGTAAGTGCTTCTGGAGAGTCAACAAGGTGGTGCTGCTGCGCTCGGTGGAGAAGAACTCAAGGTGGGCTAACAAACACAGGTGTCCTGCCCCTAATTATTGTGTCAGGCAAAGGGTATGGCTGTCTACAAAAAACTTTCCCCTCAAGATGAACTCCAGGAAATTATCCCCTCCCCCACTTTGGGGGTCCATTCGTTATAACTGCCATCATCAACCCCTCCTCTGTAAGGCTCAACCTACCTGCCGTGCTCTGTGTCGATCCATCTTTCCACATCTCACAGATCAAGCCGGTGTTTAACAGTTCAATCTGCCCACCGTCCAAATCGCCGCTGCCACCCAAGATGGTAGATGGTGGACTGGTCTACTTGATAACTCGCATTATGGATGCCCACCACAGGGGGCACGGCATGCAGTTTTTAGCTGATTGGCAGGGGTATGGGCCAGAGGAACAATCATGGATCCCTAGGCCCTTTATAACGGATAAGTCCCTCATCACTGACTTCTATCAATGCCATCCTGACAAGCCCTGTATTACGCTAGAAGGCATTCATGAGGTGGGTGTACTGTAAAGGTTTCTGCCTGCTCTGTGTGTCTGCCTCTCTCCCTCTCTCCCCTCTGATTAGTACTTTTCCTGCTGCCCCTATCGCCACCTGTTGCCAATCCAGGAGCCCTTTAAATAGGAAGCTCTCCCATTGTTCTTTCTGGTTGTGTTAGACCCTCAACCTCATCATATCCTTTCCTTGCCTACATTTTATGAACCCTTGTCTTGCCTGCCGTGTTCTGACCTCTGCTTGTTTTAGACCCTGTTGCCTGCCTGACGTTTTGGACCTCAGTTTGCCCCATTTGCCGGCTGTGCTCTGACCCCTGTCTGCCCTAGGATCTTAGACTCTCAATACATACTGGATTGCATTACCCGGACTGTGCACATTCCCCTCCACACTCCCAAAGTAAGTCAACTTACCACAGTTTGTCTGCACTGCCTCCTTCACTCCTTTCCCTTCATCCAGGCCTTGCCAGCCTAATTGTAGCCTTTCGATGGAATACCACCACCGCTTCCCAGGACTGGTGTGCCCCTTCCCTGTCACCAATTCCCCAGCCAAAGAGGATCAGCTACCCTGGTTCAGCGGCACCTCCCCAGCGGACCTGTAAGAATAAATGCACAATATTATTCTCCCAACCTCATCCATTATACTTATGTCATGGGTGCAGTTGAGAGACTGGACCCAAACACTGGACATCTGACAGTGTTTAATGTGAGCTTGTCACTCAGACGCAGCTCGAGGGCTTAAGCAGAAAATAACAAATTTAGCTTGGAAGAGGCAACAAAAGCTAAGGCAAAAACAGGCTCAAACAGGACATAACTCAGGCTGGATACCAGACAAGGCAGGACAAGACAGAAGCACGTAATCACGCCAACATGACTACAGGAACCCAAGACAAACAGAGGTGGAACAGAACCTAAATAGACAGGAGGCAATCAAGAGAAAATGGCACACGTAGAGACACCAATCATGACTGATAACTGACACAAGAGGAAAACAGAGGTGACAGGACAGGTGGGGTTGTACACACAAGCATAGCTGGAGGACGCAGAGAAACATGAACAGAGGATGTAAAAAACATGAGCAGAGGATCAGAGAGGAGACAAGACCATGACACATAATGATGATAATAATAATAACTTGAATTAAGAGAGAAAACCAAGAAAGAAAAGAATAACAAAGCACAATAATAATAACCATAATCCACAGAGAATAATAAAGATTCAATTCAATTCAATTCAACTTTATTTATATAGCACCATTTCACAACAGCAGTCATCTCATAGCACTTTCAAATGTAGGGGAAACCCCCACAGTTGCAGAAAGACCTCAGGAATCAGGTGATCCCCTGTGAGCAAGCGCTTGGTGACGGTGGAGAGGAAAAACTCCCTTTTAACAGGAAGAAACCTCCAGCAGAACCAGGCTCAGGGAGGGGCAGTCATCTGCTGTGACTGGCTGGGGGGTGAGGGGATAGAGAAGATGAGAAGAACAGACATGTAGAGAGCGAATATTAAAGGGAAGAAGCCCAGTACATTATTGGAGGTCCCCCGGTTGTCTAAATCTATTAGCAGCAAAAGGGGCCTGATTGTTAAGAGCTTTGTAAGAGAGAAGAAGGTTTTTAAACTTAATTCTCAACTCTATATATGGTGTACAAGGGGCGCTGCTGAAGTCATTCTATGACACGGTGGTGGCATCAGCCATCACTTTTGGAGTGGTCTGCTGGGGCAGTGGCATTACTGCAGCCGATAGGAAGAGACTGAACAAACTGATTAAGAAAGCTAGCTCTGTCCTGGGGCAGCGCCTTGATCCGATGGAGGAGATAGGAGAGAGAAGGACGGTGGCTAACCTGTCATCTCTGCTGGAGTCCGAGTTCCACCCTATGCAGGACATACTGGATGCACTGAGGAGCTCATTTAGCAGCAGACTACATCATCCCAGGTGCACAACCGAGAGGTTTCGTAGGTCCTTCCTACCAACGGCTGTCAGACTGTACAACCTAAGCAGGGCTGCTCGCAGAGATAGCAAAAAGACGTAACAAACTAATAGTTTTTTTGAATGCTAAAGATGCAATAGACTTACACAATGGTCCTCTCCGGCATACAACTAGGAACATACCGGTCGCTATGGAGGGTGAGAATATGTATGGGCACATAATCATACCATGTAGGATAACTAAATAGACGGTTATGCTGTTTCATCCCACCTAGCAACAATGCTCTGCACTGTGTGTGTTTATATATTTACATATTTATTCCATCTAGCTACAATGCTCCGCACTGTGTGTGTTTATATACTTGCATATTTATTCCACCTAGCTGCAATGCTCCGTACTGTGGGTGTTTATATATTTACATATTTATTCCATCTAGCTACAATGCTCTGCACTGTGTGTTCATATATTCATATATTTATTCCATCCAGCTACAATGCTCTGCACTGTGTGTCTGTGTGTGTGTGTGTATATATATATTTTATAGTAATATGTACATATGTATATTAGCTGCTCTTGCTTGCTTGTTTTTTTTCTTGCCTTCTGATTGTTGCTCTGAGTGTTGCTATCCCTGTGCTGTTGCAATCCTGGAATTTCCCCGTTGTGGGACTAATAAAGGCTGATCTTATCTTATCTTATCTTATCTATGGGAAGCCAATGAAGGGATGCTAAAACCGGAGAGATATGATCTCTCTTTCTAGTACCTCTTAAAACCCTTGCAGCAGTATTTTGGATCAACTGAAGTCTTTTTAAAGTAGAACTGAACCCACCTTTTGGCACAAAAAGTAGAATAGTAGATTAATTCCTTATTACCTATTGTATTTTTCAACACATAAAAGAAATTTTTAGGCCGTGCGATGGCCAAGCTATAAGCCGATAAACTTTTGCCTCTGGCTGGCAGTGCCAAACAAACCGGAAGTAGTGCAGACGACGCTGCGTGACGTCACGAGTGTGATCCCTAAACAAAACAACAATGGCAGATGATAGCAGTTCCAGCAGTCAAGAAAACCAGAGTTTTCAGAGTGAAGAGACATTCAGGATCGGTGACGAGACAGAGGAGGATGCAGGAGTGTGGCAGGTGGCAGGCGTGCACAAGGGCGAGCCCGGGAGACAGCGACCTGATGCACCTGTGACAGCAGCTGGCAGACGGCGATGCAGAGGCGAGGTCCGCCGCCGGGGAATACACCTGTGCACAGGGGAGAGACTGGAAAGGCAAAGGTAGGTATGCTTACGCTGTAGATCTTGCTGGGAGATGAGGGGGTTCCTCTGCAGCAAGAGGGCTGAAGGAATCAGACGGCTTCATGCCGAAGCCCAGGGCAGAGTGGCTTATATCCCACGCTGCTGACGAGGCACAAGTGTGCGCGCAGCTGGCGCCGCTAATGAGCGGCGAGTTGTAACATATCCAGCCTGTGTTGTGTTGTAGCTTAGTTTTCTTTTTTCTCTGTCACATTTTGTCTTAGTTTTGTTTTGAATTGTAATCGTTCTTGCCTGTTTTCTCTTTTGAATTCTTGGATGGAATATGGGTGGGCAATATAAGCTGCGGCTTCAGCCATCACCCATTTCGGATAACTTACGTTGAATTGTATAATCAGATGAGTCATTGTTCAATTTGACCTTGTTGTTATATCATTCAGTTTCTTTCAACCTGTACTGTACTATCCGAAATAAATAAATTCATTCATTCATTCAAAAAATTGGGCTATGTATTACAATACTTCTACAGACTATAGTGGCAATACACATGAACAGAACTGGCCTCTGCATTTGACTGTGCTATTTATAAATACAGTGATCCAAGCCAACGCTAGATCCAGGAGCTTTAGCTAACTATAGACCAATCTTTAATCTCCCTTTCATTTCAAAAATCTTAGAAAGAGTTGTTGCTACGCAATTATTTGACCACCTGCAGGGAAATGGTTTACTTGAAGAGTTTCAATCTGGGTTTAGAATCCATCATAGTACTGAAACAGCCTTAGCGAAGGTCACTAACGACCTCCTCATTGCATCTGATAATAGACTAGTTTCTGTACTTGTCCTTTTAGACCTTAGTGCAGCTTTTGATACTATTGATCATAATATTCTACTTGATAGATTAGAACACTATGTTGGACTTAATGGAACTTCGTTGCAGTGGTTTAGATCTTATTTATCTGATAGGTTCCAGTTTGTTCATGTAAATGAGTTTTCTTTCAACTCAAAGCTTAGTCATGGAGTTCCACAGGGATCTGTGCTAGGCCCTACTCTTTTTAGTTTATATATGCTTCCGTTAGGCAACATTATTAGAAAGCACTGTATACATTTTCATTGTTATGCAGATGACACACAATTATACCTGTCAATGAAGCCAGATGATAGTAATCAATTAGCCAAGTTAGAAGCCTGTCTTAAGGAAATCAAAGCTTGGATGACTTGTAATTTCCTGCTATTAAATTCAGATAAGACTGAAGTCATTGTTGTTGGTCCAAAAAACCTTAGAAATTCCTTTCCAAATCAAACTTTCAGTTTGGATGCGGTTACTCTTTCTCTTAATAGCTCTGTGAGGAACCTTGGAGTTATTTTTGATTAGGATTTGTCCTTCAATTCACATATTAAATTTGTTTCTAAGACTGCCTTCTATCATTTGCGTAATATTGCCAAGATTAGGAGCATCTTGTCTCAGAGTGATGCTGAGAAGCTGATCCACGCTTTTGTTAGCTCGAGATTAGATTATTGTAATTCTTTATTATCAGGCTGTCCTAAAACATCTTTAAAAAGTCTTCAGCTGATCCAAAATGCTGCAGCAAGAGTTTTAACAGGTACTAGAAAGAGAGATCATATCTCTCCGGTTCTAGCCTCCCTTCATTGGCTTCCCATAGAGTTTAGAATTAAGTTTAAAATCCTTCTTCTTACTTACAAAGCTCTAAACAATCAGGCTCCTTTTTATTTAAAAGATCTGATACTACCGTATTATCCTAACAGAGCACTACGCTCCCAAAATGCAGGATTACTTGTAATACCTAGAATCTCAAAAAGTACAATGGGAGGCAGAGCCTTCAGTTATCAAGCTCCTCTCCTGTGGAATCAGCTGCCAATCTGGATTCGGGAGTCAGACTCGATCTCTGTTTTTAAGAATAGGGCTAAAACCTACCTTTTTGATATAGCCTACAATTAGGGAGGGATCATGTGTTTCTGAACCCTCCCTTAGTTATGCTGCTAATAGGTTTAGTCAGCCGGGGGACCTCCAGTAATGCACTGGGCCTCACTCCTTTCCTCACTCTCTATGAAATATTTTTTTTGCTGGTCATTAACATTTGTTTGTTCTCTCCCATAGATTGAGTCCCCATCGTGCTGTTTGCTCTCTACATGTCTGTTCTTTTCTTCTTCTCTATCCCCTCACCCCCCAGCCAGTCGCAGCAGATGACTGCCCCTCCCTGAGCCTGGTTCTGCTAGAGGTTTCTTCCTGTTAAAAGGGAGTTTTTCCTCTCCACCGTCGCCAAGTGCTTGCTCACAGGGGATCGCCTGATTGCTGGGGTCTTTCTGCAGCTGTGGGGGTTCCCCCCTACAGTTGATAGTGCTATGAGATGACTGTTGTTGTGAAATGGCGCTATATAAATAAAGTTGAATTGAATTGAATTGAATTGATCCCTCACTTATCACGTTTAATGGGGACCAGAACCGACCGCGAAAAGTGAAAAACCGCGAAGTAGCGTCACCCCCCCCCCCCCAAGGGCGTCACAAGCACTATTTTGCACAAAAAGGCACAAGAGAACAGCGAAAAGTGCCACTAAGCAACACGAGCGATAAAGAACAATGAATGCGGTCTTCCTTCGCTGGGTATGGGCGCTCTGCAGGGAGAGAAGCTGGGTAAAACGTCTCGGCCAATCAGCTTGCGAGGTAAAACGTCTCGGCCAATCAGCTTGCGAGATTCCCGAGGGGTGAAGAGGTGGGCAGAGAGGAGTGGAGCGGTGGTCAGAGAAGTGGATTTTGAGTTGTGCAGGCTCTCTGTGTTGATACCTGATGTTCTAATGTAGTCTCCCTGCCTTCTGCTAGCGCCCGGGCAACTTTCGTGCCATTTTTTCTCAATTTTGAATTTTTGATGAATATTTTTGAAAAATCCGCGATGCACTGAGGGCGCGAAAGGTGAAACGCGAAGTAGCGAGGGATCACTGTAATATCTATATCTAGAAACGCATCGCTTCCCGGTCGCTTTTCCTCCCCTTCTTTTCTTTCGTCGCCATGACAGCTTTCCTTGGCCACTGAACAGATCTTCCCAGGTGTTGGAAGTGTTTTGTAGTCGACTATCACGACAAAATGCACCAAAAACAACCAGTGTCGACGTGCTCGCAATGGTAAACATGGAGGACTGTGTCACACTCGTGACGTCACGCGGAACTCCGGCTGCACTTCCGGTTAATCGGCGGATTTGTCTGATTTTTCAGGGCGGGAAATTCAAAATCACGATTTTCTCCAAGATTCCGGGATTTGTGGAGGGGGTGCCAATGATAAATTATCTTTATAATTGTATGTACTATCACCCAGTGCCGTTCAATGCCGTTCAGTTCAGTTCTACTTTAAAGACATTTTAGGCCAACCTGATAATAAAGAGTTACAATAATCTAATCTAGAGCTAACAAAGCGTGGATCAGTTTCTCAGCATCACTCTGAGACAAGATGCTCCTAATTTTGGCAATATTATGCAAATGATAGAAGGCAGCCTTAGAAACAAGTTTAATATGTGAATTGAAAAACAGATCCTGATCAAAAATAACTCTATGGTTCCTCACAGAACTATTAAGAGAAAGAGTAACCGCATCCAAACTAAACGTTTGATTTGGAAAGGTATTTCTAAGGTTTTTTTTGGACCAACAAGAATGACTTCAGTCTTATCTGAATTTAATAGCAGGAAATTACAAGTCATCCAAGCTTTGATTTCCTTAAGACAGGCTTCTAGCTTGGCTAATTGATTACTATCATCTGGCTTCATTGACAGGTATAATTGTGTGTCATCTGCATAACAATGAAAATGTATACAGTGCTTTCTAATGATGTTGCCTAACGGAAGCATATATAAACTAAAAAAGAGTAGGGCCCAGCACAGATCCCTGTGGAACTCCATGGCTGAGCCTTGAGTTGGAAGAAGACTCATTATTGACATGAACAAACTGGAGCCTATCAGACAAATAAACCACTGCAACAAAGTTCCATTAAGTCCAACATAGTGTTCTGATCTATTGAGTAGAATATTATGGTCGATAGTGTCAAAGGCTGCACTAAGGTCTAAAAGGACAAGTACAGAAACAAGTCCATTATCAGATGCGATAAGGAGGTCATTAGTAACCTTCACTAAGGCTGTTTCAGTACTATGATGGATTCTTTCTAATTGACAAGTCTTCTGTTTTAAGCTACGAGTTTCTGTGTTAAACCAAGGGGTTAGAAATCTCTGATTGGACTTTTTCTTTTTTAAAGGAGCCACCAAGTCTAGAGTATGATGCAGAGAAGCTGTAACACAATCTACCCTGCTGTCAATTACAGAAGGAGCAAGCTCACCATCTCTTATCTCTGTTGTGTTGACACATGGCATTGATGAAACGATCTGCTTAAATTTGGTAACAGCATCATTTGAGAGACATCTACTGTAGTCATATTTTTGTTTAGGCGCTAAATAGTCAGAAATAGTAAAATCAAAAGTTAACAGATAAGGTCTGACAGTACAGGATTACGAGGAGACACTACCAGATTTTCTATTTCTACGCCATATGTCAGAACAAGGTCCAATGTGTGGTGGAAATAATGGGTAGAATTTTCTACTTTCTGAGAAAACTCCACCCAGTCTAATATTGAATTAAATGCCTTGTTAAGACAGTCACTATCTACAGCTACATGTATATTAAAATTCCCAACTATAATTATTCTATCTGATTTCAGCACTAAATCAGCTAAGAATTTGGCAAATTCGGATAAAAACTCTGAGTAGGCTGAGGGAGGACGATAAACAATGGCAAGGAAAATTGGGTTTAACCTAAGATTGCTAACATGCCTAATACTGAGGACCAGACCCTCAAAGGAATTAAAACATGTTTTTTGATTTACATTGACTAGTAATATAGAAAGCTTGGGATCAGTCCGCCAAGGTCTCCGCCTTTGACTGCCACCTAATCCACATAGCACCGGACTTCCATGATCCCTCCTGCAGGTGGTGAACCTACTGGAGGGCGGACCCATGTAACTCCTTCGGGCTGAGCCCGGCCGGGTCCCATGGGTGGAAACCCGGCCACCAGACGCTAGCCTTCGAGCCCCTCCCCCAGGCCTGGCTCCAGGGTGGGGCCCCGGTAACCCCATACCGGGCGGGGTACACTGAATCCTTGATATACAATTTATCATGAGAGTCTGTTGGATCGTTCTTCGTCTGGCCCTTCACCCAGGACCAGTTTGTCTTGGGAGACCCTATCAGAGGCAAATTGCCCCGGACAACATAGCTCCTGGGATCACTGGGGCACGCAAACCCCCCCCACCACGATAAGGTGACGATCCATGAGGGGGGTCGGGGGCAGTGCCTTTGGCATGGCAAACCGGGGTGGTGGTTCCTCTCTTCAAAAAAGGGGACCGGAGGGTGTGCTCCAACTTTAGAGGGATCACACTCCTCAGCCTCCCTGGGAAGGTCTATGCCAAGGTACTGGAGAGGAGAGTCCGGCCGTTGGTCGAACCTCGGATTCAGGAGGAGCAATGTGGTTTTCGTCCTGGCCGTGGCACATCGGACCAGCTCTTTACCCTCTCGAGAATTCTTGAGGGTTCGTGGGAGTTTGCCCAACCAGTTTACATGTGTTTTGTGGACTTGGAGAAGGCATTTGACCGCGTCCCTCGTGGATTTTTGTGGGGGGTGCTTCGGGGGTATGGGGTATCGGGCTTGTTGTTACGAGCTATTCGGTCTCTGTACGACCGTTGTGAGAGTTTAGTTCGCATTGCCAACACTCGGTCGGAGTCATTCCCAGTGAGAGTTGGACTCCGCCAGGGCTGCCCTTTGTCACCGGTCCTGTTCATAATTTTTATGGACAGGATTTCTAGGCGCAGCCAGGGAATGGAGGGTGTCATGCTTGGTGACCACAGGATCTCATCTCTGTTGTTTGCAGATGATGTTGTCCTGTTGGCTTCATCCAGCAATGACCTACAGCTCTTGCTGGGACGGTTTGCCGCTGAGTGTGAAGCGGCTGGGATGAGAATCAGCACCTCCAAGTCCGAGTCCATGGTCCTCAGCCGGAAAAAGGTGGATTGTCCTCTCCGGGTTGGGGACAGGCTCCTGCCCCAAGTGGAGGAGTTTAAGTATCTTGGGGTCTTGTTCACGAGTGAGGGGAAAATGGAGCGAGAGATCGACAGACGGATTGGAGCAGCATCTGCAGTGATGCGGACGTTGTACCGGTCTGTTGTGGTGAAGAGGGAGCTTAGTTCTAAGGCAAAGCTGTCGATTTACCAGTCAATCTACGTTCCTACTCTCACCTATGGTCACGAGCTTTGGGTAATGACCGAAAGAACGAGATCGCGGATACAAGCGGCTGAAATGAGCTTTCTCCGTAGGATTGCTGGACTCACCCTCAGAGATAGGGTGAGGAGCTCAGTCATCCGGGAGAGGCTCAGAGTAGAACCGCTGCTCCTCCACATTGAAAGGAGTCAGTTGAGGTGGTATGGGCATCTGATTAGGATGCCTCCTGGACGCCTCCCACTTGAGGTGTTTCAGGCACGTCCCACTGGGAGGAGACCCCGGGGCAGACCCAGGACTCGGTGGAGAGACTATGTCTCCCAGCTAGTCTGGGAACGCCTTGGTATCCCCTCTGAAGAGCTGGAGCAGGTGGCTGGGGAGAGGGAAGTCTGGGCTTCTCTGCTTGAACTGCTGCCTCCGCGACCCGGACCTCCGGAAAAGCGGTAGAAGATGGATGGATGGATGGATGGATGGATAGTAATATAGAATGGTAAATTGTCATTACTCCTCCTCCACGACCAGAACTTCTGGGATTTTGATAGTTTTAATAACCAGAGGGAGTTGATTCATTTAAACCAACATAATCCTCTAGCCCTAACCAAGTCTCTGTAAGGTATATTAAATCAATCTGATGATCAATTAACAGATCATGGAATAATCTTTAACAAACCACATTTAATGTTTAAATTATGAGTAGGAACAAAGGCCAAATCATTAAATTTAGAGACTTGATGTTTAATTTGAGTTTTACCAACTGTTTGTTTAATCATTCTGTGATGCTTATACATTATATTTTTATAACTTTGGAGGGAGCAGACAATGATTCTCTGATGGGGAAGACAGGGGCTAAGTTGAGAGGTGGCGGATGAAGACGAGCAGCAGAGAGGCTTGTATTTAACAAGTTATGTTGTATTTGTCTTGGGTTAAAATGTTTGAGGTAATGGGAGACAGACATAATCTCTATGGGGTTATGAAATGAAGACTGATCTAAACAGTGAGATTTATTTAGATTAAGAGGATTAATATGAGAAGGGGAAGCAAAAAAAAAGGGCTGGTTGGCAGACCCAGGTACTTTGGGGTGAGTTAACATACCAGCTTTCAGTCACTGTACTAAAATATGCTGAATGGAATAAAACCGATTGTCTCTTAGAACATGTGCACCAAGTCTGTTTGGATGGATGCCATCTGGCTTCATAAATGATGTGCGGTTCCAAAACAGGTTGATTGTCTATAAAACCAATGTTAAAAGTAGGACATGTGTGATCACAACCAGGTATTAAGGCTGAAAGTTCTGCTTCAATAATTGCAACATCTTCTAAAAGGTGCAAGATGCCCAGAAATAAACACGTCTTCCACAGTTCATAAGAGTGGATAGAAGGTTCATGAACTCACTCTTTAAGATCGCCGACGTTTCATCTGGGATGTTGTTGCATCCAACGTGCACAATAACAGTTTTAGCATATGGGTATTCATTTAATAGGCCAGGGGTAAGAGCCTCAGTGTCTGACACTTTAGCCCCAGGAAAAAAAATTTGTAGCACAGTACCTGCTTCTGACGTTCCTCATTACTGAATCACCAATTACCAGCGTCGTCTGGGGAAGCTTTGTTGGTGGCTTCTGAAATGGTGGATAATTTTGCCGTAGTTGCTGCTGTGGTAGCGGGGTGCGGATGTGGGGGTGTTGTGGGGGGATGTGATCTCTTCTTTTGGGAGCTGGTGTATAGTTTGGCACACCTAAGGTAGTTTTGATTGGGGGCTTGCAGGTTTGGGCCGCTGCTGAAGGAGTAGGGGCGGCCGTGGGAGGATGATTAACGTCCAGGTGGAGTAAATCTTCCAGGGAAAGGATGTCAAATCTGTTTTCCAGCAAAAGAGGAAGGGAGGAGGCGCCGCCACATCTGGTCAGTCCCTCACGTTTGCTATTTGGCTCAACCAAGGTCTAGGGCACACTCTGAGGCTGTGACAAACCACTCGGGGCTTTGGGTTTAGCTCCAAGCTGAAGCCAGTGTTTGATGCTGGAGTCCTGGACAGCTGAGGTGACCGGAGCAGGGGTGGAAGTGGATGGCGATGTGTTAATTTCACCCAGGTAAGTAGCCGTCTCTGCTAGCTGCGAGTCCGTCGCTGGGGCCAATGTCCGTCCCAAAATAATAGTGTCCAGGTGGTTTTCAGCCTCCTGAATCTTATAAAGGTTAGAGAGTCTCAATTCCAACTCAGAAACCTTCTTAGAGAGGGAGACACAGCTGACACAAGTAGGGGATGGAGCCATGGCTTTCCAGGCCAGAAGTGGCTAGCTAGCTAGCTAAAACAGGTTAGCCTAACCTGGCGAACAGCCCTGCCTGGGGTCTGATTCACCTGTGTGCCTGATCGGGCTTTCGTATTTACTAAGCTAGCACTTAGTAAAAAGTTAATATCAGTAAAAGAGATAAAGAGATAAAAATTTAAAATGGAGCTAATACAACAAACAAAAACAGACAAGATAACGCTTTGACAGCGTCATGACCGTTTACAAACAGACGCCGACACATGCGCACTAAAGATGAACTCAGAGCGAGGACGTGGGCTGGGGCCAATGTCCCAAAGACAATATAAATTATAAATTAGGATGAGGGCATGAGACCTAGCCCACGCCCTGACAATGTAACCCTGTTCTGCTCTCTCCTCACAAGGTTGCCACATCCATCCATCCAGCCATCCATCTTCTACCACATATCTGGGGATCCGAGTCACGGGGGCATCAATCCAGGCAGAGTAGCCCAGACTTCTTCCTAGATCACACAGCACCATGATCCCCATGACTCCTCCTGCAGGTGGTGAGTCCACTGGTTGTCAGATCCTCACAACAAATTATTATTGCTTCATTGGTTGCACAATTTTGTAATAAAGATTATTGTCAATTTACTCTCTGCCTCCATCTGTGTTGCTTTTGGGTCGAAACCTGTCAACCCTGTCAAAAGCACATTTACTTAGAATAGAATACAATAGGCTTTGTCATTGTATAATTGTACAGCACAATGAAATTGTGGGTGCTCCACCAGGCTACTGCGCAATAAAGTAAGTGAGAAGAATTTGAATTAAAACAGTTACAGAACGCACGATTAACCATATGAGTGAGGAAAAGGTAAAAGTAAAAATAGTAAATAGCAAATTGGTATATACACAGGTACGGTAGCGGCTTCATGGATGGGACTACGTATATACATAGGAGTGTGGAGTGAAGAACACATAATAGAGTAAAATGACCCAAGGATTATGGAGAATATGTACAGTAGTGATTTCAGAAATGGGTCAATATACATGAAAGTGAGGAGTGCAACGACAGGTGAGTTATAATAATAATTAAAAGGTCCTCAGTTGTGTGCATGTGAGCATTAAGAGGGAGGGGGGTGGGGCCTCTGACTGCAGTTTTGATGGTCCAGGGGAAGAAACTGTTTGTCAGTCTGGAGCTGTGGGACCTGATCGATCTGAACCGTTGTCCAGATGGAAGCAGGTCAAACAGGGGGTGGGCGGGATGTGAGGGGTCACCTGTGATGGCCTTGATCCTTCTGAGACAGGAGGCTCTGGAGATGTCTTCCAGGGAGGGCAGAGGGCTGCCAATAATTTTTTGGGCGGTGTTGATGATCCTCTGCACAGCCTTCCTGTTCTCAGCCGTGGCTCCGGCGTACCACACACCCAGACAGTAGGTGAGCATGCTCTCCACTTGCTACCTAGATAAAGATAATTCAAAAATGGATGTTGATCTCCAAAAGCAATTTGAGGGACTGGATCATGTCTCTGTCACAGTAGATATTTGGACTGTGGATAATGGACATTTTTTTTTTGGATCACTGCATATCAGATTAAATCCATATCATAAAGGTAAGTTAAACATGGACAGCTTTATGCAGTGTTGCCAACTCTCACTCCAAAATGAGGAAATTACTGGCAATATCGTGTTGATTTCCTTCTGATTTTTCCCACAATAAGAGCTCTGAAGGCAGGATAAAACAGACTGAACATGTTCTAAAAGCTCTGTCTAAAACAATCTGTTTTCAGCCTGACATTAATAAGCCCATGATGTAATCCAATAATTAAATCATTTTGCTATGTGTGCAAGATGATTTAAGTATGCATTTAAAAGTAAGGTGAAAGGTACTTTTCCAAGTAGCTAGTTACTTTAATCATGCAGTAATTGGTAAAGTAACTCAATTACTTTTGAAAAGAAGTAACTAGTAACTGTAATTAGTTCCTATTTTTAGTAACTTTCTCAACACTGGTGTATACACATGACTATCCTGCTTTTGTTCCCAAAACATTTTTGCAGATCAAATAAATACCAGCATGACTTTAACTATATATATTTTTTCTGTTTCGAGGTTTCCACAGGGTATCATCACCTTGTATCCTATAAATATAACCTTGCTGATTATGGCTCTATAGGGGGAAGTCAGTGTTTGTATGTTGAGGCATGCAAGCTATAGTAGTTAAGCTGTCAAACCAATAAACCACTTTATTGCATTTCAGCTATGTGACCCTGCTACAAATAACCACCTTTTTGTCTCCTGCTGCTATGAAGATTTGGCACTGTGGTAGTTTTATAATGGACTATTTGACATAATTTCTTTTTGGTCCAGTGGCATAATGTGAATTACATAAATGCGTCCATCCACCTGCATGTTTTGCTGCTAATGTAGAAAAGATGATGAGAGCCACATGTGACTAATTATAATCAAAACTGACTTTCCTTCTGTGAAACTGTAATTGGTGGCAAATTATTCATATGAGTGGAGTTCTCACAAAAATCCATTACACCCTTTATAAGCACAAGAAGAGCAGAACTAAACTTTGTAGCAGTAGCACTGCTGCCTCACAGAAAGATGGTCTGTGGTTGAAGCCAGACGGAGATCTTATGCATGGAGTTTGCATGTTCTCACTGTGCTCACATCAGTATGCTCAAGTTTTCTCCCCAAATCCAAAAACCTGCCTTCATAATAGCACACTATATGGCAGTGGTCACTCCAACTTAAACTAGGGCTATGTGCAAAATCATTTCCTATCCCTTACATACTATAAGGATTTCAAATACATAGGATTGTATGGTGATACTCCACAGAATATTGAATATCAAAATTGCTTTACAGCTAGTTGACTTGCCACATGCATGTGTACAGCGGAGTAAGAACCAGTAAGCATCTTAAACAGGTTAGATTAATACATGGACACAGTGGACACAAAGGAGTCACTCAAATCCACTAAACTGGCTTTAAAATGCAGAAACAAGAAGATTTAGTAACCACAATCTCTTTTCATCATCTCCTTATACAAAGAGGCACAATAAGAGAATGTGACAGAGCAGTCACAGTCAAAAGTTACATACTGACGGGTTAAAACATTTATGATTTATGATTAATTACTGCAAAAACAGTAATGCAAAACATCTCATGTGGAACACTTCTTTTAGCCAGTAAAAGAAACTAATGAGCACTGTGTTTGTATCACAAAAATTGGCTACAATAGAGGGTATGCACATGATGTCACAGAGCTCATGGCAGTAACAAAACACTGAGAGGCAAAAATGAGTGGCAGCATTAGAGTGTATGCAGTAAAATCCCAAATATACTCCTTATGGTCTCTCAGTGATCTTTCAATGAACTTGGTCTTCCTTTTGTCACAACCTGGCTCAAGGCTGTACAAAAAGGGAGACCACACATTGATGCCAATTAACCAAAAGTTTATTTAAACAAAATAAATGTGCCTGTAAACGTCAGTGGTGTGTGTGTGTGTGTTGGATGCATGGACCAAAACAACCAGTCACTAGCCAACCCAGTGACTGCAGGGCTCTGTGTGGAGTGGCAGTGGCAACAATGGCAGTGGCAAGCCTAAACAGGAACCCACAGACCACAGACAGAACAAGCAGAAGCCACCAGTATCACCCTGACCAGATGCAAAGAAAACGGGAGGAACGAGCAGAGCACAAACACAGCAGAAAGGCAACCGGCCTCCACGGGAGCCAAAAGCTGCCGACAGGTGCGCAAGTGTGGCTTATATAGGAAATTCCTTGACCAGGGGCGGTAATCCACACCTCCACCTACAACATAAGAAAAAAGGAAAAACCCAGGACCCACTCCACAAGGAGTGGGGTGGAAATATATTGAATGCTCAGTGATCTCTCACTGAGGTCTCAGGCGTCTCTACCTTTGGGGTGAAAAAAAATTGGCGTTCATTAAAAAAATCATTGAGAGATCATTGGGCGATTGATGAGATTATTGAGCACTCAAACAATGTGTCTCCTGGTCACTCAGTGATGTGGGGCCGTAACCCCCCCGCCCCCCCCCCCCACACACCCACAAAGAATGGTCTTCCCACCAGGAAATCACGCACAGACTGTCCTGTAGATAAAAATGATAAAAAAAAATGTATTATACAATAATGAATATTTCTAGTTCTCTTTATTATTTACAGTTTTCTATATACAAAATATTACAGATACAGATCCACTATGCACTCACCAAGCTCTAATGTAAGCATCTAGCCAACCAATCACAGCCCTCAGCTACCCAGCAACTCCGGTACCTAGAGAAGCACTTTAAGAGCAACAGAAGCAGAAAGGATGGCCTAGGTAGCTACAGACAAGTTTTTCTGTCTTAAAATTTCAAAACTTGGTGATCTAGACAGGGCATCCGCCACAACATTCTGAGCCTTTTATGAGGTGGCTGTCCAAATAGTACATCTGCAAAAATACAAATAGGTGTCCCTTGGGAGGATGACTAAAATCCATGGTCAACCAAATAGAGAGAAGAAACCTGCAAGGAGGCTGACCCAAGTCCACAGCCAGCCAGATAAAATAGAGGCGCCCATCGAGGGGACAACCACTATCAAAAACCAACAACACGAGCAGAGGTTTCAGCCCAGAAACAAGGTGGAACAGCTCAGGAGCAAGGGACCACAGTTCATGCAGGTTTTGCAGCAACTCAGAATCCTTCAGCCTGCTCTGCATCCTACACTCATCAGGAGTAACCATCATGTCATCATCTGAAACATGCACATCCACAGACACAGCAACAGCTACTGAACTAACAGGGTGCTGAGTCACACTCCCCCCGGTTCAAAATCCAGCTTTCCCGAGAGTAATCTGGTTTCAGCAGATTAACCTGGCAAAGCTGTGTTTCCCTTTTATGCTCAGGCATGGACAACAAGCAAGCCTTATCAGAAACCAGTTTGACAGGCTCTTTGACAGTGTCGCCCAGAGATACCTGACTGTCGGAGACAAAAGCTGAAAAAACTGACTGTTCCAGCGGACAGTTTATTACAGAATCCAAATTATCTGACACATCAACTGGTGTTGCTGATGAATCACAGCAAGAAAAGACATGAGGAGGCTTAACACAGGTTTTTAGAGTTGATATAAGGATTAAGTGGAAGAAGATGGATGGATGGATGGATAATTTATTGGCGCAACCAACACCACAGAAGTCATTGCGCATGCTGGAAACAATTCATAGACATTCTGATCATGCACCGTCTCTGAAACAGAAGAACTAGGCGTAAATTAGAGGAAATATCAAATGAGTGTGCACAGCTAAGAGCACTGTCTGGACCTAAACCAGCACCATTAGCAGCATAAACAATCAATCTGAGTTTCTCCAGTCATGCCCGTCTTAATTTTATTTCCCACAGTAACAACTTTTTCCATTGTTCAAAAGTTAACCCGGCAACATTTCCGGTCAAACCTGCTTCAGACATCATAACCATGTGCTACGCAAATGGCAACACATACTGTACAAACAAATCCAAACTGAAGCACAAAATTTAATTATTTCAAGTGCAGCACTCTTCCCAACAACCAGAAAATAATTAACTCATGCCCAAAACACCACAAACAGATTTACACACGTGGACAAAATTGTTGATACTCCTCTGTTAATGAAAGAAAAACCCACAATGGTCACAAAAATAACTTGAATCTGACAAAAGTGGTAATAAATAAAAAGTCTATGAAAATTAATCAATGGAAATCAGACAATGCATTTGAATTGTGGTTCAACAGAATTATTTTAAAAAACAAACTCATGAAACAGGCCTGGACAAAAATGATGGTACCCTTAACTTAATATTTTGTTGCACAACCTTTTGAGGCAGTCACTGCAATCAAACGATTTCTGTAACTGTCAATGAGACTTCTGCACCTCTCACCAATCATGTACAGTAGAACGAAATTGTGCTTACACACCACATGTGTAGAATCAGAAGGGCCGCTGCCATGCAAGGCGCCGCCACAGATTTCCCTCCTCTATTCCATAACTGCTGAGCACCAAGCTGGACGGCAGGAAGTTCCGCTTTTATATGGTCTTCGGCATGACCCGGCCGGGATTTTAACCCCTGCCTCCCGGGTGTGGGGCGGATGCTCTACCAACTGAGCCACCACTCCGGTGGCTCACTGGAACATGTCCCTATGGTCACATTATTTTCAGTCTTTTCTAGGGGTACCATCATTTTTGTCCAGGCCTGTTTCATGAGTTTGTTTTTTAAAGTAATTCTGTTGAACCACAATTCAAAAGCACTGTCTGATTTTCATTGGTTGATTTTCATAGAATTTTTATTTATTGCCACTTTTGTCAGATTCAAGTTATTTCTGTGACCATTGTGGGTTTTTCTTTCATTACCAAAGGGGCACCAACAATGTTGTCCATGTGTGTACAAATTAACTAAAACACTTACCAACCTCCTTGTCTCCCCAACAGGTGTGCGTTAATTCAGAAAAAGCTGCACAACAAGCGTTGATGTCACACGGAGACCACACCCACTCGTCCATTCACAAAAATGCCGTCACTGCCTCTATTCACACACGTCAGTAGATTGAGCAACCGGACTAAACCTAAACTGGGCAAACAAAGAAACAGAAGGACCTGTACTTATATAGCGCTTTTCTAGTCTCAAAGACCACTCAAAGCGCTTCACTAGCACTAACCCTCTACTGTAAGGGCCTGTAGGAGACAGATATCTAGGGACAATTTAGAACAACCAATTAACCTAACATGCATGTCTTTGGATTGTGGGAGGAAACCGGAGCCCCCGGAGTAAACCCACGCAGCACAAGGAGAACATGCAAACTCCACACAGAAAGGTTCCTACCCCTGCCAGCCTGGGGATTCAAACCTGGACCCTTCTAGCTGTAAGGCAACAGTGCTAACCACTGCACCACCGTGCTGCCCGAAGAAAGTGTATCCAAAAAACAGACACACTCGAAACTCTCCACCCTTACTACCTAGTCAAAAAACCCATGTCTAAATAATGTAGACCCTAGTCTTTGTGCAGTTACCAGCGGGAGGTTCTTTACTCATAAATCCACTGGGGCTGAAAAGCAATTGCTGTACAGCAATTCGCAGGTTCCTGTGGATGTGGCCCCAGGCCACTTTCACCACCACACTGAACTACATACAGCAAATCCCCTAATGAAATTCACTGTTGATTTCCAGTGATATCAGAAAAAAATAAATGGAAAACACTTTCCTGGATTTAACCCAGTTAAAAAAACGGACGGACAAATTGGCTAAAATGAACAGATGAGCTCCTATTTCATCACAGCTGATAGTTAAATGGACAGATGAACGAATGGGTCCAGAGCCCCCATTTTGTCACAAGTGGGTCTAAGCTTAAACAAACAGATCGGGTCCAAATGATTGGACAAGGAAACGGGTCCGAGTTTAAACAGATGGATGAGCCCCCATTTTGTCACAAATGGGCCAAAGCTCAAACAGACAGACCAGGTTCAAATGGCCAGACAAGACCCATTTTGTCACAACCTGGTTCAATACTGGACAAAAAGGGAGACCACACAGAGGTGCCAATTAACCCAAAATTTATTTAAAGAAAAATAAATGTATCTGTAATATCAGTGGTGTGTGTGTATGTGTGTGCGTGTGTGCACTGGATGCATGGAATGAAAACAGTCACTGGCCAACCCAGTGACTGCACGCCTCTGTCCAGAGCATAGGCAGCAGCAATAGGAAAACAATCAGACGGTTCCCCTCCAGTGCAGCTTCTTTTTTTCACACCCGGGGATGACCCACATCGAAGCCCAAACACTTCCTTCTCCTATTTGGTGCAACACAACTCATTAGGATGCCTCCACGAACCATCAGATAGCTGGAGGCAGCCATCCTGTCTAACAGCCACCACCTGCAGCCACCCCTGGTCATCTTGTCACTGGCGTTTGCCTCGAACACCTCTCGTCCCGGCCTCCTCTTTGGGTTGGACCAGATCCGCGACCCCCAGAGGAGCCCGACTCACCCTCCAGTATCCCTGTTAGGTATGTCGTTTTACCGTTCCAGCTGGTCCTGCCCTACTTGCTTTTATTTTCGCCGCTGACAAAGCCGTTGTGACCCCTTGCTCTTCGGTACCTTCCAGCCAAGCTCCAGGAGCAGAATGGGCCATCCACTTGGCTCCACCCACCGTAACGCACGTCCCACAGCACCTCCCAGTTCCCTCAGCTAGGGTTACTTGGGCTCTGGCACCGGGACCCTCCTGCAATGGCCCTGGGTGGAGTTGGTCCTGCTCATCGTCCAGAACACCAGGCCAAGGTTTGTCCCATACAGCATCGTCCATCACTCGCGGAACCGGCCGGTCCCACAAACCACGGCCCGACAACTCCCCTCCAATGCTGCTGGTGATGGTGAAGCCCAATCCATAAAAGAGGTCACACCCCATAACATTCTCACTGCAGGCAGTCATGATGAACTTCAGGTTGGACACCTCCACCGACTTGTACCTAGCCGTAAGTTCCAGCAATCCCACCGTGACCAATCGTCTTCCCCCATACCCACACAGTGGTGCTGAATGACCTCTCTCTCGGTAATAAGATAAGATAAGATAAGATAAGATAAGCCTTTATTAGTCCCACAACGGGGAAATTCCAGGATTGCAACAGCACAGGGATAGCAACACTCAGAGCAACAATCAGAAGGCAAGAAAAAAAACAAGCAAGCAAGAGCAGCTAATAAACATATGTACGTATTACTATAAAATATATATATATACACACACACACAGACACACAGTGCAGAGCATTGTAGCTGGATGGAATAAATATATGAATATATGAACACACAGTGCAGAGCATTGTAGCTAGATGGAATAAATATGTAAATATATAAACACCCACAGTACGGAGCATTGCAGCTAGGTGGAATAAATATGCAAGTATATAAACACACACAGTGCGGAGCAATGTAGCTAGATGGAATAATATGTAGATATATAAATATATAAACACACCCAGTGCTGAGCATTGTAGCTAGATGGAATAAATATGCAAATATATAAACACACACAGTGCAGAGCATTGTTGCTAGATGGAATGAAACAGCATAACCGTCTACTTAGTTATCCTACATGGTATGATTATGTGCCCATACATATTCTCACCCTCCATAGCGACCGGTATGTTCCTAGTTGTATGCCGGAGGGGACCATTGTGTAAGTCTATTGCATCTTTTGCATTCAAAAAACTATTAGTTTGTTACGTCTTTTTGCTATCTCTGCGAGCAGCCCTGCTTAGGTTGTACAGTCTGACAGCCGTTGGTAGGAAGGACCTACGAAACCTCTCGGTTGTGCACCTGGGATGATGTAGTCTGCTGCTAAATGAGCTCCTCAGTGCATTCAGTATGTCCTGCATAGGGTGGAACTCGGACTCCAGCAGAGATGACAGTTTAGCCACCGTCCTTCTCTCTCCTATCTCCTCCATCGGATCAAGGCGCTGCCCCAGGACAGAGCTAGCTTTCTTAATCAGTTTGTTCAGTCTCTTCCTATCGGCTGCAGTAATGCCACTGCCCCAGCAGACCACTCCAAAAGTGATGGCTGATGCCACCACCGTGTCATAGAATGACTTCAGCAGCGCCCCTTGTACACCAAAAGACCTGAGTCTCCTCAGCAGGAACAGCCTGCGCTGTCCCTTCTTGTAGAGTGCATCAGTATTGTGTGACCAGTCTAGTTTATTGTTCAGATGAATACCCAGGTACTTATAGGATGTCACCATCTCGATGTCTGTTCCCTGTATATTTACTGGTACTGTGAGGGGCTGCCCATGCCTGCGGCAGTCCACCACCAGCTCCTTAGTTTTCCTCGCGTTGATCTGGAGGCAGTTCCGATGGCACCAGTCCACGAAGTCCTGGATAAGCCCTCTGTACTCAGCTTCATCTCCATTGGAGATGAGGCCAACGATCGCAGAGTCATCAGAGAACTTCTGTAGATGGCAATGTGTTGTGTTGTGTGAGAAGTCCGCAGTATAAAGAGTGAACAGGAAGGGAGCCAGCACCGTTCCCTGGGGGGCCCCCGTGCTACTGATGATCGTGTCGGACACACAGTCCCGGGTTCTCACAAACTGAGGCCGGTTCGTGAGGTAGTCCAGGATCCATGATGACAGGTGCTGGTCCACCCCTGCGCGCAGCAGCTTGTCCTTCAGGATCATCGGTTGGATGGTGTTGAAAGCACTGGAGAAGTCAAAGAACATGATCCTCACCATATTCCCGGGCTTCTCCAGGTGGGACAGAGAACGGTGAAGGAGGAAGATCACCGCATCCTCCACCCCAATGCCATGCTGGTAGGCGAACTGGAGTGGATCCATCGCTGGTTCCACCAGGGGGCGGAGGTGAGCAAGGAGCAGTCTCTCCAGGGTCTTCATCAAGTGGGACGTCAAGGCCACCGGTCTGTAGCTGTTCAGGTCTTTGGGGTGGGAAGTTTTTGGTACAGGTACCACACAAGATGTTTTCCACAGCTGTGGTACCCTCCCCAGTTTCAGGCTCATGTTGAAGATATACGTCACAATCCCACACAGCTGGTCTGCACAGGACTTGAGGAGCTTTGCGCTGATGCCGTCCGGTCCCGGCGCCTTCCTCGCCTTGATCTTCCTCAGCTCCGTCCTCACCTGGGTCCTGGTCAGGGTCAGGATGGGGGGCTGTGTGTTGGGAGTGGGGGGGTGTTGGTGGAGTGGGGAGTGGGCAGCAGGACTTGATTTCTTTAGAGGCAGCAGTGGTTGTTGTGCAGTCAGGGGGGAGGGCGGTTGGTCAAATCTATTGAAAAACAGATTCAGGTTGTTCGCCCACTCCCTGCCCCCTGTGGCCTGGGGGGAGGTATTCTGGAGCCCCGAGATGGTTTTGAGGTTTCTCCAGACCCCGCTGATGTCGCTCTGTTGCAGCTTGTCCTCCATCTTCTTCCTGAAGCTGTCCTTGCCTTCTCTGATCTTTCTCCTCAGCTCCCTCTGTACGGACTTCAGCATCTCCCTGTTCCCTGACCTGAAGATCCTCTTCTTCTCTCTCAGAAGTGTTTTTATCTCAGGGTTGATCCAGGGTTTGTTGTTTGAGTGACGCCGTATGGTCTTGGTGGGAACGGATTTGTCCACACAGAAGCTGAGGTAGCCCGTGAAGGTGTGAATGAGGCCATCGATGTCCTCACCATGTGGATCGCAGAGCTGCTTCCAGGCGGTGGCTTCAAAACAGCCCTTTAGGGTGTCCATTGTCTCCTCAGACCATAACTCCACAGTGTGCATGGCCGGAGGTTGTCTGTGTTCTAGGGGTTTGTACACCGGTCGGAGATGAACCAAGTTGTGATCCGATCTCCCGAGTGGGGGGAGTTGTGATGAGGTGTACGCCTCCTTAGTGTTTGCGTAGAATAAATCCAGTGTTTTATTGTCTCTAGTGTGGCATGTGACATACTGGGTGAACGTGGGTAGAATGGGAGACAGTGAAACATGGTTGAAATCGCCTGAGATGAGGAGAAGAGCATCTGGGTGTTCTGTCTGCAGCCTGCTGGTTACTGAATGGATGACGTCACGTGCTGTCCCAGCGTTTGCCGTCGGATTTGCATAAACAACAATGCAGATCACGTGTGAGTGTTCTCTCGGGAGATATGTAGGCCTCATGCTAACAGCTAGCAACTCAATGTCTTTGCTGCAGTGTCGTTGTTTAACAGTGATATGTCCCGGTCTGCACCAGTTGTTGTTAACATACATTATCACTCCACCGCCCCTAGCCTTGCCACTGTCTGGTGTTCGGTCAGCTCGTATCATGTGAAAACCCTCCAGCTCAATGTTAGCATCTGCTGCTAGTTCAGTTAGCCACGTCTCAGTAAACAAAAGGAGAGAGCACTCCCGGTATGTGCTATCATAACGGGAGATAGCCGCTAGCTCATCTAACTTTCCCAGTATCGACCGTACATTTCCCATGACAACAGATGGAAGGGAGGGTCTGTACCTTATATTTTTTGTCCTCCGCCTTACTCCAGCCCGGCAGCCGCGGCGTTTTCGCCTCAGTTCTCTCGGTATGTCGAGTTTTTCCAATGGGACCGGGTGGCGGTTGAATGCTAGCAGCTGTTCTCTGCTGTATCGTATCCTGCTATAGACAGTGGCTCCGTCCACCGGCTCAGGAGACATTTAGGACGATCTGTGTGTCCGTGATATAAGTGGGGTGAAAAAAAAAGACGGATCAAAAGAGAGAGGAAGGGAAAAAAACTCGGAATCGAGCCGCTGTTGCAAAAGGCAGCCGACTCGTGTGGCGCCGAGAGAAAAAAAAAAAAAAAAGTATGGGAAGAAACTCCTCACGGTAGAACAATTCAACACGGACCTCACCGCACCCGTGTCAATCAGTAGGGGCACCGCTACCCTGTCCAATTCCACTATACAATAGGTATGACCTTCAGTGCTCGGGGAAACGGTGTGGATGATCGTGGGAGCTGGAGCCGGGGGCACCACATTATGTCTTAGGTCCCCTCGCTCAAACCTGTTACATGCCCTGGCAAAATGATGCAAGATTCCGCACTTGCCGCAGAGTTTTCCTCTTGTCGGACAAGCTCTAGTCTTATAACGGTGCTTGGTGGACCCACAACCCAAACACCTGAGCGAGCCCAGGGCGGACCTTTTCTTTACAGCATTAGTGTTTTTCTTCTCACCCTCCACGCCATCATTGCTGTCCGGGTCCACTGCCTGCACCGTCAACTGTGATTCAAAATGGCGGAGTGTCACTCTCTCGCTGAGCTCTCGTAATAGCTTGTCTGCTGCTTCACACTGCTGACCTAACTCAATGGCCATGGCTAACGTCAGCTCTCCCGAGTGTGTGAGGAGCTTCGACCTTGCTGCAGAGGAAAGGATATATTCCGCCAACTGGTTGTGGACCATCTCTTCCTCTAATACTCCAAACTGACAGTCCCCGGCCAGCTGACGTAGGTCTGCAACATACCGCTGTACTGACTCGCCAGCCTGCTGGCAGCGCTACTGAAACTGAATCCTCCGGATGATGACGTTTTCCACGGTGTGCCTTTAGCTTAATAATGTCCTCAAAGTTAACACTGTCACTCAAGGTACTAAGGATACGCTGTCCTTCCATTCTCAAGTTGTGAACCAACAGCACCTGAGCCCGCAGCTTCTCCAGTTTACCAAGGTTCAATGCCACCAAATAATTCTGGAATTCGGCGAACCACTTCGCTCAAGGGACTGGCAGCTCACTGGGAACCTCCAACAATGGCCGAATAGTAGCAACTCCTGCATCCATACTTTTATCCTCGTCGCCAAATGTTATGGATGCAAATGAGAACCATGAATGAGGCTGGATGTTGAACTGAACATGACTTCAATGTTGACTCACTCTCACAGTACAAGCGCTCCCCTCAGGCAGAGGTGAGGTCAAAGAGACCACCCCTCCTCCTCACAGCCCTCTTATACCTCGGGTTTCGGTGGAACCGGAAAGGTGAGAGAGAGAGAGAAGGCACAGGTGACCAGACAGACAGACAGACAGACAGATAGACAGATAGATAATTTATTGTCTGTCCCCGTCAGTGACAGAAATTCTTCTTTGACATGGCTACAACAATGTAACACATTCAGCACTCTCAAAGACATGTTCAAACTCACAAGATAAAAACAATTAAAAAAGTAAACATGGTTAAAAAGGAGACAGCAAATAAAATCATGTGCAGTATGATAGCTATTTGATTTTGTTCAGGATGGCTATTACAGAGGGAATAAATGATTTCTTGTAAATGTTTTAATGGGCCAATGGGGGACAGCACTGATAACTTCAGAGTGAGAGGAGGGACATGTGACCAGAGTGAGAGAGAGAGAGACAGCACTGATGACTAGAGGCACATGTGACCATGTGACAATAGTCAAAACTTGCTTGCTTGATTTCTGACACTGTTGAAATACTTAACACATAATTGGTATTAAGTAGGCCTGCTGCTTCATAGTGGCATAAATAGACCATGATGAGGTTGAAGATATCATGCTATTAAAGCAAGAAACCTCTGTGTGTCGGTGTGTGTCACATTTATAGGACATCATAGGCCATCCTATGATGTCTGCCTGATGTAAATTTTGAACTATATGGATATGAGATGTACACACAAAATAGGAAATGTAAAAGTGGTGGTGGGGTAGCACTGCATGTTGATAGAAAATTAAAAAGTAAAAAAATGCACAGCATGACATCAACAGTGAATGAAAGTATGGAATGTTTAACAATTGAGATTACGATGGAAAATAGAAAAAACATAATAGTAAGTTGTATATATAGAGCACCAGGATCTGATATGGAAAAATTTAGAAATGGGATGGAAAAGATGTATGCAAAAATAAGACAAAAAGATATCTTTATTTGTGGTGACTTTAATATAGATTTAATGAAAACAAAACAACATAAACCAACTGAAGATTTCTTAGATACAATGTATAGCTTAACCTTATTTCCAAAGATTACAAAACCTACGAGAATTACGACACACTGTGCAACCCTGATAGACAACATTTTACCAATGTTATTGAATATAGTATGGTGAGTGGTATACTAATAAATGATATTAGTGACCACCTGCCTATATTTGTTTCTTTAGATGTTAATTATGGGGCTAATGAGAGTAAGAATAATAATAAACCATGTAAAAAGATTATCTATAAAAGAATACGAACAGAAGATAGAATCAATGCTTTAAAAGAAGACTTAATGTTACAGAATTGGGATGTTGTCCGTAGAAAGAAAAAAAGTGGACTTGGCAAATGATAAATTTATTGATATATTTAAATCATTATATGATAAAAACTGTCCAATTAAATAAATTAATAAAAAACATATATACAAAAATTGCCTGTGGTTAACCAAGGGGCTACAAAATGCTTGTAAAAAGAAAAATTATCTCTATAAAAATTTCATTAAATAAAAAACTAAAGAATCTGAAAAAAAACATATCAAAAAATTATACTATAGGAAAATGTTAAATGAAAATAAAAATAATATAAAAGGAGTCTGGGATATATTAAATAAATTAAGGAAAAATGGAACTAAGAAAATTATATATCCAGAGTATTTTACTGATAATTGTGGTGATAATTATGATAAGAATATGGTAGTAAATAAAATGAATAAATTTTTCGTAAATGTTGGACCAGAGTTGGCAGCAAAAATTCCAAACCAAGGAAGAGACACCGTGAGTGAGACATTGACTGGAAATAACCCTCTGTGAATCTTTCTTACAGCGGTGGATGAACTAGAGGTAAAATCTGTTGTTGAAAAGTGTAAAAATAAATTATCTACTGATTGTGATGGTATTGATATGGCAATAGTAAAAAGAACTGTTGATGGCATATACAGTGATCCCTCACTTATCGCGGTTAATGGGTTCCAGAACCAACCGCGAAAAGTGAAAAACCGCGAAGTAGCGTCACCCCCCTTTGTGGAATTCCAGCCTGATCTCGTTAGTTTTTTGATACATAAAATAATGTATAAATAATATAAATAATACGTACGTTCATTCTCTCACTCTCTCTCTCTCGGGAGAGAGAGAGAGTGAGAGAATGAAAAGAATCTCATGAGAGTGCATCTCTCGCGAGATTCCCGAGCCGAGCCAACACGAGAACAAAATCTAGAGTCAGGAGCGATCTCTTGGGGGGGGGATGCTGGCCAGCGAATCAGAGAGGTGGATTTTGAGTTGTGCGGGCTCTCCGTGTTGATACGTGATGTTCTAATGCATTTTTTCTCAATTTTGAATTTTTGATGAATATTTTTGAAAAATCCGCGATGCACTGAGGGCGCGAAAGGTGAAGCGCGAAGTAGCGAGGGATCACTGTAAAACCATTTACATATATTTGTAATCTATCATTTCAAACTGGCTCATTCCAGCAGAAAATGAAAATAGCAAAAGTAATACCATTATTCAAGCAAGGAAATAAACACCACAACACAAACTACAGACCAGTATCACTTCTCCCACAATTTTCAAAGATTCTGGAAAAACTTTTCAACAACAGATTAGAAAACTTTTTAAATAAATACGATGTGCTTAATCAGAACCAATATGGATTTAGAGCCAAGAGTACAACATCGTTGGCGATAATGGAAGCAACAGAGGAAATAATAAATGCATTAGATCAAGGAAAATATGCAATTGGTGTATTTATAGATTTTAGAAAAGCATTTGATACAATAAATCATTCAGTACTTCTTAATAAACTGCAAATGTATGGTATTAGGGGAGTGGCTCTGAATTGGGTTACAAGTTATTTATCTGAGAGACAGCAGTTTGTGAAGATGGGAGAATATCTGTCTGGGTGTATGGGAATTGCCTGTGGGGTCCCCTAGGGGTCAGTATTGGGCCCCAAATTATTTAACATATATATAAATGAAATATTCCAAGTTTCAAAATTATTAAAAATAATATTATTTGCTGATGATACTAATGTATTTTATTCTGGAAATAATTATAATCAACTAATCCATACTCTAAATAATGAATTAAATAAGCTTAAAAAAATGGATGGATTGTCATAAATTATCACTAAATATAGATAAAACTAAGGTAATGATATTTGGTAATTGTAAAAATAAAAAAATATACATATTCATATAGATAATGTGATTATTGAAAAATATTAAGGAGATCAAGTTTTTGGGTGTAATACTAGATGATAAAATTAGTTGGAAACCACACGTCAGATACATACAAAACAAAGTTGCAAAAATCATTGCAATTATAAATAAAATTAAGCAAGTCCTAAATTACAAATCACTTCATATCTTGTATTGCTCATTAGTACTTCCATACTTGACCTATTGTATAGAGGTCTGGGGTAACAATTATAAAAGTACACTTAATTCATTGCTAATATTACAAAAAAGGGTAGTCCGTGTTATACACAAAGTCTGGTATCTTGAACATACTAATTTATTATTTTACATTCAAAGTTATTGAAATTACGGGATCTGGTTCATTATTATACAGCACAATTAATGTTTAAAGTCAGTAAAAGCCTTTTGCCACACAGTATACAAAATCTTTTCAGTGAGAGAGAAGGGAAATATAATTTATGGGGGAACACAAAATTTAAAATGCACTTAGTAAGATCTACTAGGAAGGGTTTTTGTGTGTCTGTGTGTGGGGTAAAATTGTGGAATGGGTTGGGGGAGAAACACAGGCAATGTCCAGACACCCATATATTTAAATCAACACATAAAGACATGATTTTTGAGCAATATAAAAATAAAGGGCAGTAATATTGCAATGTGTCTTCAATGAAAAAAGGTTTTTATTGTGTGTGTTATTGTGTTATGGTGATTGTGATGGTGATGTGTTGTCTGTGTTTGTGTTGAACATACCAGAAGTATTTATTTATTATTGTTACAATTATTGTTGGATGTTGGTATTGTTGTCAATATGGACTGTCGTTGTTGTGTCATTTCTGTTGCATAATTTGACTATGGGGTGTATTATGGTGAATGTGGTTGTGGGATGAATGATGACTAAGAGTGATGTTGTAATCTGTTGGGTATGGAAAAGGGGTGGGACTATATAAGCGTTGGCTTCTTCCCACTCCTTTTGAACATTTTATTTTGGCTTGATTTTTGTTTTGTTTTAAATTCTTTATTTCTTTTGTCGGAATGTTAAATAAAATCAGTCAATCAATCAATCAATGATGATCCTATGATCTCAGGCATCATAGGACTCGCGATGCTGTCATAAAGATATGATGTCTATATGACGGCACATAGAGCACATGACTACTAGATATCACTCTCTGTGTGTCTGTGTGTGTGTAGGACGGCCTATGACATCCTATGATGGCAGGCATCATAGGACTCGCAATGCCGTCATAAAGATATGATGTCTATATGACAGCATATAGACAGAGCACATCATAGGATGGCCCGCAATGCCATCATAAAGGGCATCGTAGGACTCTAAAGATATGATGTCTATATGATGGCACACAGACAGAGCATCCTGTGATCTCAGGCATCATAGAACTCACAATGCCGTCATAAAGATATGATGTCTATATGACGTCATATACACATAGCACATCATAGGACGCCCTATGATGTTGGCATGATGTCCTATGAGGCATGATGTCCTATGATGATCCTATGATATCAGGCAACATAGGACTCGCAATGTCGTCATATATATAAATGTGTCCAAATGTGTCTTTATGATGTCATATAGACCATCACTCATGATGCCTACACTAATGTGTCTTTATGATGTCATATGGCTCAAAATTGGCAAGGTGAATAAGTCATATTATAATTCAAGAAATCTGTGTGTGTGCCTGTCGCCATCATAGGACTTTGTGTTGCCATGGTAACCATATCAAAGGCAGGTAAGCAGCAGGGGTTATACGGGCATGCACGGGTACCATATCAACATCCCCAAATTTCAGCCTCCCCGGATATGCAGAAGTTTGGGAGGGGAAATCTTTAATAAACGTGCATGGGGCTCCATAGGGGAGCTGTGGGCATTCATAGCTATGACATCACAGGTGCACACTGTGTTCCTATGATGTCACATGACCATATAAAGAGTTCTGAACAACTCCTTTGAACAACTCCTTCTATGATGTCATACAGACATCATAGGCACCCTGTGAGGTCAGAACACTCTTTTTACAGGCATGCAGGAATGCTTGCTTACACTTGCTTTCTACGGGCGTGCAGAAATACTTGCTTAACCATGTCTAAGATCAAAGGCAGGGATCACCATTGCGCTGTTGCCATGGTAACAGTAACTTTCTACAAGCATGCAGAAATGCTTGCTTACACTTGCTTTCTATGGGCATGCAGAAATACTTGCTTATACTTGGTTTCTACGGGCATGCACAGGTATCATATAATTCAAGAAATCTCTGTGTGTCTGTGTGTGTGTGTGTGTGTGTGTGTGTGTCACGATCATAGGACTCACTAAAAGATCATAGGACTGCCTATGATGTCCACATGATCAAAGATCAAAGGCAGGCATACTCACGATCATAGGACTCGCTATGACATGCATCACTCACAATCATAGGACTCGCTATGACATCAAAGATCAAAGGCAGGCATCACTCATGATCATAGGACTCACTATGACATCATCAAAGATCAAAGGCAGGCATCACTCACTATCATAGGACTCGCTATGACAGGCGTCACTCACAATCATAGGACTTGCTATGACATCATCAAAGATCAAATGCAGGCATCACTGAATGAGTGGTGATATCAAAGATCAAAGGCACATTTCACCAGGGTTACTGTTGCCATGGTAGCCAAGGTAGCCATGTAGCAATGTCAAAGTTCAAAGGCAGGCATCACCATGGGGCATGTTGGCTATCTTGGCTTGAACCCAATTCTCTTTGCCATAGTTTACCATCCTCCCTTGGCCTACTCAGAATTTCTATCCGAATTTGCTGAATTTTTAGCTGATTTAGTGCTGAAATCAGATAGAATAATTATTGTAGGGGACTTTAATATACATGTTGATGTAGAGAGTGACTGTCTTAATAAGGCATTCAATTCAATTTTAGACTCAATGGGGTTTTCCCAGAAAGTAGAAAATTCTACCCATTATCTCCACCATACATTGGACCTTGTTTTGACTTATGGTATAGTAAATATAGAAAATCTGGTAGTGTCTCCTCATAATCCTGTACTGTCAGACCATTGTCTGTTAACCTTTGATTTCACTATTTCTGATTATTTGACTCCTAAAGAAAAATATTACTACAGCAGATGTCTTTCAGATGATGTTACCAAATTTTTGCAGATTGTCTCCTCTATACCATGGGTCAACACAATGGAAATTAAAGATGGAGAGCCTGCTCCTTTCGTAATTGATAGCATGGTAAATATTGTTACAGCCTCTCTGCATCGGACTCTAGATTTGGTAGCCCCTTTAAAAAAGAAAAAGTTTAACCAGAGATTTCTAACCCCTTGGTTTAACTCAGAAACTCGTAGCTTAAAACAGAAGATTTGTCAATTGGAAAGGAAATGGCATTCTACTGGTTTAGATGAGTTCTATTTAGCGTGGAGAAATCATCTCTTAATTTATAAAAATCTCTTAGAAAAGCTAGAACAAGTTATTATTCTGCATTAATAGAAGCAAATAAGAATAACCCCAGGTTTCTTTTCAACACTATAGTCAGGCTGACAAAGAGTCAGGACTCGGTCAATCCTTGCATTCCTCCTGAGCTTTCTAGTCAAGACTTTCTGAACTTTTTCAATCATAAAATTTTATCTATTAGAGATAAAATCAGTCAAATTCTTCCTACCGTAAACTCGGGTACATTAACTACTACAACTCCCTCAAATGATATCTGTTTAGATAAGTTTACTCCAATCGACCTCTTAAGATTTGGATAAAATAATCTCCTCATCTAAGCCTTCATCTTGCCTTTTGGACCCTATTCCTACCAGGTTATTTAAAATCGTCTTCCTAATTATTGGTAGCCGTATTCTTCATATAATTAATTCTTCTTAAACTCTGGGGTATGTACCACTGGCTTTTAAAATTGCTGTAATTAAACCCTTACTCAAAAAGCCGACGTTCAATTCAGGAGTTTTGGCTAACTATCGACCAATCTCTAATCTGCCTTTCATTTCAAAAATCTTGGAAAGAGTTGTTGCTGCGCAATTGTTTGACCACTTGCAGTGAGTTGGTTTGTTTGAGGACTTTCAATCTGGGTTCAGAGTTCATCACAGCACTGAAACTGCCTTAGTGAAGGTCACTAATGACCTCCTTATCGCATCTGATAATGGACTTGTTTCTGTTCTTGTCCTTTTAGATCTTAGTGCAGCCTTTGACACTATCGATCATGCCATTCTACTTGATAGATTAGAACACTATGTTGGACTAAATGGAACTCAGCTGCAGTGGTTTAGATCTTATTTGTCCGATAAATTTCAGTTTGTTCACATAAATGATGAATTTTCTTCCAACTCTAAGCTCAGTCACGGAGTTCCACAGGGATCTGTGATAGGCCCTACTCTTTTTAGTTTATATATGCTTCCGTTAGGCAATATCATTAGAAAGCACTGTATACATTTTCATTATTATGCAGTTGACACACAGCTATACCTGTCAATGAAGCCCGATGATTGTAATCAATTAGCCAAGTTAGATGCCTGTCTTAAGGATATCAAAGCCTGAATGACTTGTAATTTTCTGCTGTTAAACTCAGATAAGACTGAAGTCATTTTTGTTGGCCCAAAACACTAAGAAATTCCTTTCCAAATCATGCTCTTCATTTAGATGCTGCCACTCTCACTCTGAATAGTTCTGTGAGGAACCTTGGAGCTATTTTTGATCAAGATCTGTTCTTTAATTCACATATTAAATTTGTTTCTAAGACTGCCTTCTATCATCTGCACAATATTGCCAAGATTAGGAGCATCTTGTCTCTGAATGATGCTGAGAAACTGATCCACACCTTTGTCAGCTCTCGATTAGATTATTGTAATTCATTATTATCAGGTTGTCCTAAAATATCGTTAAAAAATCTTCAGTTGATCCAAAATGCTGCTGCAAGAGTTCTAACTGGTTCTAGAAAAAGAGATCATACAGTATCTCTCCGGTTCTGTCCTCCCTTCATTGGCTTCCCATAGAGTTTAGAATTAAGTTTAAAATCCTTCTTCTCACTTTCAAAGCTCTTAATAATCAGGCCCCCTTATATATAAAAGATCTGATATTACCTTACCATCCTAATAGAGCTCTACGCTCCCAAAATGCTGGATTACATGTAATGCCCAGAATCTCCAAAAGTACAATGGGAGGCAGAGCCTTCTGCTATCAAGCTCCTTCTCTGTGGAACCAGTTACCACTCTGGGTCCGGGAGTCAGACTCGGTCTCTGTTTTTAAGAACAGGGTAAAATCCTTCCTTTTCAATATAGCCTACGATTAGGGAGGGATTTTGTGTCTCTTAACCCCACTTCTGTTTTATATCTGTCCTTTTCATCCTCTCTATCCCCTCACCCCCAGCCAGTCACAGCAGATCAAATCAAATCAAATCAAATCAAACTTTATTGTCATATTGCTGTACATACAACTGTAGTGCAGGCAAGATGAAATTGCGTTTCTCTCGGCATCCATATAAGAAGCAGCATGATTAAGACACACTCCCACATAGCTCCCACCCCCCCATCCATTCACACATCCCTGAGACATACTTGGGGAAAAAGAATAACTAACTATAATATACAAAATGTCCATAGATGCAGTAGTGTGTATGTGAGATTCCGGGTCAGCTGTTCAGCATCCTGACAGCTTGTGGGAGGAAGCTGTTGATCAGTCTGGTGGTTCTGCCTCTGATGCTCCGGAATCGTTTACCAGATGGAAGAAGATGACTGCCCCTCCCTGAGCCTGGTTCTGCTAGAGGTTTTTTCCTGTTAAATGGGAGTTTTTCCTCTCCACCATCGCTAAGTGCTTGCTCACAGGGGATGGTCTGATTGCTGGGTCTTTCTGAAATTGTGGGGTTTTCTGTGCATTTTGTAGCGCTATGAGATGACTTCTGTTGTGATGTGGCGCTATATAATAAAGCCGGATTGAATTGAATCACCATGGTTACTGTTGCCATGGAAATCATGTCAAAGCTCAAAGGCAGGAATGCAGAAATGCTTGTTTACACTTGCTTTCTACAGGCATGCAGAAATACTTACTTATACTTGGTTTCTATGGGCATGCACAGGTCTGCACTAGTGTTTGGTAAATGACTGAAATTCTTTTGTACAATGAACAAGTTGTACAATGTTAAATATAGGTGGCTAAGGAGAATGGTTTCCAGTAAGGACACTTTAGTCCAAGCCATATTGAGTTTGACCTTTCCTTTCCTTTTATCTGTATCTTGCAAGTCCCAAATCTTAAAAGTGCAGTCTTAAATTTGTGCTTTGACTCATTAAAACTGCCTCAACCTAAAAGCAGAAACAACACAAAAAAAACAGTCTTTTCCCAAGTTATTCTGGTTGCTATGTGTCAATTTGGAGGTTGTCCATATATTTGTATTTAGTTTTAAGACATTCACTTTATTAACACATTGAAATTGCATCTAAAAATTCAATTTTGCCTGCTCTTTGCCTCACTCACTGTCTTGCTTTGTCTCCCACTCCTCCCCTCTGATGCAGAAATCCATAGTGTTGGAAATGAAGCTGTGAGGATCGATGCTGCAGGCAGGGTAATGCCGGAGCGCTGCCACCAGTGTATTGCTACAATGATCTAGTGGTTAAAAACACATTCACAAACAGAGAGGGGAAGATAGATCTGAGCCAGCAGCACGCCCACATTGCTCTCGCCGGAGACATCATCAAATTAAACAACAAGTATGATGTGTTTCTGCTCCGTGCCCCCGTTACCACACAACCACGTTTTTCCCAACACACACTCCTCTTTTTTCTTTCTTGCTATTGACAAGGGCCTCCGCTGGGGTAAATTTATAATGGAATGCATGACATGATTTGTTTCGAGTTTGGGATGAAGGCCAATTAGTTTAACAAGTATGAGACAAATCTTGTTTGACAAAAGTTGATGTCAGGGCATGTGGAACTTATCCACTGGGAGATATTTTGTTAGCTGGAGGCAGACTCTGTTGAGACACAGACATAGCAGCACATTCACCAAACAAAAATGTTGCTCATGGGGTCTGACGGTTTCTTCACGATTCAAATCCAGGAAAAACATCTTGTTAAAACATTCAGGAGTGAAACCTAAATTTATTTTACTGTCTGGTTATTCTGTTTCTCGGGGTTTGGTTTCCAATTTCAGTTTTGTTAACAAGAATAAACTGACAGCAGTAGCACTGTTGTCAGTTCAAAGTGGCTTTTTGGACAACTGCCAAGAGACATTCCTGGAAAACCTTTATGACTTTGGATAATTATCTTCTCCCCTGCTCCTCCATTGGATGTGACCTTTTTAATTCACCTCCTCTTATTACTGCCACCAAGGAGGTCGTATTTTCATCCATGTTGGTTTGTTTGCTTATCTGTAAGCAGGGTTACGCAAAATCTTCGGGGCGGATTTGGATGTAATTTTCACCAAAGGTAGCCTATGTCCTAAGGATGAACCTATTAGATTTTGGTGATGATCTGACAATGCATACCTCTACCAAGGGCCTTGTTGGTATTTGTGAAGCAGAATTACACAAAAACAACTGGATGGATTTTGATGAACTTTTCAACAGAGGTGGCCCTTGCGCTGCAGAGGAACCCATTATATTTTGGAGGTGATCCATGAGTGCATACCTCCACCAAGGCAATATATGGAAAGATGGAGGACAGATGGATGGACAAAGGGAGGGAGAGAGGGAGCCTCGGTGTAGGTATGCATTCTCTGAGTGCTTTTCTAGTTTGTTATGGGATGAATGCCATTCTACCGCCGTCTCTGTGTTGCCACAGCAGTGTACTGGATTATGGATTATGGAACCTTCTCATCCCAACAGTAAACAGGGAGGCACAGATGCACTCACACAAACACAGATCTATCAATGTGTGCATCCTTTGATGGGAAGACAGCAGATGTGGGGGACTGTTGTCATATCTGCACAGCAGCAGTTCTTTATGGCAGAGTGATGCTGACAGATGTGGCTGGAAGTGTTGCGTTTTCCACCCAAAGAGGAAACTGTCCTTGGCCCGTACTAGCCAGGCCTAGAGTCTCTTTGGAGCTTTGACAGTACTAAAGTCTTTGGGTGTACTGTATGTCCTAGGTTGAGGCAACCATTTGTCATGATCCTGGGCACTGGTGGGTGCCGTGCCCAGTCTCCAGTTTAAGTTTAGTCTTTTTCCTGTCTGTTTCTCTGTTGTTTTGTCAAGTTATTGTCATTTTGTATTTGCAGCATGTTTACATTTTGTGGTTGTGTTGTTGTCTCATTGTGGTTTCTGGTTTGTGTTTTATTTTGACAGCGCTGTGCAGCTTCCAGCTGTCAGACTGTTCGAAGCGGCACAGCTGTCATTCATTCTGTTTTTTTCTCCACTCATGTATCCACACCTGTCATTTATTAAATGATATAAAAGGGCACGACAACCTCTTTTCATTGTTGTGTCCTTCTTTCACTGTACCGTCTTCAGATGCTGACCTGCTCTGAGTGTATTTGTGCTTCACTGTCGAGGAGAACGGGAGTGCTCCGCCAGGTTAGTTTTTCCATTTTTATTTCCAGCCGTGAGCCCACTTCCTTTCGGGTGCTAGGATTCTGCCTCTTTGCCCAGCGTTCCCAGGCTTCTATCCCCCTGTGGGTTGAGCCCCGCTCTCCCCCAGCACTTCTTTAGTTTCTTATTTGTATGTTCAGTGTTCTTTGTATCGTTCGTCTTTATGTTAATAAATGTGCAGAAACCACAGTGTGCATTTGGTGTCCTTCAATAGCCCTTAAAAAGGGCAATTTATGACAGAAGGAAACAACCAGGGTGTGGACATGAGCCACTGTGCGTTTCTGCTGTTTTTTTCCCCTCCTCTCTTTTCTGTTCTCCTGCTTTTGTAAGTCCAGTTTCCCGGCATGTCTGGCCGCTTGGACTACGGGAGTGTTGGGATGGATGAGGACGAGTGTTGGGCAGCTGGACTGTTGGAGGACATTGTGTCGGATGTCTCTCTGACCCACACTCCCGAGGGGAGCTGCAGGTGTGGGATAGTACGGCACAGGTGACTCAGGCATTCCCCAGCCTGTGGAGCTATCCTGAACTGACAGACCTCCTCACCTCCGTTCGCCATGCTCAACATCGACTCTGCAAGCTGGGGAAGGCTTCCTCGCCATCTGAACCTGTGCCGCGGGGGTGTGGGGCGGAGTCTCATGCCCGGTTCCATCAGCCAGTTGCGGTTTCACCTCTCTCCACTGAACTGTGTCCCACAGCCTGCCAGATTGGGCATGCATCCTTCACGCTTTCAGACGGCCCCAGCGCAGAGGAGCAAGAAGAGCGCCAGCGAGTTTTGGTGGTGGAAGCGGAACTCCTCCTGGAATATAAGCCATGGCTTTATCCGGAGCTCATGCTGCTGCTAGAGGGAGGTTCATCGGAGGAGGCGGAGGTGGTATCGCAAAGCCCGTGTGCTCAGACCCCAGTGCGTCTTTGGTCTCCATCCACTCAGCGCTGGATCGCCGCCGCTCCTGGGACAGCAGCTACTGACTCCATCGTGCCCCGGGAGATAAGGCAAGTGTCCTTTCATTCTCCTGTATGTTATAATGAAATTCCTTGTCTTATCCCCTGTGGAGCAGCTCAGCCTCAGCAGCCCCTTTTGGCTGAGTTCTCACTGCCTGCTGGTGTCACCAGTCTTTCACCAATCCCTCCTGTGTTACCTCCCCTCTCCCTCGGGTGTCCGTCTGACTGATGATGAAGCCGCCGGACGCCAGAGGAGCCTGTGGTCCTGGTGGAAGCTACACTAGCCCCGCAGCCGCATACTGGACAGGACAGGGGCATTCCCGGATCCCTGGAGCTTGACCCGACAGAAGAGTGTCCCCTGGTTCCACTGGCCTAGGACTCAGCACCAGTTACTGGGCAACCTCGAGCTGCAGCCCCTATGCTGGGAGGCCCACCAGCGTCAGTTGTCTGGAGGTCTGTGGACTGCATCCACCACCATGCCTGCTGCAGGGCTCATCGCAGCAGAGTTGTCGGAGTCCTGGACGGCAGTGGAACTCGAGTCCAGGCAAGTACTCAGTTCTGTTTTAACACCTACAGACCTTGAGAATTCGCATCCTGCTTAGGGTGAGGAGAATTGGTTGCAGATGTCCTCTGCTCCTGAGCTCTCCTCACCAAGCTCCACTGCTGCTGGTGATCTTCCTCCTATGATTTTTCCCTTTCCTTCCTCTGAGGAAGGGTGTAGACGCCCAGACGGAGAAGGCCAAGATGCTCCAGCTTGGATCGCTGGAGTCCTGGATGGGGCTGGAGCTCAAGCTCAGGCAAGTTCTCTTTTATGTTTTCACTCTATCTTGGATAAATCTTGCCTGGGTCTTGGTGGGGAAGGCCGAGTGCAGCTTTCCGCTGCACCTGAACTCTCCTCGCTGGGCTCCACTGCTGCCGGTGACTCTGACCTGGTGTCTGTGTCCTGTGTGTTTGAGCCTTCTCCAAAGGTCATCATGGGTGTTGCTTCCCCTCTTTCCAAGATCTCAGTGGGTGCCGCTCCTCCTCCGTCCAAAGACTCCATGGGTTCTGCTCCCCATTTGTCCGAGGTCTCCGTGGGTGCTGCTCCCCCTTCGTCCGAGGTCTCCGTGGGTGCTGCTCCCCAGCCTGGGGCCATTGTGGGTGCTGCACCACAACCTGGGGCCATCATGGGTGCTATGCCCCAGTCCGGGGCCCCCGTGGGTGCTGCACCCCAGTCCAGGGGCCGCCGTGGGTGCTGCACCCCAGCCCCAGGCCACCGTGAGTGCTGCGCCCCAGCCCCAGGCCACCGTGGGTGCTGTGCCCCAGCCCCAGGGCTCCCTGGGTGCTGTGCCTCAGCCCGAGGCCTCCATGGACCACCCATCCTCGCCGGAGGTCCCCACAGAGCAGCTTCTTCCCTCACCTGGCCTCCTTGCTGGTCAACCACCACCATTGCTCGGGTCCATCGTTGACCAGCAGTCATTGTTGGAGGTCAACCTTCCACAGGTCCGGGTCCACCTGCCCCATGCTGGAGGTCTTGCGGTCCTCTGGGAGCGTGGGTTCCAGCTGCCGCCGCCTGGGGGAACATATTGTGCTTAGTGGACTGGTGGCCCATTTTCTCTGGGAGGCCACCTGTTGGGTTATGCCTTCCGTGCAGGTGGTTCTGGAACTCTGGGCGGCCATCGCACACGTTCTGCCATACGCTCCAGTGGTCCTGGCACTCTGGCAGGCTACCCAAACTGCCTTAGTTTCCTTCCTAGGGTCCTGGAATCTTGGTCACTGTATTGTTCAGGTTGTGGGTCATGTTTTTTTTTGTTTGTTTGTTTTGTCTCGGCTCCTCTGTGCCTTGGTTCCCCCTTTCCCCGAGGTGAATTGTTTTTCTTGTTGGGGGGGGTCTTCTGTGTTGGGGGGTTCTTTTTCCTTGTGATGTTGCCCTGGGGTGTCTGGGTTACACCCCTTGGGAGGGGGCACTGTCATGATCCTGTGTACGGGTGGGTGCCGTGCCCAGTCTACAATTTAACTTTAGTCTTTTTCTGTCTGTGTCTCTGTTATTTTGTCCAGTTATTGTCATTTTGTATTTGCAGCATGTTTACATTTTGTGGTTGTGTTGTTGTCTCATTATGGTTTCCAGTTTGTGTTTTATTTTGACACCACTATGCAGCATCCGGTGGTCAGACTGTTCAGAGCTGCACAGCTATCATTCATTCTGTTTTTTTCTCCACTCATGCATCCACACCTGTCAGTTATTATTAAACGGTATAAAAGGGCACAATGACCTCTTTCTGTTGTTGTGTCCTTCTTTTACTGTGCCATCCTCAGATGCTGACCTGCTCTGAGTGTATTTGTGCTTCGCTGTTGAGGAGAACGGGAGCGCTCTGCCAAGTTAGTTTTTCCCTTTTTATTTCCAGCCATGTGCTCTGGCTAGGATTCTTCCCCTTTGCCTAGCGTTCCAAGGCTTCTGTCCCCCTGTGCATTGTTCCCAGCTCTCCTCCAGCACTTCTTTAGTTTCTTATTCATATGTTCAGTGTTCTTTGTGTTGTTCGTCTTTCTGTTAATAAATGTGAAGAAACCACAGTGTGCGTTTGGTGTCCTTCAATACCCCTTAAAAAGGGTGATTTATGACACCATTGAGAAAGCACTGGAGGATCTGGGCTGTGACAAAGCTGATGCAGGGACAGAAGTCACTGCTACAGGGCAGGGCCGCATTACCATTAGTGGAAGTGGCCTGTGAGCTGCACATTAGGTGTTGCACCAAGACCCAGGTCATGAACATGGAGATCTGAGCAGCCAAGGCTTGAAATGAGGCAGGCATCAGGTTGCTTGAGCTCAAAAAGTCCTGCAACCTTTCAGATAAATGGCATCTAAGCCAGGAATTCAGAAATAGATCCACCTTTGACCTGGCCAGAGCTGCCTTCTGATATTCAAGACATGTCCGTAACATCACTCCTTGTAGAAAAACATCATTGATTATTTAAAATCCTCAAATTCAGTCTTGCCAATGTTGTCTGGTTGGTCTGTATTGGTCTATTCATATTGTTCAAATGTGCTGATTGTAATGTATTAAAATATTGTTATTATTATTTTGTGTTATGGGTGACGGCTACACATTTCCAGTTCTGCCGCCACCCAGGGTATAAAAGGCCCACCCGGAAGAGGCACAATCTCTTTACGACCAGACCTCTGCTGAGACGAGAGCACCTTCGTGTTCAGTGAGTTGGAAAAAAACGTGAAGTTCTATTGCACCTTCGGCCTTGTTATTGAAGTCACGGTTATGGATATAACATTTGGCGACGAGGATAAAGCTATGGATAAAGGAGTTTCTAGTATTCGACCGTTTTTGTAGCTCCCAGGTGAGCTGCCAGTTCCCTGGGCGAGGTGGTTTGTAGTGTTCCAAAACTATTTGGTTGCATTGAACCTCGTCAAATTGGGGAAATTGTGTGCACAAGCAACTCTGGTCCATAATCTCGGCATGGAAGGGCAACGCATTCTCAGCACATTGGGTGAGAGTGATAGTTTTTGAGGACGTGGTTAAGCTTATGGCGCACTACTTTTGCACTCCTGAGAACGTCATTGTCCGGAGGATCCAGTTCCGACAGTGTCACCAGTGGCCAGGAGAGTCAGTGCAGCGATATGTTGCTGACCTGCACCAACTGGCTGGAGATTGCCAGTTCGGGGCTTTGGAGGAAGAAATGGTCCGCAATCAGTTAACGGAGCACACGCCATGTTCTGCAGCACGGTCAAAACTCCTCACACACTCTGGTGAACTGACGTTGAACACGGCTGTGGAGATAGCTTAGCAGTAGGAAGCAGCAGATAAACTATCGAAGGACCTTGGTGAGAGAACGACATTGAGGCAGCCTGACTCACAGTCAGCAGCGCAGGCTGCGGACCCGGGTAGCGATGACAGCACATAAGATAAAGAAGACTACGCTACAGCTATTAAGATTAGGTCCACCTCGGGATCACCCAAATATTTGGGCTGCGGGTCCACCAAGCACCGGTATAAGGCAAGAGAGTGTCGGGCAAGGGGCAAACACTGCGGCAAGTGTGGACTCCTACATCATTTTGCCAGGGCCTGCAAAAAGTTGGAGCTAGGGGAACGATGACACAGAGCAGATTCCCCCTCCTAGGGTTATTCACACCATCTCCCTGAGCATAGATGGCCGTATATACTGTGAGGTGATTCTGGACAGCGTGGAAGTACCGTTGTTGGTTGACACGGATGCAGCTGCATCCGTGTTGAACTGGCCTACTGTGAGGAGTTTGTTCCCGCATTACCGTGTGAGAGGACCGTCGATGCCATATTGTGGCTATGGAGGTAACAGATTGGCCATCGTGGGTTTGCTGGAGCTGACGGCGAAATATAAGTCGGCTGTGGTGTCCAATATCTATTTTGTGGTGACTGTTAGTGGGTCGAACGTGATGGGCTGCGGCCAATTCTACGGACTGGACTTCAAGATCACCAGTGGCATCAGAGAGGAGTGGTCAGGCTGTGGTTTGTGGGACCGACCGGTTCCGAGTGTGGTGGACGGTGCGGTATGGGACGAAGATTGGCCTAGTATTCTGGGAGATGGACAGGACCAATCCCACCCAGGGCCATCGCGGGAGGGTTCCGGTGCTAAGGCCCAAGTTACCCTGGATGTGGGAACTGGGCTGCACAGTGGAACGCCCGTGACGGCAGGTGGAGCTGTGAGGATGGCTCCCTCTGCTTCCGGAGTTCGGCCGGGAGGTACTGAGAAGGAAGGGGCTGCAACAGCTTTGCCGGCGTTAAAAATTAAAGAGAGTGGGGCAGGACTGGCTGGCACGGTGGACAGACGTGTCACACAGGAACACTGGAGGCCGAGTCAGGCTTCTCAGGGGGTCTCTGGTGCGGTTCGACCCAGAGAGGAGGCCCTGTCTAGATGTCGTGGACATTGGAAGCCGAGTTGAGCTCCCCTGGGGGTTGCTGACGTGGTTCGATCCAGGGAAAAGGCTCGGCTAAGAGGGGTTCATGGCAAGCGGAAAAGATGAGAGGACCAGGGACGGCTGCAGGTGGTGGCCGTTCAGGAGGATGGTCATCTTCAGATGTCTGATGGCTCATGGAGACACTCCAATGAGCTGTGGCGTGCCTTTGAGGAGAAGGAGGTGTCGGGGCTCCGATGTGGTTCATCTCTGGGGGCGAAGCGAAGGAGAAGCTCTGGACGGGACCCGCAGGACAGGTCTCCGGGGGGGGGGTCTCCCCATTGAGACTGTATGGTGGTAGGGGGCAATGTGTTTTTAACTGAATTGTTAACATGTTAATTGCTGTGATGTTAATGTGTGCACTACCCAGGCTGCGTTGTTGTTCCGTCAACGTGATGAATGCATGAAAGTGGCTATGTTAGGTGCCCATTCTAAAAAAAATTCTTTTGCCAAGGGGTTTGTGCTAAAATGTGCTGTAATGTTAAAATGTGTGAATAGCCCGAACCACGTAGTTAATGTGTTTCACACACAGCTGTTATGTGAATTACCCAGTTTGTCTTTGAAAAAAAAAACAAAAAAAAACCCCAAAACAAAACAAGCCCAACGATGTTTATATTATTGTATTTAGTACATGTTTGATGTGTGCTCTGCCCGGGTTATGGCGTGAGTGTGTTGAGAGGGGGGCTGTCACAGCAGGGTGTGAATGTACGTATTAACGGCTTTGTTTAGTGATTTGGAGTATTTCTGTTCTGTACATATGTTTTGGGATTACTTTACGTATTATATTAGGAACACGGCAACTTTCTTTGTCCTACCGACTGCATTGTGATAGAGACAGCAGAATAACCTGTCTGGCCGTGTGGGGGTGGGACAGTAGTCCACCTGTCCCCCTCTAGTTTTAGTTTTTGTGTGCATGGATAGGCCCAGTTATTATACCTACTGTTCGTGTGTGATTCGGGTTACAAATTTGGGGTGGGTCTAAATGGTGTGTTTTTGGACTTTTCTACGGGGGACGGGGGGGCTAATGTATTATATATTATTATTATTATTATTATTATTATTATTATGTGTTATGGGTGACTACGTCTTTCCAGTTTCGCCGCCACCCAGCGTATAAAAGGGCGACGCGGAAGAGGCACGGTCTCTTTACGACCACACCTCTGCCTAGACGGGAGCGCCTTCGTGTTCAGTGAGTTGGATAATAAAGCAAAGTTCTTATTGCACCTTTGGCCTCATTATTGAAGCCATGGTTATGGACATAACACTGATGATGACCCAAATGCAGATGAGATGGTCAGTATCTAAAGACTGTAACTAAAAATCTTAATTAACAGCAAACAATTCTGCTAGATTGTGGCAGGATTCAACCAACAATTTAAAAAATCAATCTCAGACTAACTTTAGGCTTACAAAAAACAACATATAGATGAATAATTGCTACTCCTGATATACTCAGAACTACAGCGGTATTCTGTCCACTTTGCTTTACCTGTGTTTTTTCCCCTGTATTCCCTCTATTTTTGGTGTTTTTCCCATGTTTATTTTACTCATACTGACCCTGTTTTTACCACGTTCCCCCACTATGTTTTTTCCCCGCTTTCCCCTGTTTTCCCCCTAAATTTTTTCCTTCTTATACTGAGTTTTGACCCATTTTTTTTCATCTGATAGTTACTTTTTTCCCCTCTGTTTGCCACCATTTTCCATTTTTAATTTTTTTTTCACTTTTCTTCCTATTTCTACCCTACTTTTCCCATGTTTCCCTCATATTTTTGCTGTTTTTTCCTCAGATTTATTTCATTTCGTTTTTTTTTTTCCAATTTCTTACCTGCTTTACCTGTGTTTTTACCTGCTTTTCCCTTGTTTTCCCTCTGTTTTTAAAGTGTTTCCCCCGTTGTGGCACAATTTCCCACCTTTTGTTCTGGTACTTACCCTGTTTTTACAGTGTTTTCCTCATATTTTCTCTCTGCTTTATTTGCTCAGTTTTATTTCTACTTTTCCTGTAATCACCCTGTAATTACCTCCGCCAGGCCGAAAGGCCAGGAGGAGGTAATGTTTTTGCCGGGGTTTGTTTGTCTGTCTGTCTGTCTGTCGGTTAGCAAGATAACTCAAAAACTTTTGGACGGATTTCAATGAAAATTTCAGGCGTTGTTGGAAATGGTACAAGGAAGAACTGATTAAATTTTGGGGATGATTCGCATCACCGTCTGCATACAGGAATTTTTTAAAGCATTTTTCCACACTGTGACATACGGCCATTTTCAACATGTGCGCAGGCGCAATGGAGGGCGCTGGGCGTCTTGTCTGACCAACACAAACTCCGCCTTCTTCAACGTTTTAGCCACAAAAGCATGCGGAAAACACTGGTGGCCTGGGCCCGCCAGCGTGCCTGTGCCAGCCATAGGCGCTGCGCACATTGCGCTGGTCGTCGTGTCTGACCAACACAAACTCCGCCTTCAACAACGTTTTAGGCACAAAAGCGCGCGGAAAACAATGGTGGCCTGGGCACGCCAGCGTGCCTGTCTTTGCGCCACGCTGCAAAACCTGACACGGCCACCTGTCCGCCGCCCCATTATTTGCCACAAATTCCCCGCCCAGCTATAGGCGCTGCGTAAAAACGACCTCTCTGCCGGGGAAGATTCTAAATTCTGTTTTGCCGCGGAGTGCAACCCCAATATAATATAAAACCCACGGCAACCTGTCTAACCAATCTGCATCCGTCAGTGGAGAAGATGGACACACCAACACTTCAGTTTATTACCTCCGCCAAGGAGGCAAGGCTTTTACAACCGTAAAACGGGGATATAAGGGACGGCGGGGTAATAAGGGACACTTTTCTAAATGTAATTCTGCTTTTTTTATTTTGCTTCCACCAAGATTTGATTAAGGATTCATGGATATTTGACAATAACAACACAACTGTCCTGCTCAAAATAAAAAAAGCAGAATTACATTTAAAACATTTCCCAGAAAAGTGTCCCTTATTAACCCGCCGTCCCTTATAGCCCCGTTTTACACTACTGAACCACTAATCCTATCACTATCACATTGATTGTCATTGATTAATTGTTTGTTTATTGCACTGTCCATGTCAAATAAACAAATAATCATTGTGAATCCAATTGCTAGTCATATCTTTTCATGGTCAAGGAATCTGAAAACGTACACACAAACACTGTATGGGGGGAACTGTGCCGCTTGGCGGAGGTCTGCGCTCTCCGAGTGCTTTTCTAGTTTATGTGCTGTTATTGTAAGGTGGTACCCAATTTGATGAGAAAATAAAAGTTTGAAATTCTAATAAAATAAAGACAATCAAATAAAATCAAACAAAATTTGAAAATTTTGCAAACTGGCCAGGATAAAGAAAAAATAGAAAAATTAAACAGAGAAAAATCTGAAATTAATAAGAAAAAATGCAAATTGAGCAGGAAAAATATGAAATTTCTGAAATTTAAAATGTAATTGGAAGGTAAATTTTAGGCTGAATTACATTTAAACAATAAAAGTCTTTTTTTAACATCATCCTCTCCACAGGGCTGAAGACTCCAACGGTCACCAATCAGTAGCAGCCAATCAGACGTCGACAAAGCAGAGCGGCCCACTACAATGCAGTCACTCGGTAACATAAGTTGTGTCCATAACTTATTTCTGCGGATCACATACAGCAGCGAAAAGAAGTACTGAACACATCAACATTTCTATCATTAAACATATTTCTGATGGCACCACTGACCTGAGATTGTCACCAGATACCACGAACAACCTGTCATGTTCTGCTCTCTGGGCAGGATAGGGTTAAGGAGCAGGACCCATGAGCACAGGCAGGATTATGGGGCAAAACAATAATTTTGAAACAACTGAACAACTGAAAACTAAACGTGCAGCACGGGGAGGAACGGGCAGGGAGAACAGACGACGAGACCAGACAGAGCGCAAGCACAAACTAACATAAATAGAGTAACTAATAATTACAAATGTGAGACAGCTGAGACAACAATCTGGGGCAGAACAGGAGCACAAATGAGGGAGGGGCTATGGATACGGAAACATGAGGGACTGGAGACACTAGGGAGACAATTATACCACAGGACAACATTAAAGACACTAAAGACAAACAGGGGGGGGACACAAGAGACAATAACTATACTAAATAATAATAATACACAGAGAGCAATCTACTAATTATAAAAACAATAATAATCACAGGGGAACATAATGAACAAGTGGCGTGGACACGGTTCCAGACCATGCCCGGAACCTGACACAAACCAAGTAATCCATACATACAAAGAAATCAAAGAAACTGTGTTGACAAAACAAGTTATATTTAATAAAGTGGAATGACACAGGGAATAAGTGTCATAAATTGCCCTTTCAAGGGGCAGAACTGAGGACACCAAACCAAGTTGTAGGTTTGCACATTTAACAACGAAAAAACACACAAGTACAAAAATACACAAAAACTCAAACACAAATAAGGCAGGATACAGGAAGGGAGACAGGATAAACGTCTGAGCACCAGAAGGCTGCTGTGAGGAGTGAACCACACAGCAGGTTTTAAATACGGACAACCCAGATTGGAATCAGGTGAAGGGAACATGAGTGAGGAATAATCAGAACAAATACTAACAGCTGAGACAGCCCTCTAACAGCTGAAAGGAGGGAGTGACAATGGGGACTGTCAAAATAAAAGCACAACCTAGGATGAAACAAAAAGGGAACATAACCCGTAAAGGTATGGACTAGATAAAACAACAAGAAATGTAAATAATATAATGTACAGTGGTGTGAAAAAGTGTTTGCCCCCTTCCTGAGTTTGTCACACTGAAAAGTTTCAGTTCATCAAACAAATTTAAACAATAGACAAAAATAACACAAGTAAACACAACATGCAGTTTTTAAATGAAGGTGTTTGTTATTAAGGGGAAAAAAATTCAAACCTACATGGCCCTGTGTGAAAAAGTGATTGCCCCTAAACCTAATAACTGCTTGAGCCACCCTTAGCAGCAACAACTGCATTTGAGTGTTTGCAGTAACTGGCAATGAGTCTTTTACAGCGCTGTGGAGGAATTTTGGCTCACTCATCTTTGTAGAATTGCTGTAATTCAGCCACATTGGAGGGTTTTCGAGCATGAACCGCCTTTTTAAGGTCATGCCACAGCATTTCAATCGGATTTAGGTCAGGACTTTGACTAGACCACTCCACAGTCTTAATTTTGTTTTTCTCAAGCCATTCAGGGGTGGACTTGCTGGTGTATTTTGGATCATTGTCCTGCTGCAGATCCCAAGTGCGCTTCAACTTGAGGTCATGAACAGATGGCCGGACATTCTCCTTCAAGATTTTTTGGTAGACAGCAGAATTCAGGGTTCCATTTACCACAGCAAGTCTTCCAGGTCCTGAAGCAGCAAAACAGTCCCAGATCATCACACTACCACCACCATATTTTACTGTTGGTATGATGTTCCTTTTCTGAAATGCTGTGTTACTTTTACGCCAGATGTAATGGGACACACACCTTCCAAAAAGTTCAACTTTTGTCTCGTCAGTCCACAGAGTATTTTCCCAAAAGTCTTGGGGATCATCAAGATGTTTACTGGCAAAACTGAGATGAGTCTTTATGTTCTTTTTGCTCAGCAGTGGTTTTCATCTTGGAACTCTGCCATGCAGGCCATTTTTGCCCAGTGTCTTTCTTATGGTGGAGTCATGAACACTGACCTTAACTGAGGCAAGTGAGGCCTGCAGTTCTTTGGATGTTGTTGTGTGGTCTTTTGTGACCTCTTGGATGAGTTGTTGCTGTGCTCTTGGGATAATTTTGGTCAACCAGCCACTGCTGGGAAGGTGGGAAGGTTCACCACTATTGCATGTTTTCACCATTTGTGGAAAATGGCTCTCACTGTGGTTTGCTGGAGTCCCAGAGCTTTAAAAAATGGCTTTATTGTGGGCACATATGTTGGTTACATATGCTCCACAAATATATTGCTATGTGTTTATTGTGTGCTGCACGTCTCAGGGATCAAAGGGACTGAGCCTCTGAGAGGTAACGGGAGAGTGTGAGATTTGGCCTTTGTTTCAAGGAGATGACCTGGAGAGATTTCCGGACCACCGGAGACTAAGGGACGATGGTGTGAAGATCAGAGGAGTTACATTGTGACTGGGATTAAGTACCATGTGACTGTATGTTTGATTAAACACCATGTGACTGCAGTTTTGATGTCCGGGGTATAAAAGACAGATGTGAGATGATTCATCCTCTTTTTCCTGCTTTGAAATTGTTGGAGTATGTGATTGTGAATAAAGCTGAACCTGAGGAATAAACTCAGTCTCATCCTTCCGCACATTCTCCACACTGGTGACCTTACGACGAAGCATGAGCAGAGATAATTCTCCCGAGTGGGGCTCGGCAGAAGCCAGCCTGATAAATGCCGCCACGTTCCAGCTGCCGGACTTCTGGCAGCATAATCCGCGCTCCTGGTTTAGCGCGGTCGAGGCGCAGTTCAACCTCCGGAGAATCTCGAGAGACAACACAAAATTCTACCATGTGGTGGCGAAGCTGGACAGCCACACAGTCCAGAGGGTGGAGAATCTGGTCAATCACCCACCGGACAGCGACAAATACAACGCATTGAAGGCTGCGCTTATCAGCCACTTCACCCCCTCGGTGCAACAGCGAGCAGAGGGGCTCCTAGCGTTGATGGAGTCTGAGAACGACAGACCCGTAGACCTGATGGTGAAAATGCTGAGACTGAGAGACTCCGAGGATGACAACTTTATCTTCGCCCACCTTTTCCTCAGGACTCTGCCGCCAGCGGTGAGAGTGACCCTGGCAGGCTCACCTCTGTTGGCACAGCGAAACTACCATGAGCTGAGCAAGGAGGCGCAACGACTCGTCGACGCCCACAAACGGAGTGCAGTTTCGGCCATGGCAGCAGAGCTAGGCGCAATGTCCGGAGATGGCATGGGGCCAGTGGTTGCAGCACCAGACCCACCGACGACGGCAGCAGCAAGGGCCAGGTGACAAGGAGCGGACGACGTCCTTTGCTTCTACCATCGCTGCTTTGCAGAGAGGGCACACAAGTGCCTCCCACAGTGCCACTTCAAGCGCTCGGGAAACGCCAAGACTGGGGGTCAGTAGTGGCTGCGGCCCTCGGGGAGGAGAACAAGCTGCTCTACCTGACGGATGCACGCTCGGGGAGGCATTTCCTCGTGGACACAGGCTCCCAGCTGAGCTTCATCACGCCTTCCTACGCGGACCGGCTGACGCCATCTAAGGGTCCCCGGGTGTCAGCAGCGAATGGCTCAGTGATTAAGACCTTCGGTGAGAGGACTCTGCTTCTGTCTTTGCAGGGTCGTGCATTTGAGTGGACTTTTGTTGTAGCGGCAGTCAATTTCAACATGTTAGGGGCTGATTTTTTGTGCTCACATGGTTTATTGGTTGATCTTGCTAACAGACATCTGGTTAATGCACTCTCCTTTCACTCTATTCCCTGCACAGCTCGAGTGGCGCCGCCAACTGCACAAGCCAACGTCACAGCTGCGGGTGGTAAGTTCCACGCACTCCTCACTCAGTTCCCAGCACTCACAGTCCCAACATTTTCGGCGACAGTGGCTATACATGGGGTGGAACATTATATCACTACCACCGGCCTGCCTGTTTTCGCAAAAGCTCGGAGCCTGGACTCAGCTAAACTGACCATAGCGCGCGAGGAGTTTGCCAACCTGGAAAAACTGGGCATCATCAGGCGTTCGAAAAGCCCCTGGGCTTCACCACTGCACATGGTCCAAAAGGCTGATGGCTCGTGGCGACCTTGCGGTGATTTCCGCAGGTTGAATAATGCCACAGCACACGACTGCTACCCAATTCCGCATATCCAAGATTTTTTGGTTCATTTGGCGGGGGCGCGCATTTTTTCTAAAATAGATTTAGTACGCGGTTACCATCAGGTTCCAGTTCGCGCACAGGACATACCCAAAACAGCGGTAATAACTCCTTTCGGGCTTTTTGAGTTTTTGCGCATGCCTTTTGGACTCAAGGGAGCGGCGCAGATGTTCCAACGCATGATGGACGCGGTCCTACGCGACCTCCCTTTCGTGTTCGTCTATTTGGACGACATTTTGGTAGCCAGCGCGTCCGAAGATGAACACGAAAGCCACCTCACAGCAGTTTTCCGGAGGTTGGCAGAGCACGGGTTAATAATTAACCCAGCGAAGTGTCAGTTTGGGGTGGCGCAGATTGATTTGTTGGGGCATCGCGTTTCGCCAGAAGGAGCGGTCCCTCTGCCCGATAAAGTGCGTGCAATAACAAATTTTCCCCAACCTCAAACGGTCAAAGCGTTACAGGAGCTTTTGGGAATGGTTAATTTTTATAACCGTTTCCTCCCCAGCGCAGCGCAGCTCATGCAACCATTGTACGTTGCACTAAAAAAACAAAAACCCACGAATAAAATCAAATGGTCTCCTGAGCGGGAGCGCGCATTCTCTCAAGTCAAATCAGCTCTGACAAACACTGCTTTGTTGGCACACCCAGTTCCAACGGCCCGCATGGCGCTCACCACTGACGCGTCAGATTTAGCCGTAGGGGCGGTCGTTGAACAGTATGCAGCTGGGGCCTGGCAACCGCTCCCGTTTTTCAGCAAAACCTTGCGCGATAGCAAGCGAAAATACAGTGCGTTCGACAGGGAGTTGTTGGCTCTACACTTGGCCATCCGCCACTTCCAGTTCTGGCTGGAAGGGCACCATTTCACCGTGTTCGTGGACCACAAACCGCTGACTTTCGCGATGGCCAAGATTTCGGAACCTTGGTCGGGCCGGCAGCAGAGACAGCTGGCCGCGATATCGGAGTTTACCACCGATATCCAGCATGTGGCAGGTAAATATAATGTAGTGGCAGACTGCCTCTCACGTGCTGTGGCGGCTCCAGGCGCCGTGGGGGCAAACTCTGCAGCCATGGCTGCGGGCCAAGGTAGCGACGTGGAAGCGCGCGCAGCCCCGGTCCGCGTAGGGTTAGATTATGCAGCCATGGCCGCGGAGCAGGTTAGCGATGCGGACGTGCGCGCGCTCCAGTCAGGACCAACAGGGTTAAGGCTGGAGGACAGGGTGCTGCAAGATGGTATGCCCCCCCTAATCTGCGATATCTCCACTGGACGGCCGCGTCCGGTGGTACCAGCTGCGTGGCGCCGCCGCGTTTTTGACTTGATCTATTCTCTGGCGCACCCGGGGGTGCGCGCATCGGTCAAAATGGTAGGAGAGAAATTTGTATGGCCGGGGTTGTGCAAACAGGTCGAGGAATGGGCGACAGCCTGCGTAGCTTGTCAGCGAGCCAAAATACACAAACACACTAGAGCTCCTTTGGAGCCTTTTCACATCCCGGCTAAGCGCTTTGATCATGTGCATGTCGACCTGGTAGGCCCCCTTCCGTCATCACAGGGGTGCACACACCTTTTGACAATGGTGGACCGCACCACGCGTTGGCCAGAAGTGGTCCCACTGGCATCAACCACAGCCGAGGAGGTGGCGTGCAGGTTTTTAACAGCGTGGGTAGCGCGTTTTGGAGTTCCGTCGGACATAACGTCCGACAGAGGTCCTCAATTTGTGTCCGAGCTCTGGTCAGCGATGGCCCGCAGCCTGGGGGTAACGATCCACCGCACTACCACGTAAACCCCCAGGCTAACGGTTTGTGTGAACGTTTCCATAGGTCATTGAAAGCAGCCCTCAGAGCATCGCTTACGGATACAAATTGGGTAGACAGGCTACCATGGGTTTTATTGCGGTTGCGTTCTGCACCTAAGGAGGATTTACAAGCCTCCCCAGCTGAGTTAGTGTTTGCACAGCCTCTCCGGCTGCCCGGGGAATTTCTCCCGGATAATCCTGCGCCAAATTGCACCCCCCGCTCAGCGATTGCAGAGCGACACGGGATCAAACACGCTTCCTGGCCCGGTTCATCACAGCTTCCCACGCGTTTTTGTGCCGAAAGCTTTAAAAAATACAGAGTTTGTTTTTGTCAGACATGATGCCAATCGCCCAAACTTGCGGCCGCCGTACGATGGACCGTTTAGGGTGCTGGAAACAGGAGAGAAGCATTTTTTGCTAGATTTGGGAGACAGAAAGGAGGTAATTGGTATAAACAGGCTCAAACCTGCTTTTGTTTTGGCGGATGAAGCCGTGCAGTTGGCGAGGGCCCCCCGTCGCGGCAGACCCCCTAGAAGGCATTCTCCAGAACACCCACAGAGATTGACTAACAGTTCTAATCCACAGGCAACAGTCCCACAGCAGGAGGACACTGCAGAAGCAGTAAAGCCGGATTACAGCAAATACGGCAGAAGATTTAGGCTTAGGCAACGGGTGGATTGATATGTAGTAATGTTATTATGTCATGCATCTCTAGTTATGATTGTTCCATCTTAGACGTTTGGGGGGGGGGGGGTCATGTGGGCATATATGTTGGTTACATATGCTCCACAAATATATTGCTGTGTGTTTATTGTGTGCTGCACGTCTCAGGGATCAAAGGGACTGAGCCTCCGAGAGGTAACGGGAGAGTGTGAGATTTGGCCTTTGTTTCAAGGAGATGACCTGGAGAGATTTCCGGACCACTGGAGACTAAGGGACGATGGTGTGAAGATCAGAGGAGTTACATTGTGACTGGGATTAAGTACCATGTGACTGTATGTTTGATTAAACACCATGTGACTGCAGTTTTGATGTCCGGGGTATAAAAGACAGATGTGAGATGATTCATCCTCTTTTTCCTGCTTTGAAATTGTTGGAGTATGCGATTTGAATAAAGCTGAACCTGAGGAATAAACTCAGTCTCATCCTTCCGCACATTCTCCACATTATAACCTTTTCCAGACTGATAGAGCTCACTTGCTTTGTTTCTCATTTGTTCCTGAATATCTTTGGACCACAGCATGATGTCTAACTTTTGAGGATATTTTGGTCATCTTCATTTTGTCAGGCAGGTCCTATTTAAGTAATTTCTTGATTGAGAACAGGTGTGACAGTAATCAGGCCTGTGTGAGGCTAGAGAAATTGAACTCAGCTTTCCTAAGATGTGATAAACCACAGTTAATTTTTGGTTTAATGGGGGGGGGGGGTGTCACTTTTTCACACAGGGCCATTTTTTTTTTTTTTTTTTGTTACTTATTTGTACCCGTAGGTAGACTTGGTTTGCAGTCTGGTGACAAGCCACCGGCTGCTGGTCGCTGTGTGCGCGAGCGCCCTAAACCTACATGTTTTTGGTGTGCGGGAGGAAACCGGAGAAATCCCGGAGTAAACCCGCGCAACACGGGGAGAACATGCAAACTCCACACAGCTCACTGTTGGTCGGGGGCTGGGACCGAACCCACGATCTCATTATCCCCGCGATCCCCCGGCCGAGGGTAAAACTGTGCTGCCACAGTGCTAAACCACTGCGCCACCGTGCAGCCGTGTAGCCATGTAGGTTTGGATTTTTTTTTTTTACCTTAATAATAAACACCTTCAATTAAAAACTGCATTTTGTATTTACTTGTGTTATCTGTCTAATATTTAAATTTGTTTGATGATCTGAAACATTTAAGTGTGACAAACGTACAAAAAAATGAAAAATCAGGAAAGGGGCAAACACCTTTTCCCACCACTGTACATCGAAACCAAAACAAAAGGAGAGGTGATGATACAAAACTGAGGAAGGCTAATAATACAAACTAATAATTACTAAGACTGCAAACAAGATCTCAGGACAAAGACAAAGTATAAACACAGGAAAATAAATTGGAAAACAAAATAATACAGAAATACATCAACAACCACACTAAGATAAAATAACAGGAAACTAATACCTGAAACAAAAGGACAACTCCGATAACAAAAAACACCAAACCATAATAAATACAAAATAAACAGAGATGCAAGAATACAGAAAAAGACTTAAATAACGAGAAGGCTGAGCGCGGTTCCCCACCCGTGCTCAATATTGTGACAGTAAGTATTGAACACATGAAAAAGAGGTGCAGATAAGCAGAGAAAGACAAGAAATCAGCTAAAATCCATCAGAACACCACAGAGAACTCATGATGGTTAGAAGCAAAGAGCTCTCTCAAGACCATCAGAACCTTATTGTTACAAAACATAATGATGGCACTGGTTACAGGTGCATTTCTAAAGTGCTGAATGTTCCAGTGAGCACTGTTGGAGCCATCATTCCAAAGTGGAAAGAACATCATTTTACCATAAACGGGACACGACCAGGAGGTCCTTGCAAGATTTCTGACAAAGGAGTCAAAAGAATAATCAGAAGAGTTATCTAAGAGCCAAAGACCACTCGTGGAGAGCTCCAGAAAGACCTGGAATTAGTAGGTACTGCTGTTTCAAATAAAACAATAAGTAATACACTCAGCCGACATGGGCTCTATGCCTGCTCATGTTACAAGACTCCATTGCCTAAGAAAAAGCACACTGAAACCCTTTTAAAGGGTGCTTCACAACATTTGGGCAAGCCAGTAAAATGCTGGGAGAATATAGTTTTGTCAGATGAGACCAAACTTGAACTTTTTGGATGCCACAATACACAGCATGTTTGGAGGAGAAATGGCACTGCACATCAGCCCCAAAACACCATAACAGCAGTGAAGTTTGGAGGTGGGAGCATCATGGTGTGAGGGTGTTTTTCAATACATGGTACAGACAGACTTCATATAATTGAAGGAAAGATGTGTAGCATTAACCACTGCGTTCCAATTTATAAAATCATTCTTTGCTGAGGAGAAATTGTTTCACCCAAAAGTCTGGTCATGAATTACTCTTTTTTACCCAAGACTGGAGCTGTGAAACCCTATGCCATCGACAATAAAGGGGATACATTAATCCCTGCTCAAGACCTGGAGTCATTTCCCTTCACATCCATTTGTCAAAGGAATGCAAAAATGATAGGTTTACAATGACGTTCCACAGACCCTGACAGTAAGACTCCTCACTGAAATTCAAAAAGTCCAACACTGCCCTCCAATGGATAACACAGGAATATTTCTCTCTCTGAAGTTAAACTATGAATTGTGAACAATGAATTAACTCATCCTTCTCCGCAGACAGTATCCGCTATTGAAGATATGTTGGGACCCTGTGAATGACAATTATGGTTTTAAATGCTTTTATTGATATGATTTGATATGTGTTGCTTTATTTTCAGGAAGAATTAATTTTACATGCCCACCATAAAGAAATTATCACATTTACAATGTAGACACCTTGTTTGTTCCTTTATTATTAAGTAGAATATCTTAGTCACTAAAGTTTTAATGCTTGAATAGGCAGCAGGATGATTAGGAGGATTGCACTTTTCATATCAAATCTTCTCCCCTTTTCTGTCGGAGACACACATTTCAGAACTTTGAAATGACCAATCAGCTTCCAAGTCTCCATGCACCTCTTTTTTAGTCAGGTTTACAACCTCTGTTGAACAAAGAAACTCAGTGTAATTGGTCAAAAGTTTATGCTAATGGGCAGATCAAACCCTGATCTTTGATCTAATCTTCATTCCTTTTCAGAGTAACACAAATGTTCCTTTTTATGAAATAGTTTAATCATCATTTTCTTCATAAAATCGCATCAATTTTTCTTAACCAATGCTATTTTATTGTTTTTCCTCTTAAAATACAGTACCAATTTAAGCTATGTTTTTCTTTGGATCCACAAATGTTTGATAATACACATTTTTCTCAGTAATCCAATAACAGTCTAATGTAGCAGTATATGAATTAATAATTACGATCAGATATAAGAATTATTTAATTTATATTAATGTAATACTGTAATACTGGCGATCTGTCCAGGGTGGACCCTGCCTCTTGCCCAAAAGATGCTGGGATAGGCTCCAGCCAACCCCCCCCCCCCCCACACACACACACACGACACGAAAAGGATTAAGTGGAAGAAGATGGATGGATGGATGGATGTATTGGAACCGGAGATGAAATCTCGGTTCATATAACCTGGAAAAGTTAATAACACTCATGGGGCACCAGCTTCTATCTCTAAGAAGCAATTTAATCTTTAATTTCACTTTATACCTGTTTAATCACTCAATAAATTAATTAATCAATAATCAGTCTCAAAATTTCAGTGAATTCAATACTGGGGACTTGTACCAGACTCAGAATGAGATAAATTCTCAACAACTTCTCTCATTTTCACATATTTATTAAACAAAATGAGGATTAACAGACATTGCAGTGATTCCATTGACCATAAAATTAATAGATTAACAATATCAACATTTGCGGAACCAGGGCTAACTGTGAAACGAATTTGGATCAGTTTGAGTTAACAGATTATGGAAACAATGCAAATTTATGGCGAAAGTTTTACTAATTATATGAAAAGTTCTGGATTATTCATTCATTCATCTTCTTCGATTACCCTTAAGAAAATGAAAAGGAATTTTAATGAAAAGAGGAGTTATGTTAATGGATCCTTAATTTGCATCTGATTAGATATTAAATTATTATTGATCCTCAGACGTTTCATTCAGCAGATGAATTAAAATTGCAGCTCACGTGACTGGCGTGATAGTTGAAGTTGAAAATCCTTCTGCGCTGTCCTGTAGTTCTTAGATGGCTCCAAAGGTCGGAATATTGGACCAGCAAATATTTTTTTGATGAGGGATGAGATCGGTATCTTTGATCCCAATAGTTGAAATCCAGCCGAGGCGTGCTGATTCCTTCAGCTGCGTGATCATGGGGAGCAGCGTCTCCTTTCCTCTTAGTTGGTAAGAGGCTTTCCAGAGGCCTTCGATAATAATTAAATATATCTAATCTGATCTCAAATTAAAAGAATTTCGGACTCTAGATAAAAGAGCTTCTGGTGTGGGATTGGTCAATAAAAATATAAAAAAAAAAATAAAGTTGAGATTAAAGCTTACATTAAAATTAAAAACGGTGGTTTTAAAGAAAGTTTAACAGGAAAAAGTGATAGGAATAAGTGTCTAGGATTGGAGTTTAACTACTATTAGAATGAGCTCAAAGAATAAAGAATCAATTCCCAGACGTTTAAGAGAAAAGAAACATTAAAATACAAAGTTATAGAACACAAAATTTTGAGTTATCTGCTCTGTGATCGTCGAAAAGCAACACGTGGGAGAAGGCTTCTGTGTTCAGGCAGTGTTTTGTTCTCCCGAAAAGATCTCTGCTGTGTAGATGAAGTGAACAGGACAAAGGACTAGAGACAAAAGAGACAAGAGAGTGAAGCCAGGGCGTCGTTTCCTTTTATAACTCCAGTCGAGCTTTCGTGGGCTTCCGGGTTGACAGGAACTCAGACCAATAGCCTTCCTTCGTGGGCGGGCTTTATGAACTTTTAGTCCAATAAACAGACAGTCTTTAAACGAGCAACACTGAGAGCTGTTGTCAAGCAGAGATTGGCTGCTGGCAGTCACATGATTTGAGAGGTATTTGGGGCGAACCTGATACACATTTTAATACTGGACTATTCCTCTATACCCTTATGTATAAACTAAGCTAACCTTAGTGGTTAATGTAACTTATAGCAGTGCTTCTAAATTAACATGCAGGAATAAACATTCATCTAAACATTTTAACATGCATATATATAAAATCAGGGATTAATACATTTCAAACCTATTATTGATTGTCCAGAGTAAACATCAAGAGTCCATTTGCTTTTCATGGTCCTGGAAAAAAAGAGAAGGTTTAGAATTGAGTTAACCCAGATGGGATGAAAAGCTGCACTGGCTAGATCTGCATGTCCCAGAGTTGCCAAAAGGGGCAATATTGAGCTGTGGATCTTTGTAGTGATGAGGGGCTCCAGGGGCCTGTTCCATGTCTCCATGTTTATGGGGGCCATAAAAGTCCAAACAGGAAATGCATTAGGGTGAATTCCTTAGACTGGTTTTAACCTGTTGCACATCTGTGTACCGCGGGCAGGCACGTCTCTGCGTCCTAGAGTGCACGAGGGCGCACGAGGGCGCACGAGGGCGCTGCGTCCTAGAGCGCACTGAAAAAAAAAGCTGCATTTCCGTTCTTCCACTACAGACACAGCCACGAACAGATTAGATATGATTGACCTCTCATTCAACTAATAAGAGCCTTGAATTGGGTTTCTGAAACCTTGAAGAACCAGTGACTGAAAACCTAGCAAGAAAGACCCGCCTACCAACGCTGCGAACACAGCCAGCCAATTGAAGCACAGAAGTTCGAAAGCTGTTTTGCGTAAGGCTGGGTGAAGAGAGACTGACTGCTGCAGCAGATGAAAAAAGGACCCGCAGGAAGAACCGCCACAGACCCAGCAGCACGGAGACCACCCACAAGTGCAACCTGTGTGACAGGGACTGCCATTCGCACATCGGCCTGTTCAGCCACAGGCGGTGCTGTCCCAGCAGAGTAGACGTTTAGGATTCTCTTCCATGGTCATCATAGACCGACGGAGGCCGACGACGAAGGCTGGGTGACACACATGCGTTCGCCAGTCTTTTTTTATTACTACTGTTATTTGTTTTGAAAAATCGTTCGCCAAAACCGCAATCATGGAAGCGCAAAACCGCAATAATGGAATTATGTTTTGACCGGGTCGCGTGACCAGAACCACGAGTCCATAATAAGCGGACCAACTTCATGTTCGTCTGACAATGAGGAAGAGAAGTTCGCCAGCTACGCTGCTGTTGTGAACAGGTAAGTGTTATAAGCTAAATTATTCTTTATCCCTGAAAATTGTAATCAAAAATGACTTTTGACCGATCGGTAAATTACAACTGTGCGGCGCACGAAGTCCGAAGTCCGTGCGCCGCGGTACACAGTTTATGCGCTGTGTCCGGACCGTGAACGCCCCCCCCCCCCGCTACTCTTCTGTAGCGAGGGGGGGTGGCGCAGGGACCGCGGGGACTGTGCGCCACAGTCGCCACATCGCCACATGACTCTTCCGTCATGTAGCGATGGCCGATGTCTGTCCTCTGTAGCGGGGGGGTGGGGGGGGAGTTGTTATCTTCTACATTACAAATATTTTAGAATAATTTTTTAGCACTGTAGGTTATTTTTTCTTGTAAAAAAAAAAGCCACACATTTTTTACGTGGCATGCTTCTTTGTGTGTGGGGGCTTGTTTTTTCATTCATTCATGAATGAATGAATAAACAACCCCCCCCCACACACACACACACAGCCCTGAGTGTCACCTTTCATTCGAGCCCAAGATGAAGCTTATATATATATATATATCTATATTGAATCATTCAAAAGTTACAGACGTTTTTCCAAACTGTGCCATTTGGCACAATTTGGCACAGTTCAAAAACGCCTGGGAATTACCTGAGAACAAAGCTGTGTAATATATTCATTTTTTGTGGTATTGTTACAAAATTTTGATCTCAGCTGGATAACACTTGGTTCTACATTTCTGTTGCATTTTCCAGCCCGGATCTAAAGCTGTGTGTTATTTGCAAGCATTTGTATCCAAAAAAAACACCCAGGCGAAATTTAGTTTCTTCAAGTTCAGTATGTTTAGATGACTGTTACTCAGTGGCCGGAGCACTTAGAGAGATTATGACTGTTTTGCCAAAAAATTCAAAGTGTTTTCTTTTAAATGAGACCAAACCCATGAAGATGCTGCAAAGAGTTGAAGAACAGCTTTTGATTTACCTTGGGTACGTTATTTTTTGGCGTTTTTAGGGATATTGACCGGAGTGCAAGGGGTTAACAAGGAATGTGAGTTCAGTTGTGGCATGGTGTAAAAGAGGAGTTTTTTCACTGTCCTTTTCCTGGGTGAAACAATGTCTTTAAGCAGAAGAATTTTTATTGATGAGCCAAGTGCGATGATGCTACACTAATGTGCTCATGATACATGTTGAATTGAACCTGTTTTTTAATAGGTTTGACCAACCGCCCCCCCCCCCGACTTCACAACAACCACTGCTGCCTCTAAAGACATTGAGTCCTGCTGCCCACACCCCACTCCACCAACACCCCCCACTCCCAACACACAGCCCCCCAACATGACCCTCACTAAGACCCAGGTGAGGACGGAGCTGAGGAAGATCAAGGCGAGGAAGGCATCGGGACCGGACGGCATCAGCGCAAAGCTCCTCAAGTCCTGTGCAGATCAGCTGTGTGGGATTGTGGAGCTCATCTTCAGCCTGAGCCTGAAGCTGGGGAGGGTACCACAGTTGTGGAAAACATCTTGTGTGGTACCCGTACCAAAGACTTCCCACCTCAGAGGCCTGAACAGCTACAGGCCAGTGGCCCTGGCGTCTCACCTGATGAAGACCCCGGAGAGACTGCTCCTTGCTCACTTCTGCCCCCTGGTGGGACCAGCGATGGATACACTCCAGCTTGCCTACCGGCATGGCATCAGGGTGGAGGATGCAGTGGTCTTCCTTCTTCACCGTTCCCAGTCCCACCTGGAGAAGCCTGGGAACGCGGTGAGGATCATGTTCTTTGACTTCTCCAGTGCTTTCAACACCATCCAACCGATGATCATGAAGGACAAGCTGCTGTGCGCAGGGGTGGACCAGCACCTGTCATCATGGATCCTGGATTACCTCACAAACCGACCACAGTTTGTGAGAACCCGGGATTGTGTGTCCAACACGATCATCGGCAGCACGGGGGCCCCCCAGGGAGCGGTTTTGGCTCCCTTCCTGTTCACCCTTTATACTACGGACTTCTCACACAACACAACACACTGCCATCTGCAGAAGTTCTCTGACAACTCTGCGAACGTTGGCCTCATCTCCAATGGAGATGAAGCTGAGTACAGAGGACTTATCCAGGACTTTATGGACTGGTGCATCGGAACTGCCTCCAGATCAACGTGAGGAAAACTAAGGAGCTGGTAGTGGACTATTGCAGGCAAGGACAACCCCTCACAGCACCAGTAAACATACAGGGAACAGACATTGACATGGTGACATCCTACAAGTACCTGGGTGTTCATTTGAATAATAAACTAGACTGGTCACGCAATACCAACGCACTCTACAAGAAGGGACAGTGCAGGCTGTTCCTACTGAGGAGGCTCAGGTCTTTTGATGTACAAGGGGCACTCCTGAAGACATTGTATGATTTGGTGGTGGCATCAGCCATCACTTTTGGAGTGGTATGCTGGGGCAGTTGCATCACAGCAGCCGATAGGAAGAGACTGAACAAACTGATCAAGAAAGCTAGCTCTGTCCTGGGGCAACGCCTTGACCCAGTGGAGGAGATAGGAGAGAGAAGGATGGTGGCTAAGCTGTCATCTCTGCTGGAGTCTGAGTCCCACCCTATGCAGGACATACTGAACGCACTGAGGAGCTCATTTAGCAGTAGACTACATCATCCTAGGTGTGCGACCGAGAGGTTTCGTAGGTCCTTCCTACCTACAGCTGTCAGACTTTATAACCTAAGCAGAGCTGCACACAGAGATAGCAAAAAAACGTGACGACCTAATAGTATTGAATGCAAAAGACGCAACAGACTTACACAAAATGGTCCCCTCCAGTATACAACTAGGACAATATCAGTCGCTACGGAGGGTGACTATATGTATAGGTACATATTCATACTATGTGGGGTAACTAAATAGACTGTTATGCTATTTGTTCCATCTAGCTACAATGCGCCACACTGTGTATATATATTTATATATTTATGTGTACATATGTATATTCACTGCTCTTATTTTCGTATCTTCTAAATTATTGCTCTGAGTGTTGCTATCCCTGTGCTGTTGCAATCCTGGAATTTCCCCATTGTGGGACTGAGCCTGAAGCTGGGGAGGGTACCACAGTTGTGGAAAACATCTTGTGTGGTACCTGTACCCAAGACTTCCCACCCCAAAGATCTGAACAGCTACAGACCAGTGGCCGTGACGTCTCACATGATGAAGACCCTGGAGAGACTGCTCCTTGCTCACCTCTGCCCCCTGGTGGGACCAGCGATGGATCCACTCCAGTTCGCCTACCAGCATAGTATTGGAGTGGAGGATGCAGTGATCTTCCTCCTTCACCGTTCTCTGTCCCACCTGGAGAAGCCCGGGAATGCGGTGAGGATCATGTTCTTTGACTTCTCCAGTGCTTTCAGCATCATCCAATGAATGATCATGAAGGACAAGCTGCGGTGCACAGGGGTGGACCAGCACCTGTCATCATGGATCCTGGACTACCTCACTAACCAGTCACAGTTTGTGAGAACCCGAGATTGTGTGTCCGACACAATCATCGGTAGCACGGGGGCCCCCAGGGAACAGTTTTGGCTCCCTTCCTGTTCACCCTTTATACTGCGGACTTCTCACACAACACAACACACTGCCATTTATAGAAGTTCTCTGATGACTCTGCGATCGTCAGCCTCATCTCCAACGGAGATGAAGCTGAGTACAGAGGACTTATCCAGGACTTCGTGGACTGGTGCCATCGGAACTGCCTCCAGATCAACGCGAGGAAAACTAAGGAGCTGGTGGTTGACTGCCACAGGCAAGGAAAACCCCTCACAGCACCAGTAAACATATAGGGAACAGACATTGAGATGGTGACATCCTACAAGTACCTGGGTGTTCATCTGAACAATAAACTAGACTGGTCACACAATACCGACGCACTCTACAAGAAGAGACAGCGCAGGCTGTTCCTACTGAGGAGGCTTAGGTCTTTTGGTGTACAAGGGGCGCTGCTGAAGACATTCTATGACACGGTGGTGGCATCAGCCATCACTTTTGGAGTGGTCTGCTGGGGCAGTGGCATTACTGCAGCCGATAGGAAGAGACTGAACAAACTGATCAAGAAAGCTAGCTCTGTCCTGGGGCAACGCCTTGACCCAGTGGAGGAGATAGGAGAGAGAAGGATGGTGGCTGAACTGTCATCTCTGCTGGAGTCCGAGTCCCACCCTATGTAGAACATACTGAATGCACTGAGGAGCTCATTTTGCAGTAGACTACATCATCCTAGGTGCGCAACCGAGAAGTTTCGCAGGTCCTTCCTACCTACGGCTGTCAGACTGTACAACCTAAGCAGGGCTGCTTGCAGAGATAGCGAAAAAAAACGTGACGACCTAATAGTATTGAATGCAAAAGACGCAACAGACTTACACAAATGGTCCCCTCCAGTATACAACTAGGACAATATCAGTCGCTACGGAGGGTGACAATATGTATGGGTACATATTCATACTATGCAGGATAACTAAGTAGACGGTTATGCTGTTTATTCCATCTTGCTACAATGCTCCACATTTTGTATATATATTTATATATTTATTGTCACGCCGCGCCATTCATCAGCGGCGCCACCTGCTCACGCACCTGCTACTCGTCAGCGGCGAAGGATAAAAGCCGCCTCGCCCTGAGCGTCGGCCTGAAGCCGTAGACTTCATTTCCTTTGTATGGACTTCTACCACATTCTCTTCAGCATCCTCATCTCCGGTAAGAAGTTCACTTACCTCATCTCTCCAGTCTGCTCCCCTGTGCACAGGTGGATTCCTCGGCGGCGGACAATCCCGTCCCTCGTCTCTCCTCGCTGCTGCACCGAGCCCTGCAGGTGGCTGTCTCCCGGGCTTCCATCCTTGAAGCGCTAGTCATCTGCCCAAACAAGTAAGCTTCTCTCCCTCGCCTATTCTCCTCCCGTGTTGGTGTGTGCTCATCACCCTGTGTCTGATTTCTCCCATAGGGTTGCCGGCTGAACGGTCTCCTGCCTCTGGGTCCGAAGCAGACGCCACCACCAACACATTAACATTCCGCAGACACGCACCCAAACATCCCTGTTGTTAATAAACAGTTTGAACTACTCTGAGCCTGTGTGTGTGCGTCTCCTGAGCCGAACGTTATGTCAGTACGGCTTCAGCAGAGCGGCTCGGCGGACGGCGGGCTCGCACACCGGTTTACCATCCTCGAGGCTCGGGTGGATCAGATTGTTTATCAGCAACAGGTGGTTCTTAATCAATTATTAGAACTGACTAACCGATTGAACCGCTTGGACCCCCAACAGCCGTTCCTCCCGACTCACCAGGGTGGCACGGCTCCTGCTGTTCCAGCGGCCGTCCAGCCGGCTCCAGTGGCACCGGTTCGGCTCACGCCGATTCCGACCCCCGCCCGCTTTAGCGGTAAGCTCGGCGGAGCGCGGGGGTTTATTATGCAGTGTGAGTCCGTGTTCCACCGTGTGCCCGGAGATTTTCCCTCGGATCACAGCCGAATTGGTTACATAGGGAATCTTCTGGAGGGGCGTGCGTTAACCTGGACGTACGCCGTAATGGCGAGGCCCAGTTATGCCACCCTCACCTATGACCAATTCGTGAGGCGCTTTCTGGAGGTCTTTGACCACTCACAAACCGAAACGGTCCAGGTCGATCGGCTTCTCGCTCTCCAGCAGGGAAGCCGGTCGGCAGCGGACCACTCGGTCGACTTCCGGGTAGCGGCGGAGGAATTGGGCTGGGAGGAACGCTCCCTCTGTGGCCTGTTCCTCCGCAGCCTCAATAGTGATCTGAGGGATGAACTGGCTGGTCGGGATATCCCTGGGACGCTAGCGGAGCTGACATCCTTAGCGATAAGTTTGGATAACAGGCTGCGCGAGCGCTCCTCGGGGCGGAGGTCTTCTTCTTCTTGCCCTCGTGGAGCCTCGCCGCACCTGTTCCAAGCTCGCCCCCTGGCGGTGCCGCCAGCATCGCGCCCCGAGGAGTCGGAGCCGATGGTGACGGGCTGGACTAAACTTTCCCCTGTGGAGAAACAACGCCGCCGTGAGTTGGGCCTCTGCATGTATTGCGGAGGCGACCAACACACCGTGGAGCGTTGTCCACGGAAAGCCAGTCGGTGGGGTCCGCGAGTCACTGTTGGAAGCCTCGCGGATGTCAATCGGTTAGGATCACTTACTCAATTGAAGCTGCCCATCCGTTTCTGCCATAACCCTACTGGGCACCTCACCCACGCACTGGTGGATTCGGGCGCAGAAGGCAGCTTCATTTCACAAAGCCTGGCAACCCGATTGGGCATCCGCTGCCAGGCACTCAACACTCCCATCTCCCTAATCCACCTCTCCCGTGCCACCCTCGGGAGAGTGACACATCAAACTGTTCCCCTACCGGTCATCATCTCGGGAAACCACCGGGAGGAAATGACCTTTTACGTCCTTCCCAACTCTGTGTCGCCCGTCATCCTGGGGTATCCCTGGCTCCGCCTTCACAATCCGGTCCTGGATTGGAAATCAGCTGGGATCTCGGCATGGAGTACGTTCTGTATGGGCACCTGCCTTCAGTCCGCTGCCTGCTCTCCGTCCGCTCCTCCCCCTGCTACGGACGCTGCACCCCCGGACCTGTCTCTGGTGCCCCCAGAATTTCACGACCTGGGTATAGTGTTCAGCAAAGCGAAAGCTATGTCTCTTCCCCCTCATCGGCCCTATGACTGCGCCATCAACCTCCGCCAGGGGGCTCCCTTACCTTCTGGTCGCCTTTACAGCCTGTCTGCGCCGGAGAAGGAGACGATGAACGCCTACCTGAAGGAATCATTAAGTGCTGGGATTATCCGCCCATCATCGTCACCCGTGGGGGCAGGGTTCTTCTTCGTGGGGAAAAAGGATGGGTCCCTCCGCCCTTGTATCGACTACCGGGCCCTCAACAATATCACGGAGAGGGACCGTTACACCCTGCCTCTCATGGACACTGCTTTCCACTCCCTCCAGGGGGCGACCTGGTTCACCAAGCTGGACCTACGCAGCGCTTACCACCTCGTCCGGATCCGGGAGGGAGATGAGTGGAAAACGGCCTTCCGTACCCCGAACGGCCACTTTGAATATCTGGTGATGCCGTTCGGGTTGACCAACGCTCCTGCAGTCTTCCAGCGCCTCATTAATGATGTCCTCCGGGACTTCATTGGCCTTTTCGTGTTCGTCTACCTGGACGATATTCTCATCTTCTCCAAGTCCAGGGATGAGCACCAGGTCCACGTGAGGCGGGTCCTCCAAAGGCTGCTGGAGAATCGTCTGTACGTTAAGGCGGAAAAGTGTGAATTTTACGCCAGGAGTACATCCTTCCTGGGGTTCATCATCGCCCACGATAAGGTGCTCCCCGACCCAGAGAAGGTAAAGGCGGTGGTGGAATGGCCCACACCTGCATCTCGGAAACAGGTGCAGCAATTTGTTGGCTTCGCCAATTTCTACCGCCGCTTTGTCCCCAACTTCAGTGCCATCGTGGGACCACTGACCCGCCTCACGTCCCCGAAGGTCCCGTTCCGGTGGACCGAAGAGGTCGCTGCCGCCTTTGAGGCGCTGAAGGCGGAATTCTCCTCCTCCCGGGTCCTTCGCCAGGTCGACCCCGCGCTGCAGTGCATTGTAGAGGTAGACGCCTCGGACACGGGAGTGGGAGCAGTGCTGTCCCAGCGGTCACCGGACGATGGCGCCAAGCGACCGTGCGCCTTCTTCTCCCGGCGCTTGTCCCCGGCGGAGAGAAACTACGATGTGGGGGACAGAGAGCTCTTGGCCATCAAGCTCGCCCTGCAGGAGTGGCGCCACTGGTTGGAGGGGGCAAGCCTGCCGTTTGTGGTCCTCACGGACCACAAGAACTTGGAATACTTACGATCTGCCAAGCGCCTGAACGCCCGCCAGGCGCGCTGGTCCCTGTTCTTCGCCAGGTTCCAATTTTCCATCACCTTCAGGCCTGGCTCTAAGAACGTCCTGCCTGACGCCCTCTCCAGGCAGTTCGCCCCCGTGGAGTCGGAGGAGGCGCCCCACTCCATCCTGCCCAGGTCGTGCGTCGTGGGAGCCATCTCGTGGGACATTGAGAGCAAGATCCGGAAGGCACAGGAGGTGGAACCTGACCCTGGCGGCGGACCGGAGGGGAGGCTGTTCGTGCCATCCGCGGTCCGAGGAGAGGTCATCCACTGGCTCCACACCTCCAAGCTCACCTGTCACCCTGGCACCTCCCGGATGATAGATCTCCTCCAACGGTCCTTTTGGTGGCCAGGCCTGCGGAGGGATGCAGCCCGCTACGCCCGGGCTTGCCCAATCTGTGCCACCTGCAAGTCGGGAAATGCCCCTCCAGCGGGTCTGCTCCAGCCCCTGCCCGTCCCTGGCAGGCCCTGGTCGCACATCGCTCTGGATTTCGTCACCGGACTCCCCATCTCCAACTCCTATGACACCGTCCTGACCATCGTGGACCGCTTCTCCAAGGCCGTGCACTTCGTCCCCCTGCGAGGCCTCCCTACTGCCCTGGAGACGGCGGACCTCCTCGTCCAACACGTGGTCAGGCTGCATGGGATTCCGGTGGACGTGGTCTCGGACCGGGGCCCCCAGTTTTCATCTGAGGTTTGGAGGTCTTTCTGCAACGCCATCGGAGCCAAGGTGAGCCTCTCCTCCGGCCATCACCCCCAATCCAACGGGCAGTGTGAGAGGACCAACCAGGAGCTGGAGGCTGCGCTCCGCTGTGTGTCCAGATCCAAACCCGCGTCCTGGAGCAACCATCTTGCCTGGGTTGAATATGCCCACAACACCGCTCGCTCTTCTGCTACAGGGATGTCCCCCTTCAAAGCGTCCCTGGGTTACGACCCCCCGCTGTTTCCGGAGCAGGAGAGTGAGGTAACTGTCCCGTCAGTTAGGGCCCATCTCAGGCAGTTCCGCTCCACCTGGGCTGCCGCGCGCCATGCGCTATTGCGCACAGCGGAGCGCAACAGGACTGTGGCGGACCGGCGTAGGAGACCTGCCCCGGCGTACAGAGTTGGGCAGCTTGTTTACATTTCCACCCAGGACGTCACTCTAAAAGGCGAGAGGAGAAAGCTGGCACAGCGCTTCATGGGTCCCTACCCCATCACCCGGATCATCAACCCGGTGGCTGTGCGCGTGGCTATTCCCCCCTCCCTCCGCATTCATCCTACTTTCCACGTGTCGAAGGTGAAACTGGCGGTTACTGACCCCCTTTGCCCTCCTCCTGCAGCGCAACCCGCGCCCCGGATGATTGGTGGCCATCCGGCCTGGTCCGCCTCCTCCATCCTGGACTCCCGGCGCCGGGGTCGTGGGTTGCAATACTTGGTGGACTGGGAGGGCTATGGGCCCGAGCATCGACAGTGGGTGCCCCCGTCGTTTGTGTTGGACCCATCGCTCATCGCGGACTTCCACCGAGCGCACCCGGATAAGCCATCGCCAGGAGGCGCTGCTAGAGGGGGGAATACTGTCACGCCGCGCCATTCATCAGCGGCGCCACCTGCTCACGCACCTGCTACTCGTCAGCGGCGAAGGATAAAAGCCGCCTCGCCCTGAGCGTCGGCCTGAAGCCGTAGACTTCATTTCCTTTGTATGGACTTCTACCACATTCTCTTCAGCATCCTCATCTCCGGTAAGAAGTTCACTTACCTCATCTCTCCAGTCTGCTCCCCTGTGCACAGGTGGATTCCTCGGCGGCGGACAATCCCGTCCCTCGTCTCTCCTCGCTGCTGCACCGAGCCCTGCAGGTGGCTGTCTCCCGGGCTTCCATCCTTGAAGCGCCAGTCATCTGCCCAAACAAGTAAGCTTCTCTCCCTCGCCTATTCTCCTCCCGTGTTGGTGTGTGCTCATCACCCTGTGTCTGATTTCTCCCATAGGGTTGCCGGCTGAACGGTCTCCTGCCTCTGGGTCCGAAGCAGACGCCACCACCAACACATTAACATTCCGCAGACACGCACCCAAACATCCCTGTTGTTAATAAACAGTTTGAACTACTCTGAGCCTGTGTGTGTGCGTCTCCTGAGCCGAACGTTATGTCATTTATGTGTATGTATGTATATTCACTGCTCTTATTTTTATTTTTCTTATCTTCTTAATTATTGCTCTGAGTGTTGCTATCCCTGTGCTGTTGTAATCCTGGAATTTCCCCATTGTGGGACTAATAAAGGCTTATCTTATCTTAATAAAGGCTTATCTTATCTTATCTTAAAATCACTCCTGAGCAATGCCTGTGCCTAGTTTCTCCATACAGGAAGCATCTGGAAGCTGTTATTACCAGCAAAGGCTTTTCTACTAAATATTAAATGAATTTCACCAAGCATGTTCAATACTTATTCCCTGTGTCATTCCACTTTGTCAAATATAGCTTGTTTTGTGAACACAGTTGCCATGATTTCTTTGTATGTATGGATTACTTGGGTTGTTACTGATAACTGGTGAAAATCTCAGGTCAGTGGCTCCATCAAAAATATGTGTCATGAGAAAAATGTTGACGTGTTCACTACTTATTTTCCCCACTGTATATGCTTGAAACAGCTGTTACTAATTTGCCTACGCTATGCTGAAAATAAAACTAAAAAACCATAACAGCACAAACGTAACTTTTAATGATGCAAAGCAGCACAAACAAATGAGACCATTTTGGGTCAATTTGGAGCAAGTTGGGGGGCTGAGTGATCTCAGAATGACTTATAAAATAATTTTCGATATCTAAAAGACTATAACAGCACAAACAAAAATGGTAGCGGCGCAAATGACTGAGGGTATTTTTTTCTGGAGTTTTGCATGGTATGGCGGGATGGGGAGCATCTTCGCTTAGGTTTCTCCATCTGAAGATGCCAATAAGAGGGAGGCATATAAGCAGAGATAACGCAGTATGCATTTATTAGCCCATAGTTTAGATCATTGCCAGGTACTGGGTATGATGTTATACTACATCAAGGCAGGGTAAGGAGGTTGTTTGTGGCGTTAGCTTAACCCCAGCTAGCATCTACAAAATGCACACAGAGACAAATGAACCTACACTGTGACTGCTGGGTTGATCAGCGCCATAAAACTGAGTGGGCCCCTGGGTTATGGAGGTTAGGAACTTGCTACCTTGCGAGGGGTCTTGGTTGGCCAAAGGCTCGGCCCACTGCTGAAACTGTGGTTGGTGTCAGGAAGGACATCCAGCCAGAAAACTCTTGTCACAGTCACAATATGCCTGAGTCTTAGGTCTTTGTGAGAGCAGATGTTAGGGCGTTCCCTAGAAGCGACTTGTGTCAGCAACCCCTGGTTGGCATGAAAAGTGGGCAAGGGGTAAGGTTGTTGTTGTTTGATGAGTTGACGGTTGACAGTGAGTCCTGAGATGACTGATCAGTCCAATTTTGGCACGGAATGTCCTGGCACATGTGGGGCAGGCATGCATCATCACGTTAGCTGATGTGCTGGGCTGTCTAGTCTTGCGCAGTTCGCGCTTGGCTTTAGCTCCAGCAATACGTCTGGCTTCGAGATTTCTGCAGCCATCTTTAATGCTCATATGCCAGGACAAGCAGTCTTGTGCTAGAATTTCCCAGGAGGCCAGGTCTATATTGAGGGATTTAAGAGAGGCCTTCAGGGTGTCCTTGTAGCGTTTCTTTTGTCCCCCTCTTGACCTTTTTCCTTCTGAGAGTTCCCCGTAGAACAGCTGCTTTGGAATGCGTTCATCAGGCATCCTGACAACATGACCTGCCCACCTGGCTTGTGCTCTTATTAGCATGGTGTGGACAATTTCCATTTTAACTCGCTTAAGGACTTCTGTATCGGGTACCTTGTCCTGCCAGTTGATGCTGAAGATCCTTTGAAGACAGGTGAGGTGGAAACGGTTGAGCTGTCTGGTATGCCTTGCATACACCGTCCATGTTTCACAGGCATAAAGAAGTGTTGGGAGCCCAACAGCATGGTAGACCTTTAGCTTCATTTCTAGGCTAATGCCCCGTCTTTCCCATGTAATTTTGCGGAGTCTGCTGAATGCAATGCTGGCCTTGGCTAGTCTGTGGTTGACTTCAGTATGTATTGTTGCAGACTGGGAGAGGGTGCTACCTAGGTATGTGAATTGGCTTACAACTTGCAGTCTCTGCCCCTTCACTGCAATAGTTGGTTCTGCCTGTTGGCATTTGGAGCTGGCTGGTGCATAACTTCGGTCTTCTTGGTGCTGATGGTGAGGCCAAAGTTGTCACATGCCATGGAGAATTTGTCCATGCTTGACTGCATCTCAATCTCTAAGCTATCATTTAAGGCACAGTCATCGGCAAAGAAGAAGTCCCTCAGTACAGTCTCTTTTACCTTGGTGATAGCCTGGAGTCTTCTTGGATTGAAGAGCCTTCCATCCTGCCTGTACCTGAGGCTTATCCCAGTGGTGCTATTCTGAAAGGCATCAGTGAGCATGGCTGAGAACATCATACTGAACAAGGTGGGTGCGAGCACGCAACCTTGTTTAACACCATTTGTGACTGGAAAAGACTCTGATGCCTCACCGTTGTCTAGGACACGTGCGTTCATGCCATTGTGGAACTGACGCACCATCAGGATGAATTTGTCTGGGCAGCCAAACTTTGACATTATCCTCCATAGTCCCTGGCGACTGACAGTGTCAAACGCTTTGGTGAGGTCAACAAATGTGGTGTAGAGCTCGCGGTGCTGTTCTAGACACTTCTCCTGGAGTTGATGAGCCGCAAAGATCATGTCCACAGTCCCTCTACCCTTACAGAAGCCACATTGTGATTCTGGCAGCAGGCCTTGTTCTAGGTGAGTAGCGAGATACCTCGATTATTGTCGTATGCTTGTCTGTTGCCCTTTCTCTTGTACATGTGGACAACTGATGCATCCCTGAGTTCCTGAGGAATGGTGCCTTGGGTCCAGTTCAGTCAGCTTCTCAAGGAGTGCTGGACCATGTGTCTTGTATATCTCAGCTGGAATGGCATCTGACCCTGGTGCTTTGCCACTTGACAGTTGGCCAACAGCCTTTTGGACTTTGACAACAGTAGGAAGTTCATCCATGGCATCGTTGATCTCAACCTGGGACATCCTGTCGATTGCCTCATTGTTTATAGTAGAAGGCTGGTTCAGGACTCCTTCAAAATGTTCAGCCCATCTTTGGAGGATTTGGGTCTTCTCTGTCAGGAGGGTTGAACCATCTGAGCCCAGAAGTGGGGCGCTTCCTGATGGCTTGGGTCCATACAGGGCATTGAGAGACTCGTAGAATCATTTTGAGTCATTCCTGTCTGCGTAGCCCTGGATTTCATCCGCCTTGGCACTCAACCATGAGTCTTGCATCTCTCAAAGTTTGAGTTGTACTGTCCTGCGTGCGCTGGTGAAAGCCACCTTCTTTGAGATGGATGAGGGATCATTTTGATTGTCACGATGAAGGCTATGCTTCTCCATTAGTAGAGCTTTGATTTCCTCATCATTTTCATCAAACCAATCATGCTTTTTCCGTGTTGAGAGGCCCAGGATTTTCTGTGCAGATGAGTGGACAGTATTCCTGAACAGCACCCAGTCTTTGTCAGCATTGGCTGTGAATCTCAGATCTGCAAGTTCATGTTCCAGGTCTTCCGTGAGTGCATTAGCCTTGGAGTAGGTTTACAGTTGGGACACATCAAGCCATTTCATGCTTTTGTTCTTGTCCCCCTGTGGCCTTCTCTTAGGTCTGATGTGTAGTTTCATCCTGGAGACAATAAGCCTGTGGTCGGTCCAGCAGTCAGCACCACACATGGCCTTTGTGACTCTGACGTCCTGCTTATCTTTTTGCCTGATGATGACATAGTCAATGAGGTGCCAGTGTTTGGAGTGGGGGTGCCTCCATGATGTTTTGTTTCGAGTGGGCAGGTGGAAGACAGTATTTGTGATAAGGAGGCTATGTTTGGCACAGGTCTGTAGCAGGAGAAGACCGTTGCTATTGCACTTGCTCACTCCATTTTTGCCTATGATGCCTTCCCAGGCAGAACTGTCCTGTCCTACTCTGGCATTGAAGTCCTCGAGCAATATGAGCTTGTTGTTGTGCTTCACAGTAGACAGGAGAGCATCAAGTTTTTCATAGAACTTGTTTTTAGTCTCATCAGTGTTTGTCATCGTTGGTGCATAGGCACTGATGAGAGTAGCCTGCTTGCTGTCATGCAGTGGAAGCTGCATTGTCAAGAGGCGGTCATTCACGCCCTTTGGGAGGCTGGAGAGTTTGCTGACAAGGTTGTTCCTCACAGCAAAACCAACTCCTGCTTCGCGGCGCTCATCTTTGCTACGGCCACTCCAGAAGGATGTATATCCACCTCCCGACTCATTTAACTGACTTTCTTCTGCAAGCCTGGTTTCACACAGAGCTGCAATGTCAATGTTGTATCTTGCAAGTTCTCTGCTAACTAGAGCTGTTCTTGTTTCAGGTCGATCAGCTGACGGGTTGTTTAAAAGTGTGCGCACATTCCATGTGCCAGTGTTGAGTGGTGTCACCTTTTTCTTTCCTCTGTTGTTTCTACCGCTAGTGTGGGATCCCCTCCAGCCACGGTAAGCTGGCCAGGGTGTTGTGAAGCAGGCAATGTTTAGGGCACATTTTCTAGCCCCTTCCTCAGACTATGGAGGTGAGCAGTGCAATCCTATAAAGGACTGCTCAGTCACTCAGACAGACACTGAATCCCGCTGCTGCTTCTGTCAGTGAGGAGCGATCATTAGGCCTGAGCTGCCTGTGTGCAGGTCCATGACTACAGCTGCCAGTGTATCCTCACCTGCTGCTTTGCCACTCGCCCATCGCCACGGGACTTTTGAAACCGACTGACGAGACTTGTGCTAGAAAATTGGATTAAAGTGAGGGAGAGTTGCGCAGCATCAGCCTTACTCTCTCCTCCAGGGTCATCAGATTCCAGTGGCAGGACATAGTTGAGATGGCTGGAGATGACACTGGATGCAGGAGTTGCCAGAGTCTTGGCAGAATTTGACCATGACTCCGCCTACGGGGTTCCACTCCGATATTTCTGTCAGGGTTGATTCCCTTAGCCTTATGCTATCCCTAGCACTCACAGGGCAGTGAGACTATTTGACCCATAGCTGGGGGTCTGTTCATGGGCATCATGACGTGTCCACACACTGGTGGGCCTGGCATGCCACATGTCTGGGGGCAGACCTCCTCCGAGTCCCTTGCAATTTGGCCTGAGACCGCAAGGTGCTCAGTTTACGTGTGTCGCCACGAGAAGGCATTGCATAGGGCTTATCTACTGAGAGGCTATGTACTGGCAGGGAAGACTTATGCACTCAGCTTCCTTTTCGCAATAGCTAGCAAGCGGCAGAGGCTGAAAGCGAGAGGTGACAAGCACACAGACACACAACGCACCGCACTAGACGCATCAATAGACCAATTTGACACACAAGGGGTAAGGTACCAAGGGGACCAAAGCCACGGCTAAAGAAGCTAGTGAAAATCAGGGTTAGAAGCTGGAACGTGGGTTCCATGATGGGGAAAGGAAGAGAGTTGTTGGAAACATGTATGAGAAGAAACAATGATAGGCACTGATTAACATTGAAGTTCTAGAGCATGACCAAAGAAGAGATGGATAGATAATGTTAGGAAAGATATGGACCACTTCCAAGTGACACCAGAGGTAGCTGTGAACAGACAGCTCTGAAAGACCAAAACAAGGGCAGCCAACCCGGCAGGTCTGCAGGACTATCTGGCTTCGTGTCATGATTTAGTAAGGCAGGACCCACACGAAGCACTTAAAGTTCACTGAATTTATTTGGAGCTGGTTACCGAAACGCAGCTGGAAGGTGAAAACACAAAATAACAGGTTGCTCGTGTGCTGAAATAAAAATAAACAGACAAGGCAGGCAACCACAGACAGTCACGCCGACACGACTAAAGGAACCCGAACAGAACAAAGGCAGAACAAGGACTTAAATAGACAAGGAAATCAAGGCAAAACCGCACAGGTGGGGAGGCAAATCAGGATGAATCAAAGACACATGGGGAGAACAGTGACAACAGGTATGGAGAACAGGACGGGCAGGGCTGTACAAACAGACAAAGAGAGCACAAGAGACAAAGTAAGACAATGAACACAGAAACCAAGATAATAGTGATAATCATAATCAACAGAGAGCATGGAAGAAAGAAAAAGTATGGAACACACATAGAGACATAATAACAATAGAAAACCTGATGACCAACAGAACTAAGGCTAAGGCAGGGATAAAAATAAAACACAGAAACCAGGAACAAATGATGACTAGACACAGAAAATCACACAACAAAGAACTCAAGCTGAGGGCATGGGCTGAGCCCATGTTCTGAAAATAACAAAGCATTCAAATATTAACACAAGACAGAGACATGAGCAAAGCCCATGGTCAAACCTTACACTCAGGAGAGAGAGAGTTTAGTTCAGGGCTCGTCAAATAGCAGACCCTGGTCCGCATCCGGATCCTGAGGGTCTTCCAACCGGACCCTGAAGTCTTTTGATACAATGTTTGTTCTTTAAAATTCACAACTTTTCTCACAAATGTGTAACTTTTCTTATTAATTTTTCAGTTTAAAATTATTTTATGTGTTTTAAAATGATTAAATGGCCTTGCCCCGCCTAATCTCTCTGAGCTGTTCCATCCTTACACTCCTGCTCGGTCAGGTCAGCTGATCAGCTGCTCCTGGAGATACCAAAATCAAAGAGGAAGCTCAGAGGGGACAGAGATTTTTCTGTTTCTGCTCTTAAACTGTGGAATAACCTGCCTTTGTCCATCAGACAGGCCTCTTCACTGTCTAGTTTTAAAACTTATCTTAAAGCCTATTTTTATTATCTGGCTTTTGACCCAGTTTGAGACACTGATTTTATTTGTTCTTATTGTCTCTATTGTACGACTACTGGTTTTTTTGTTTTGTTTTTGTGTGTGTGTGTGTGTGTGTGTGTGTGTGTGTGTGTGTGTGTGCTGTTTTGTACTTTTGTAGCTGTTTTTGTTGTTTTTATTATTTTTATGTTTTATGTTTTTATATTTTATTTATCGTTGATGTACAGCACTTTGTATCAGCTGTCGTTGTTTTTGAAGTGCTTTATAAATAAAGTTGGATTGGATTGGATTAATGTACTACATTAATGTACTTCATAAATGGGGTGCGGCTGTGGCGCAGGTGTAGAATGGCCAACTACTGATCGGAGGGTCAGTGGTTCGATTCCCATTGTGTCTGCAGTCTGCATGTCAAACTGTCCTTGAGTAAGACACTGAACCCCCAGCTGCTCCTGGTCGGTCAGGCCAGCGCCGGTACCTGGCAGCTCCACCGCCATCAGTGCATGAATGTGTGGATAGCAGTATCTGTAAAACACTTTGGTCATCCAGAGATGAGTAAAATACGCTATATAGAATAGAATATAAGTGAATGCCATTTACATTTATTTGTAAATGTAAAACTTTTTACTTTTAAAATAGCTTTTTGCATCTTAAATTGGCAGCTTTTTTCTTATAAATTTGCCACTTTTTTGTAAATTTACTATTTTCTTGTAAATTTGGCATCTTTTCCTCATAACTCTGCTGTTTTTGCATCTTAAATCTTCAATTTTTTCTTAAAAATTTATAACCCTTTTCAAATAAATTTGTATTTTTTCCCTGTAAATTTAAATTTTTTCTCATAAAATTGCAACTTTTTTCTTGTAAACTTGACTTTTTTTTTTTAGTAAATCTGAAACTGTTTCCTGTAAATCTGTAATTTTCTTTCTCATAAATTTTACATTTTTTCTTGTAAATTTGCAGCTTTTTCCCCATAAGTCGGACCTATTCAATTACAAAATCAGTTGGGCCACAATTTGAAATCAAGACATGTAACTGGGCCACACATGTTCAGCCATCTGTTGAATGACAAATTTCAAACCAACACAGATCAATATGATGAAAAATCTGCACTTTTTATTCATTGTCTTGGTTTTAAATGTGCACTGGGGACATGACAAAGGCACGTCAAAAATGCATAAAAACACAATAACAGTGCTGGGTTTGAGCAGAACTTGAAGAAGTAGAAATATTTTTTTCTCTTGAACATTCATTCATTCATCTTCTTCCGCTTAATCCTTTTCGGGTCGCCGGGGGGGGGGGGGGGGGGCTGGAGCCTATCCCAGCATCTTTGGGCGGGAGGCAGGGTCCACCCTGGACAAATCGCCAGTCCATCGCAGGGCCAACACAGAGAGACAGACAACCATTCACTCTCACAGTCAGACCTAAGGACAATTTACAATCCCCAGTTTGATGCCAATTAACCTAACCTGCATGTTTTTTTGGCATGTGGGAGGAAATGGGAGAAATCCCTGCGTAAACCCACGCAGACACGGGGAGAACATGCAAACTCCACACAGATCACTGTTGGTCGGGGGCTGGGATCGAACCCAGGATCCCCCGGCCAAGGGTGAGTTGCTGTGCTGCCGCAGTGTTAACCACTGCGCCACCGTGCTGCACAACAATTAAATAAATAGAATGAAAAAAAATTCTGTAAATAACCATTTTGGTCACATCTTATCAGGCATATCTCAAAGTGCATAAAAACTCAAATGTGCACTATTAGTAGCATTAACATTTGTTTCCCTTTTGAAATAAAATACACTACATCCTGGTCATAACTGACCTTGACACATCACAAAGTGCATTTAGCTAAATAAAAAAAATGAACTGTGAAACATTTCAGTGCAACCCCGCCCCCCCCAAGAAAAGAATGATTACATTACCAAACATTGCACATCCACTATTGTGGTTTGTTTAGTTTTAAATCACCACATGTGTGAATAGGAACTGTCATGAGCTCTCTGTGCGCTTCTCCAATGCGCACGGCGAGAGGAGAAAGGGCGAGGATTTATGCGCTGGGATTTATACCACACACATTTATTAAACACCTAGGTGCTAACACACAGACATACAGTTATAGTTTCCTCAGAAGCTAACAGTGTCCTACTGGACGCTCAACAGTCAACAGGGGAAAGACACCGGGGATAAAACACACGCAGTGATCACTTACTGAGCTGGAGCGGTCCAGTAGTCCGAATAGGTCCTGAGGGAAACAGTCCTTGCTTGACGTGACTCCACGCAAACCGTCAATGAAGTCCACAAAGTCCAGTGACCTAGCAATGCATGACTGGCGATAGGCTCCTTAACAACACGCATTGCTGGTTTTACAAATTAGTTACACCTGGGCGAGGAGCGGGAAGATGGAATACGGGAGTGGGAACAGCTGGTAGCAATAGAGAGGGGGTGTGGTCCGACTGACAGACAGTTAGATAGCGCTCACTCCAGCGTGAGCGCAAGAGGCTGCCTCCCCGCTGCCGGCCAGAAGGCAGTGGCTATGGGCATGGCAAGGCACACAGAAATACATACCAACATACATACAATGTGGCACGTACCCATAGAGCGGCCAGGACTGAGCCGGGGGAAACCAAGCCAACTCGTTTCCTGAAAAGGAACCTCTTTTTATAACTACACATTCCATTACACACATATCAGTCCACCAAAAATTTCTAGAAACATTAAGGATGCAAAAAGCCCCTACTTAAAAAACTTGACTGACTTCAGTCTTGAAGGTATGAGGTTTTTCTCCAAAATTTATAACAATTTTCTTATAGTTTTCTACTTCCATCCATCTTCTTTCACTTAATCCTTTTCGGGTCGCGGGGGGGGGGGGGGGGGGGGCTGGAGCCTACAGGGCCAACACAGAGAGACAGACAACCATTCACTCTCACAGTCAGACCTAAGGACAATTTAGAATCCCCAGTTTTGATGCCAATTAACTTAACTTGCATGTTTTTGCTCCCTCATGGATCGTCACCTTATCGTGGTGGGGGGGTTTGCGTGCCCCAGTGATCCCAGGAGCTGTGTTGTCCGGGGCAATTTGCCTCTGATAGGGTCTCCCAAGCAAAACTGGTCCTGGGTGAAGGGCCAGACTAAGAACGATCCAACAGACTCTCATGATAAATTGTATATCAAGGATTCAGTGTACCCCGCCCGGTATGGGGTTACCGGGGCCCCACCCTGGAGCCAGGCCTGGGGGAGGGGCTCGAAGGCTAGCGTCTGGTGGCTGGGTTTCCACCCATGGGACCCGGCCGGGCTCAGCCCGAAGGAGTTACATGGGTCCGCCCTCCAGTGGGTTCACCACCTGCAGGAGGGATCATGGGGGTCCGGTGCTATGTGGATTAGGTGGCGGTCAAAGGCGGAGACCTTGGCGGACTGATCCCAAGCTTTCTAAACTGGCTTTTGGTACGTGGAATGTCACCTCTCTGGTGGGGAAGGAGCCTGAGCTGGTGCACGAGGTTGAGCGATACCGGCTAGATATAGTCGGCCTCACCTCAACACACAGCTCCGGTTCCGGAACCAGTCTCCTGGAGAGGGGCTGGAGCTTGGCCTTTTCTGGAGTTGCCCCGGGCGAGAGGCGACGAGCAGGGGTGGGTATTCTTGTATCGCCCCACCTTGCTGCCTCTATATTGGAGTTTTCCCCGGTGGACGAAAGGGTTGCTTCCCTGCGCCTTCGGGTTGGGAAACGGGTCCTGACCATCATTTGTGCCTATGCACCAAATGATGTTTCAGAGTACCCACCCTTTTTGGAGTCTGTGACTGGGGTGCTGGAGGGTGCTCCTCCTGGAGACTCCATTGTCCTACTGGGGGACTTCAATGCGCACGTGGGCAATGACAGTGAAACCTGGAGGGGGGTGATTGGGAGGAACGGCCTGCCCGATCTGAACCCGAGTGGTGTTCAGTTATTGGACTTCTGTGCTAACCACAGTCTGTCCATAACGAACACCATGTTCAAGCATAAGGGTGTCCATATGTGCACCTGGCACCAGGACACCCTAGGTTGCAGGTCGATGATCGATTTTGTTATCGTATCATCAGACCTGCGACCGTATGTCTTGGACACCCGAGTAAAGAGAGGTGCAGAGCTGTCAACTGATCACCACCTGGTGGTGAGTTGGATCCGATGGCAGGGGAGGAAGCCATTCAGACCTGGTAGACCCAAACGTATAGTGAGGGTGTGCTGGGAGCGTCTGGCTGAGGCCCCTGTCCGGGAGGTCTTCAACTCCTACCTCCGGAAGAACTTCAACCACATCCCGAGGGAGTCTGGAGACATGGAGTCTGAATGGGCCATGTTCTCCACCTCTGTTGTTGAAGCGGCGGCCCAGAGCTGCGGCCGCAAGGTGGTCGGTGCATCTCGTGGTGGCAACCCCCGAACCAAGTGGTGGACACCAGTGGTGAGGGGGGCCATTAAGCTGAAGAAGGAGTCCTATCAAGCTTGGTTGGCTTGTGGGACTCCCGAAGCAGCTGAGATGTACCGGCAGGCCAAGCGGAGTGCAGCTCGGGTGGTTGCTGAAGCAAAAACCCGGGTATGGGAGGAGTTCGGTGAGGCCATGGAACAAGACTTTCGGTCGGCTTCAAAGAGATTCTGGCAAACTGTTCGGCGGCTCAGGAGGGGAAAGCAGCTCCCCGTCCACACTGTGTATGGTGCGGATGGGACACTGTTGACTTCAACTGGGGATATCGTCGGGCGGTGGAAGGAATACTTTGAGGATCTCCTCCATCCCACTGATACGCCTTCCACAGAGGAAGCAGGGTTTGGGGACGAGGGGGATGACTCGCCTATCACAGGGGCTGAGGTCGCCAAGGTGGTTAAAAATCTCCTTGGTGGCCGGGCCCCGGGGGTGGACGAGATTCGCCCTGAGTACCTCAAGGCCCTGGATGTTGTTGGGTTGTCGTGGTTGACACGCCTCTGCAACATTGCGTGGAGGTCGGGGGCAGTGCCTTTGGCATGCCAAACTGGCGTGGTGGTTCCTCTCTTCAAAAAAGGGGACCGGAGGGTGTGCTCCAACTTTAGAGGGATCACACTCCTCAGCCTCCCTGGGAAGGTCTATGTCAAGGTACTGGAGAGGAGAGTCCGGCCATTGGTCGAACCTCGGATTCAGGAGGAGCAATGTGGTTTTCGTCCTGGCCGTGGCACATCGGACCAGCTCTTTACCCTCTCGAGAATTCTTGAGGGTTCGTGGGAGTTTGCCCAACCAGTTTACATGTGTTTTGTGGACTTGGAGAAGGCATTTGACCGCGTCCCTCATGGATTTTTGTGGGGGGTGCTTCGGGAGTATGGGGTATCGGGCTTGTTGTTACGGGCTATTCGGTCTCTGTACGACCGTTGTGAGAGTTTGGTTCGTATTGCCAACACTCGATCGGAGTCATTCCCAGTGAGAGTTGGACTCCGCCAGGGCTGCCCTTTGTCACCGATCCTGTTCATAATTTTTATGGACAGGATTTCTAGGCGCAGCCAGGGAATGGAGGGTGTCATGCTTGGTGACCACAGGATCTCATCTCTGTTGTTTGCAGATGATGTTGTCCTGTTGGCTTCATCCAGCAATGACCTACAGCTCTTGCTGGGACGGTTTGCCGCTGAGTGTGAAGCGGCTGGGATGAGAATCAGCACCTCCAAGTCCGAGTCCATGGTTCTCAGCCGGAAAAAGGTGGATTGTCCTCTCCGGGTTGGGGACAGGCTCCTGCCCCAAGTGGAGGAGTTTAAGTATCTTGGGGTTTTGTTCACAAGTGAGGGGAAAATGGAGCGAGAGATCGACAGACGGATTGGAGCAGCATCTGCAGTGATGCGGACGTTGTACCGGTCTGTTGTGGTGAAGAGGGAGCTTAGTTCTAAGGCAAAGCTGTCGATTTACCAGTCAATCTACGTTCCTACTCTCACCTATGGTCACGAGCTTTGGGTAATGACCGAAAGAACGAGATCGCGGATACAAGCGGCTGAAATGAGCTTTCTCCGTAGGATTGCTGGACTCACCCTCAGAGATAGGGTGAGGAGCTCAGTCATCCGGGAGAGGCTCAGAGTAGAACCGCTGCTCCTCCACATTGAAAGGAGTCAGTTGAGGTGGTATGGGCATCTGATTAGGATGCCTCCTGGACGCCTTCCACTTGAGGTGTTTCAGGCACGTCCCACTGGGAGGAGACCCCGGGGCAGACCCAGGACTCGGTGGAGAGACTATGTCTCCCAGCTGGTCTGGGAACGCCTTGGTATCCCCTCTGAAGAGCTGGAGCAGGTGGCTGGGGAGAGGGAAGTCTGGGCTTCTCTGCTTGAACTGCTGCCTCCGTGACCCGGACCTCCGGAAAAGCGGTAGAAGATGGATGGATGGATGGATGCATGTTTTTGGCATGTGGGAGGAAACGGGAGAAATCCCGGGGTAAACCCACACAGACACAGGGAGAACATGCAAACTCCACACAGATCACTGTTGGTCGGGGGCAGGGATCGAACCCAGGATCCCCCGGCCAAGGGTGAGTTGATGTGCTGCCGCAGTGCTAACCACTCCGCCACCGCGCTTCCCCAGTTTTCTGCTTTTCTCTGTAAGTTCATTTAAATTTGAAACCATTTTTTCTCAATTTTGTAATTTCCTCTTGTAAAATTGACCTTCCTTGTACATTTGAGACTTTATTATAAATTTGTGAATTTTTATGGCTATTTTTTTGTTTATTTTTTAAATAAAATTACAGTTGTTTTTTTTTCAATAAATTTGAAACAGATTGTGGTAAAATTTTGACTTTTTTTTTCCTAATACAGTTTACAATTTTTGACAATTATTTCACAGAGTCACAACAGAACAATAATGAAACTGATTTCAAAGAGAAAAATAATAAAATTACATTTAATGAAATAAATTAACTTAAATGACCAAAGATGCAGTCATTTTTGTTCAAATATTTCTATATATTTCTATTTTTTTAGAACTCTCCTCACCAAGCAGACAGCAGGAAAAATGTCCCTTATTTTGAAATCGAAATGTTGGCACCTTTAGTTTGTCTGAAGTATGCTGACGGATTAAAGTCAGTGATTTCGTTAATTTCGGTCATCTTAACTTGCCAGGTACATAATATCCATCATCCATGGGTGGATGGATGGATATTGTAGTTGCTTGTGAAGTCAATCCTAAGCAATTCAGTCACTCTTGCCTTTCCCTGCATACAGCATGAAGCCTCACCACACATGTTTGCTAAGCGACTCTTCATTATTGCTCCCGTTACCAGTGGGTTAACACCACTATAAATGCCTCCACTGCTTACATTCCTCTTCTGCTTTATTCCTGCATTTAAAGTACTTAAATAAGCTCATGTATCTCTCGGACAGTGATGCTAGAAAACCACTCTGCCTGCTAACTAGAACGTTCATGTGGGTGGGGCACTTCTGAACTCCGATGACGGTCACACGGTTTTGTTCGTGTGTGTGCTTGTGGACCGTCATTCCTTCATATTTTTTTCTTAAATTTATGCTTCCTTGGTGTGGCCTGGGCTACTCGGAAGTTGGTTCTGGGCCACATGTGGCCCGCAGGCCGCTAATTAAATAGGCCTGCCATTAAGTGTATATTTTTTAAATTCTTTCTCATAAATTTGTGACTGGCTGACTGATTGTGTCCCCTCAATATTTACTCTGAAGAAAATGTTTTGTTTATTGTCTCTCCCAACATGGAAATGAAATATTGGTCCATACACAATGATTGCACTACTTTGGACCACCGGTCGACTAGAAAAACACAAATGCCCCTGACCTGTGGCAAAAACATTTGAGGACCCCTGGTTTAGATCATCGCCAGTAATTTTTTTGCAAATGTGAGACCCTTAAAAGAAAACTACATGAGCTGAGTTTTTATTTATGCTGATCATCTGTTAGGACAGGGGTGTCCAATCATGTACCGTGGAGGGCCAAGACCCTGCAGGCTTTACCTCCAACCAGTGTCTTAAACAGCAAAGTTCACTGAATTTCTTCCCACTGACTGCTGATCAGTGAAAATACCTGCTGAAGATACTGGGTAGAAGAGAAAAATTGCAGGGTCTTTGCCCTCCATGGCACATGATTGGACACCCCAGTGCTAGGACATGCTGTCTGATGATAATAATATAATATTGGCTCCAACACAGAATACTGAACCCAGAGACCACCCAGTCAAACGAATTCTGACAGAATAACTGTGTTTTAAGCTTATTTTATTTCATCTTTATTCTTCTTCTGTATGATCTTTGTATTTGTCATACAAGAATGTGATGTAATGTGCTTAATCATATTTCAGCCTTCAATATGAATGTACTCAGTGATTAGATTAGATTGTGATTAGATTTGTGGGCAGCACTGGCTCGGGAGGTAGGGTGGGTTGTTGAAAAACCAGGGGGTTGGCAGTTCAAATCCCGGTCTTCGCAGCCATCCTGCCGTTGTGTCCCTGGGCAAGACGATTTACCTACCTTGCCTTCAGTGTCCATGACACTGGGTATGAATGTGAATAAATGTTTGGTAGTGGTTGGAGAGGCCGTTGGCGTGGATCGGCAGCCATATCAGTGGCCATGGTCAGTGGCTACAGTAGTAGCTTACCACTATCACTGTCTGTCTGGAATGAATAAATAATGGATTCACCGTAAGTGCTTTGAGATGTCACTTGACATGTAAAGCGCCGTATTAATCAAATCCATCCATCCATCCATCTTCTACCGCTTTTCTGGACGTCCCGGTCACAGAGGCAGCAGTTCAAGCAGAGAAGCCCAGACTTCCCTCTCCCCAGCCACCTGCTCCAGCTGTTTAGAGAGGATACCAAGGTGTTCCCAGACCAGCTGGGAGACATAGTCTCTCCAGCAAGTCCTTGGTCTGCCCCGGGGTTTCTTCTCAGTGGGACATGCCCAAAACACCTCAAGTGGAAGGCATCCAGGAGGCATCCTGATCAGATGCCCAAACCACCTCAACTGGCTCCTTTCAATGTGGAGGAGCAGAGGTTCTACTCTGAGCCTCTCCCAGTTGAGTGAGCTCCTCACCCTTTCTCTAAGGGTGAGTCCAGCAATCCTATGGAGAAAGCTCATTTCAGCTGCTTGTATCCGCAATCTCATTCATTCTGTCATTACCCAAAACTCATGTCCATAGGTGTAACGTAGATTGACCAGTAAATCAACAGCTTTGCCTTAGAGCTCAGCTTCCTCTTCACCACGAGAGAGCAGTACATCGTCTGTATCACTGCAGATGCTGCTCCGATCCATTTATCAATCTTTCAGTCCATTCTTCCCTCCCTCATGAATAAGACCCCAAGATACTTAAACTCCTCCACTTGGGGCAGGAGCTTGTCCCCAACCCAGAGAGGACAATCCACCTTTTTCTGGCTGAGGACCATGGACTTGGACTTGGAGATGCTGATTCTCATCCCAGCCACTTCACACTCAGTAGCAAACCATCCCTGTAAGACCTGTAGGTCATTGCTTGATGAAGCCAACAGGACAACATCATCTACAAACAGCAGAGATGAGACCCTGTGGTCACCAAGCATGACACCCTCCATTCCTTGGCTGTCACTAGAAATCCTGTCCATAAAAATGATGAACAGGATTAGCGACAAAGGGAAGCCCTGGCGGAATCCAACTCTCACTGGAAATGAGTCCGACTGAGCGTTGGCCATATGAACCAAACTCTCACAGTGGTTGTATAGAGACCGGATAGCTCGTAACAACAAGCCTGATACCCCATACTCCAGCAGGACCCCACAAAAAACCAGGAGGGACACAGTTGAATGCCTTCTTCAAGTCCACAAAACACATGTAAACTGGGTGGGCAAACTCCAATGAACCTTCGAGGATTCTCAAGAGGGTAAAGAGCTGGTCCAATATGCCACGGCCAGGCTGAAAACCACATTGCTCCTCCTGAATCCGAGGTTCAACCAATGGCTGGACTATCGTCTCCAGCACCTTGGCATAGACCTTCCCAGGGAGGCTGAGGAGTGTGATCCCTCTAAAGTTGGAACACACCCTCCAGTCCCCCTTCTTGAAGAGAGGAACCACCACCCCGGTTTGCTATGTCAAAGGCATTGTCCCCAAACTTCACGCAATGTTGCAGAGGCATGTCAACCATGACAGCCCTACAACATCCAGGGCCTTGAGGTACTCAGGGTGAATCTCGCCCACCCCCGGGGCTTGGCCACCGATGAGTTTTTTAACAACTTTGCCGAAGTGGTTACATCTAATCCATTATTATTATTATTATTATTATTATTATTATTATTATTATTATTATTATTATAAAATGTTTTAGATACATGAAGGCCTCTTGTTCAAGTCATGCAGTATAGATAAACGTGTCATGTGATACTCATCTCATGCTGAATAGGTGTTGTGTGTAGCTTAAAAAGGAGTCAGAGCTATGATTGTGGTGTAGAGGATGCCTTTCACAGACGAGACTGAGTTTATTTCTCAGGGTTGGTTTATTGAGAGGTCACATCCTCTAACAAGCACAGAATCTCAGAAAAGAGGCAGAACAATCATCCTTCACAGTTCTTATACTCTCCAAAGTCACAAACCCCCAACATCAAATAACACACCCCCAACCCACAGTCCTTTAGTAAACATACAGCCCCCGAGGCTCCTTGGCGTCTCCATTGTCTCTCATCCTTCTAGACTCCGGGGCTCCTGCTGGGACATTCTCTCCAACTTCCCGTCTCCTGCAAGAGCAACTTCACACCTCCCGTAGGTCTCTGCAGGGTCAGGTCCTCTTTGGCCATTAAGACATGAAGCTTCCAGAATATGCACCGTCATGCCTACTAGGTATATGCGGGGAATATGAATACCATATATGCGCCCTACATATGCGCCATATACCCCCCCCCAAATGTCTAAATAAGGACAAAGTACACCCCAATATGCATAGAAACATGTCATATCACACAGAACAGCAAAATGGCACAACATATCACACTCCCAACTGCTTGGGCTTCAACCTCCTGCCATATCTGCTGTAAGCAGGTTTCAATCTGCCTGTAGCTGTTTCTTGCATCTGTGGATTAGAGTCGTTAGCACATCCTTGTGAAAGCTTAGAACAGTGTCTCCCCGGTGGCCTGCCGCGACGGGGGGCCCTGGCTAACTGCACTTGTTCATCAGCCAACACAAAAGCGGGTTTGAGTCTGTTAATGCAGACTAATTCCCTCCTGTCACCCAAATCGAGCAAAAAATGTTTTTCCCCAGTTTCCAACACTCTGAACGGTCCATCATAAGGCGGTCTTAGACCTGGCCTCTGAGCGTCGTGTCTGACAAAGACAAATTCTGCGTTCTTTAAGGTCTTAGGCACAAAAACGCGTGGGAAACTGTGATGAACTGGGCCGGGGAGGGTGTTTGATCCCGTGTCGCTCTGCAGCAGCTGAGCGGGTGGGCGGTTTGGTGCGGGGTTCTCTGGAAGGAATTTGCCCGGTAACCGGAGGGGTTGGGCAAAAACTAGCTCAGCCGGAGAGGCTTGCAAATCTTCCTTAGGTGCTGAACGCAACCCTAATAAAACCCATGGAAGTTTATCAACTCAATTTGTGTCCGTGAGAGCTGCTCTGAGGGCTGCTTTCAATGACCGGTGAAAGCGTTCGCACAAACCGTTGGCTTGGGGATTATAAGCGGTAGTGCGGTGAATTTTCACCCCAAGACTGAGTGCCATGGATGACCAGAGCTCGGAAACGAATTGGGGACCCCTGTCAGACGTTATGTCTGACGGGACTCCAAAACGTGCGACCCCTACCGTTAAAAACGCGCGCGCAACGTCTGCTGCCGTAGTTGACACCAGGGGGACCGCTTCTGGCCAGCGCGTGGTGGGGTCCACAATGGTTAGAAGGTGTGTGAACCCCTGCGACAGCGGGAGGGGTCCCACCAAGTCGATATGCACGTGGTCGAAGCGTTTGGCCGGGATGTGAAAAGGTTCTAAGGGGGCCCGCGTGTGCTTGTGTATCTTTGCTCTTTGACACGCTGCGCAGGTTGCGGCCCACTCTTTGACCTCGGCCAAACGAATTTTTCTCCCACCATTTTGATCGATGCGCAAACCCCCGGATGTGCCAGCGAATGGATTAAATCAAAAACGCGGCGGCGCCACGCAGCTGGGACCACGGGGCGGGGGCGCCCCGTGGAGACATCGCAGATTAGAGGAGGCACACCTATCTGTTGCACCCTGTGCTCCAGCCTTAGCCCTGTTGGTCCAGACTGGAGCGCTCGCACATCCGCATCGCTAACCTGCTCGGCGGCCATGGCTGCATAATCTAAGCCCACGCAGACCGGGGCTGCGAGCGCTTCCACGCCGCAAACCTGGCCCGCGTCCACGGCCACCGTGTCCACCCCCTGGGGGCCTGGCGTTGCAACTGCACGCGAGAGACAATCTGCCACTACATTGTGTTTGCCCTCCACATGTTGAATGTCGGTGGTAAACTCCGAAATCGCGGCCAGCTGTCTCTGCTGTCGGCCCGACCAAGGCTCTGAAATCTTGGCCATTGCAAATGTTAATGTTTGTGGTCTACAAACGCGGTGGAACGGCGCCCTTCCAGCCAGAACTGGAAGTGGTGGATGGCCAAATGCAGGGCTAAAAGTTCCCTATCGAACGCGCTGTATTTCCGCTCGTTATTGCGCAATGTTTTGCTGAAAAACGCAAGTGGTTGCCAGCTCCCTGCTACCAGTTGCTCGACAACCGCCCCAACTGCTACGTCGGAAGCGTCCGTGGTTAGTGCCATGCGAGCTGCTGGCACCGGGTGTGCCAATAACGCAGCGTTCGCCAGGGCCGACTTGACCTGGGAGAAAGCGCGCTCCAGTTCTGGGGACCACTCGACCTTATTTGCAGGTTTTTGTTTCTTTAGTGCCGCGTACAGTGGGTGCATGAGCTGTGCCGCGCTGGGGAGGAAGCAGTTATAAAAATTGACCATCCCCAAAAATTCTTGCAATGCTTTAACTGTCTGCGGTTGGGGAAACTCCGTTATCGCACGTACTTTATCGGGCAGCGGGACCGCTCCTTCTGGAGAAACGCGGTGCCCCAAAAAATCGATTTGCGCTACCCCGAACTGGCATTTCGCTGGGTTAATTATTAACCCATGCTCTGTCAGCCTCTGAAAAACTGCTGTGAGGTTGTGTTCGTGTTCGTCCTCGGATGTACTGGCTACTAAAATATCATCCAAGTAGACGAACACGAAAGGGAGGCCGCGCAACACCGCATTCATCATGCGTTGGAACATCTGTGCGGCGCCCTTGAGGCCGAAAGGCATGCGCAAAAACTCAAAAAGGCCAAAGGGGGTTATTACTGCCGTTTTGGGTATGTCTTGAGCGCGGACTGGGACTTGGTGATAACCGCGCACCAAATCTATTTTGGAAAAGATGCGCGCCCCCGCCAAATGTGCCGAAAAATCCTGGATGTGCGGGATTGGGTAGCGGTCGTGTGCTGAAGCATTATTTAACCTGCAGAAATCACCGCAAGGCCACCACGAGCCGTCAGCCTTGGGAACCATATGCAGGGGTGACAAGCAAGGGCTGTTAGAGCGTCTAACAATGCCCAGTTTTTCCAAGTTGGCGAATTCCTCGCGTGTGATGGCCAGTTTAGCTGGGTCCAAGCGCCGAGCTTTTGCAAAAACAAGGGGGGCAGAAGTAGTTATGAAGTGCTCGACCCCGTGTTTGGCTACTGACGCTGAAAATGTTGGGACCGTGAGTGCTGGGAACTGATTGAGTAGTGCATGAAACTTACCACCCACAGCTGTGACATTGGGATGTGCAGAAGGCAGGGCCACCCGAGCTGTACAGGAGATAGAGTGGAAAGACAGTGGAATTACCATACGTCTATTAGTAAGATCAACTAATAAACTGTTTGAGCACAAAAAATCAGCACCTAGCATGTTGTTGCTAACTGCAGCTACGACGAAAGTCCACTTGAAGGTGCGACCGTGGAAGGATAGGAGGAGCGTCTTCTCCCCATAGGTTTTGATCGTCGAGCCATTTGCCGCTAGCACCAGGGGTCCGCTGGAAGGCGCCAGCAGGTCCACGTAGGAAGGCTTGACAAAACTCAGCTGGGAGCCTGTGTCCACCAGGAAATCCTTCCCTGAATTCGCGTTCCTCACAAAAAGCAGCTTGTTCTTCGCGCCGAGAGCAGCAGCTGCTACCGACTCTCGGTCTTGGCGTTTCCCTGGCGCTTGAATCGGCACGGTGGGATACATCTGCGCCCCCTCTCTGCGAAACGTCGATGGTAAAAGCAGAGGGTGCCATCCGCTCCGCTTCTCCTGGTCTCTGCCGCTGCTGATGTCAGTGGGTCCGGTGCTGCGGCCTCTGGTCTCCCCTCGTCTTGTGGGGGTGCGTTCAGCTCCGTTGCCACTGTCGTGGCTGCGTGTCGTCTATGGGCGTCGACGAGTCGCTGCGCCTCCTGGCCCAGCCCGTGGTAGTCACGGTCGTTGAGCAGCTGTGAGCTGGCCAGGGTGACTCTCACTGCTGGCGGTAGTGTTCTGAGAAAGAGGTGGGCGAAGATAAAACTGTCGTCATCTTCGCCTCTCAGGTTCATCATCCTCGCCATCAGATCTGCTGGCCTGTCTGCTTCCCCTTCTGTTAGCGCCAGAAGTCTCTCTGCTCGCTCTCCCTGCGAGGGAGTGAAAGCTCGAATGAGGGCGGCTTTCAGTGCGCCATACTTGTCGTCCTGAGGCGGGTGGTTGGTCAGGCTCTCCACCCGCTGCACTGTGAGGCTGTCCAGCTTCGCGACGACATGGTAGAACCTTGTTGCATCTGCTGAGATTCCCCGAAGGTGGAACTGCGCCTCCACAGTGGTAAACCAGGAGCGTGGGTTATGTTGCCAGAAATCGGGCAGCTGTAGTGTGATAGCTGCATTAACCCAGTTGGCTCCTGAAGAATCCGGTGCGGGAAGATCGTCGCCACCGGCCATAGTTTGTCGTAGGTCGCCAGTGTAGAGGATGCCTTTCACAGACGAGACTGAGTTTATTTCTCAGGGTTGGTTTATTGAGAGGTCACATCCTCTAACAAGCACAGAATCTCAGAAAAGAGGCAGAACAATCGTCCTTCACAGTTCTTATACTCTCCAAAGTCACAAACCCCCAACATCAAATAACACACCCCCAACCCACAGTCCTTTAGTAAACATACAGCCCCCGAGGCTCCTTGGCGTCTCCATTGTCTCTCATCCTTCTAGCCTCCGGGGCTCCTGCTGGGACATTCTCTCCAACTTCCCGTCTCCTGCAAGAGCAACTTCACACCTCCTGTAGGTCTCTGCAGGGTCAGGTCCTCTTTGGCCATTAAGACGTGAAGCTTCCAGAATATGCACCGTCATGCCTACTAGGTATATGCGGGGAATATGAATACCATATATGCGCCCTACATATGCGCCATAGTGGCACATATACTCATCACTCAGATGTGTACGATTGTGTCTTTCTCTTTGGCCAAAAAGATTAACAATCATTTTGCTCGTACTTGGTTCCCTTCCCTTGTTTTTTTTTTTCTTTTTCAACTTGCCGTCACACTCAGCTTTCTTCTTACTAATTAACCCTTTGAGTGTGAGAATTTGCATTCCCCTAGTGGCAGAGCACGGCACAGTGCCTGCCTTCTCACTCTGACATGATCGCCTGCATTGGGAATTTGTACTGATTGTACTGATTTGCCAGTTTCAAAAGGTGGCAGACATCCGTTGGAGGACTCAGTGGATGACACGTAATACACCAAGAAGAACTCCTCATTTCCTTTTCCTGTTTGTAGCAGTTAGCCCAGAAAGCTAATATGGTCACGATCGTCACATCACTTTTTCGGCTTTGTACGCAGAAAATAGCTGTGGGATACAAATGAAATTTATGTGGGATAATCATAAGACTTTGTAGATGTAGTGGAGATTTTAAATTACCGGCAGAATGCAAAATAAAGACCATGATGGGTGAAAACGCAGCGGCCTCGCCACCCAGCCAGCAAGTCCCCCTTTGTCAAACATGAGAATTTTTTTTTTTTAAATGTACTGATTTCTTGTTCATATACTTTGAAGATAAGATGATGAGGTACCTCTGTACAAAAAATGGTGTCAAAAGACTGAACCATTTTTTGTATAAATAAGTCCAAAGTCCAGTTTTGACTGAGTTATGGAATTTAAAGAGGTGCTGCGACATTATGCAAATTAGATGTGTAAATTTAATCCTACCTGAAACTTTGGATCATAGTTTACATCTTTCTAATTGACAGTAAAGCATTATCTCTTACCACTTTCAAGTTATAGCCTTGGAAATCTGAACTATTTTATTGACAAAAAATATTTACCACTCTTGACCACTAGGGGTTATGTAGCAGTTTGGCAACCTACACACTCATAGGGTTAAAGACATGGAAGAGGACAGTGTTAATTTTTATGGCTGGTGGGCAATGGAAAAATCTTCTTATATGTGTGTAAAATGACCATAAAACTATTCTATTATATAGTATCAGTTGTGAATATGATGCATCATAGCCTTGATATATTCATGGGACTGTGAAAGATTTATTTCTTGCATATTTAAAAATGACACTTTTTTCCTGATATCCCTAGATATCATGTTTCTCTCCTGAGCACTGCATCTCACACCCAAGGACAGGCAGCTCGGCTTGGTATTTTTTTTTTTCTCTGTATTTTGATTACTCAGCAATACACACTCATCTATCTTAAAAGCTCTGCTGTACTCTCTCACAGCTCTGAAGACTTCCCCCATCATGCTGTCGGCATACTAAAATAAATCACTAAAATGCTTTTTCTTTATTCACCAGATAAAAGGGACATTTAATGGTAAATACAAAAAATCCATCATGGTGCCACACTCCAATTTCTGTCATATTGCTAAAGCTAAGGTCACAAAGATTCTTACAAATGATGGGTTTTTAAGAATCTCCCAGTTCCTATGAATTCTGGAAACTGCAGACATCCATGGAAGGAGGTATAGTTTCTTACGACTGCCGCTCAATTCACAAGAGCAACTTGAAGCATTCATGAGAAATGAGGTACTTTTCTGTTGTACGATGGCCCAAGAGTTCTTACGTCCTTTGCAAGGGTGCCTTGGGATCTTCCTATGGCATACTTACTGCCATCTTATGAAAATTTTTGTGCAACTCACAGCACTTTCATGTTGTTGGTAGGAAGATCTTCTGGCTTTCAGCACATTTTGTCTGCACAAATGTTGCACGAGTAACGTACTTATGAGCTCCCCACTACCACCTTATGCACCCTGTACGATTCTCCACATGAACATGGATTCTTAAGGTGTTCTCAAGAACAGCTTAAGGTGTTCTTGAGGCATACTTACAGCCAACATCTTGCATAGTTCTTACGTTGTCCCTATGGCATTTGTATGGCCACCTTACAATGAAGGGTTTTCATGGGGCGTTTGTAGAAATCTCGGAAAAGACCATCAACCTGGCCATGAACTTATATACAAACACTGGATTCTCTTACAGCCACCTTAAGAAGGCCATGTGAAATGGTCCAAAAATCCTTCATACAGTGTTCACAGCCATTCGTAAGAGTATTTGTAACCGTAGCTTTAACATAATATTTAAATTAGACATAATACAGAAAAGGTGCATGATTCTGTCTGTCTATGCTGGTATTTTAGGATGAGATACTGTTGTTGGTGTTAAGGCGACTGGAAACTTTTTTTCAATCATTTTTTTTTAAACAAGCTTGTATGAGTAATCTATGTTCTTTGTGACACATGCCATTATTTGCTAACAGCTGCAACAGCAGGTGGGGCAAAGCTTTTGTGCTCCAAAGGGACATCTATTAGCTTTTTCACAGTTGTCTATTCTAGCATTACTTTGTCATGAGGACCCCTTGAGAATGTTCCAACCTCTCCATCTGGTGAAAGTCTCGGCCTCAGACTCTGAACAACATGACGTCTGTTCTCATTTTTATTTTCTTGTTCTGAGCTACAACTCCAAATGTAGTAATTTATAACATTGTTTCACTCCACTGTGTCATATGACTGAATGAGAAAATTTACACAATTTATCAATCTTGAAATTTGATCTTCATTTGCTAGATAATTTATTTTTAATGAGAATTATGAACACAATATCACTTATTCCTTGATTTGGTTCCTCATTACTTTGAAGAAGCATAAAGATCTAAGGACTCATTTACACAGATGGAGGTCGTTGAGTGACCATTGAGAGAACAAAAATTGACCTGATCTCAATAATCTCCAGGAGCCTTAAAAAAAAGACTTTTCTGTGTAAATATCTAAGAGATCATTGGAAGAATTTCATGGTAGTCTATAGAGATCTTTAAATGATCCTTGATAGATCACTGTGAGACCAGTAGAGATCATTGTACAGCGAGTAGGATGTATCTATCTATACGGATCATCATCTGCAATGTATATAAAGTTAGCTAGGCAGGTTTACTTTCCTGGGTAATTCCTTTGTCTATTATACTGTGTGTGTTTCTGTCGTTTTGGTCGTCTACTGTCATGCTGCTGTTACACTGTAATTTCCCAGATTGGAATCAATAAAGTACATCTATCTATCTATCTATTGATAGATCATTGAGAGTTTGTAGCGTTTTTAACCCTGCTGAATTTGTCAGTTTAACCCCTTACAAAGAAATGAACAGTCCAATTTTTATGGTAGATTTATTTTAACAGAGAGAGACAGAAGATCAACAAAAAAATCCAGAAAAAAACACATGAAATAATGGTTATAAATTAATTTGATCGAGGGAAATAAGTATTTGATCCCCTACCAACCAGTAAGAATTCTGACCCACACAGACTAGTTATATATCCATGAGGCACATAAAATTTGTTCTGTCCCTTTAGGAAAGTACTCCTAATCTCAATTCATTATGTGTATAAAAGGCACCTGTCACAGAATCAATCTCTTCAATTCAAACCTGTCCACCACCATGGGCAAGACCAAAGAGCTGTCAAAGGATGTCAGGAACAAGATTATAGACCAGCACAAGGCTGGAATGGGCTACAAGACAATCAGCAAGAAGCTTGGTGAGAAAGTGACCACTGTTGGTGTGAAGATTCAAAAATAGAAGAAATACAAGATAACAATCAATCGCCCCATGCAAGATTTCACCTCATGTTGTAAGGATAATTCTGAGAAAGGTGAGGGATCAGTCCAGAATTACACAGGAGCAGCTTCTCGATGATCTCAAGGGAGATGGGAACACAATCAGAATGTGGTGTGGTAAGATGAGACGAAAATTGAGCTCTTGGCATCAACTCGGCTTGCCATGTTTGGAAGCAGAGAAATGCTGAATATGATCCCAAGAACACCATCCCCACTGTCAAACATGGAGGTGGAAACATTCTGCTTCGGGGCTGTTTCTCTGCTAAGGGTACAGGAAGACTTCACAACATTGAGGGGCTGATGAATGGGGCCATGTACCATAGGATTTTGGATGAGAACCTCCTGGCCTCAGCCAGAACACTGGTGATGGGTTGTGGATGGCAAAGCAACATGAGTTTGCAGTTCTTTATGTTTTTTTTCTTTTACATGTTCAGTTTTTATACATTTAACACTACTTCACATAAGATGTTTTGCACTTCATTTTATCTTTATCTCTTTCATGTTGGCGGAGACTACAATGAGGAAAAGTTTGGTAGGAAGTGTCGGTTGAAAAACGGCCAAGATGCAGTGCCCCCCTGTCCATGTCCTGCCAGGAAGATTAGATCGCTCATCCCTGCTCAGATGAGCTCTGGTCAGAAGCAAACAGTTGGCGCGCACACACACACACACACACACACACACACACACACACACACACACACACACACACACACACACACTCACACACACACACGCACACACACAGAGCTAGCTAAAAAGGTGTGATCCCAGATCTCAATCACATCACCATCAAGAAGAGAATCAAAGTTTTTTGTTTGTCTTTTTTTCCCACCCTCATTGTCATCACCAAGGTTGTTTGTGAAGTTAAACAGCAGGTCGAGCTGTGGGGCCTGAGACCTTATCACGCCCAGCATCCTATTGTGTCTGCTAGCATACTGGGTATTATGAACACAAGACTTTGACTTCAGCCATGGTCTGATCCTTGTCGCAAATCCACTGAGCGGCAGAGTCAACAGGCGATGGTGGCTATGATAGTCAACTATGGGGGAGTCAACAGGCGGCGCGGCTCTGGATGAAAGCCTTGTTTGTTTGCTGAGACTGATCCCTCTCTATTCATCTGGTCTTGGCCTTTCTTCTACACTTTTTTTGGACCCTCAGCTGAACATGCCAGATTACTACTGATCTCAAGCATTTCAGGTCAACATAAAGCGCCCTTCCTAAGTTGTATTTCCTCTCAGTCCCCTCTCACTCCACCACTCTGCCTCATTCAGTAATTTTCATGCTCCTCCTGCACCTTGCACCGACCCGGCTGATTAACATTTTCGATGCAAAAAGTGCGTTGTTCGAACATGAGGAGCGGTGAGTGCTAGAGATGTAATTAGAATTAAGAATATTGATCACACAGGGCCAGACGGTGGCGGTATAAATAATAGCTAGCATGAATAAGTGAAGGCGATAGGTGAGCTCTTGATGATTTATGTACAGGCTCCCATGGTCCGCAGCATAAATCACCAACAGCCATGTTCTTATTGAGTTATGAAGCCCCAGAGTTGCAGCAGAATAATGGCCGACTCTCAGTCTTGTGTACGTCTACTCAATCCATAAGATACCATCCATGGACTAGTAAATAAGAAAAGGTGTTTCACAGAATTCAAAAGGTTCACAAAGAGTGGGTGTGTGAGAATGATTTAGCCACTGAACTCTAGATCAGTCCATGAAAAATTGCAAAACTATAAGTATTAAAAAAAAACTTCTATTTTTTTTTTCAGGATAACAATTAAATCTTGCGTTTTAATCTTACAGTGTTATCTCACCCCAGGCAGCATGTCCATGTGGGCCCCACCAAACGTTAAATCTTGGCTGCCTTATGGGTCCATGTGGGTCTGTCCATGTTGGCCCCATCTGTCTTTACCTGCATGGACTTTACCTGTTTTGAACTGATTTTCTCATAAATTTGTAACTTTTTTCTCGTAAATGTTCTACCCTTTTTAAACACACTCCCTGCTCACCTGTACCACAGGTAAAGTCCATTTGGGCACACACAAATGGGACCCATAAAAGAGCTCAGCTTTAACCTGTGGTGGGGCCCACATGGACATGCTGTCTGGGACCTGGTGGACCAGCTTTACACAATTTTATCAGCCAATCAGATGTGAGCAATAAACGGATCAGAGAAAGACAGACAGCAGCTGTTGGTCTTTTTCTCCTTATATGCCAGGGAGACGGTGCATTCATTCCAGTCTGGTCCAATAGAAGCTGCCCTCACCATAAAACCGCATTTACAGCATGTGCGGTTTGTTGCAGAGCTGACTCACTTGACCTATATTTAGAGTTTCCTGTCATGCACCCTCTTGTGGACATGCAAATCACGACTGCTAAAGTGGAAATGGTGTGACTTTATTATAGCCCTGTGCAGCCACACAGGGAGGGGGTCGGATTACATCCCAGTGGCTCAGACATTAAGATAACAATCATGAAAGCAAATGTTAAGCTTCAGCATATCACAGACACCAGTGATCTTGCGATTGTTTTAATGGTATGCATATAGGATTTGTCTCTACAGCATTAAAATGCAGTCTTCATTCATTCATTCATTCATTCATTCATTCATCTTCTTCTGCTTAACCCTTTGCAAAAACAAACAAACAAAAAAAAACAACAACTCAGATTTGTCAGTGTGGGATGAAGACTTAATCCCAACAGTCTTGATGATGTCATCTCTATTTCCGGTGAAGTTAGGACGTTGTGTAAACCAGTACAATGATTTAAAAATCCTTCCTAACCCATATTGAACTGAATACATGACAAAGAGAAGATATTTAATGTTCAAACTGATAAACTTTATTGTTTTGCTGCAAATATTGACCCTTTTTTTTAATTTGACACCTGCAACACGTACAACACGTTCCAAAAAAGCTGGTACAGGGGTTAGAAAAGACTGAGAAAGCCAAGGAATGCTCAAAAAACTTCTTTCTGGAACATTCCACAGGTGAACAGATTAATTGGAAACAGGTGAGTGTCAGGATTGGGTACAAAAGGAGCATCCCTGAAAGGCTCAGTCATTCATAACCAAGAATAGGATGAGGTTCACCACTTTGTGAACAGCTGTGTGGGCAAATAGTCCAAAACTTTAAGAACAACGTTTCTCAACATACAGTTGGAAAGGAATTTAGGAATTTCATCAACTACATTCCATAATGTTATCAAAAGACTCAGAGAATCTGGAGAATTTCTGCATATAAGCAGCAAAGCTGAAAACCAACACTGAATACCTGTGACCTTTGATCCTTCAGGTGGCACTGCTTTAAAAACCAACATCAGTCTGTAAAGGATTATTACCACATAGGCACAGGAACACTCCAGAAAACCATTGTCAGTTAACAAAGTTCGTTGCTACATCTACAAGATAAAACTCTACCATGAAAATCCAAAGCCATATATCACACAACAGCCAGAAACACCACCAGTTGCTCTGGGTCCAAGCTCATCAGAGATGGGCTGATGCAAAGTGGAAAAGTGTGTTGTAGTCTGTGGAGTGCACATTTGAAATTGTTTTGGGAAATTATGGACATCATGTCCTCTGGGCTAAAGAGAAAAGGACCATCCAGTTTGTTATCAGCGTTAAGTTCAATAGCCAGCATCTGTGATGATATGGGGATGTGTTAGTGCCCATGGTACAGGTAACCTGCGCATCTCTGAAGGCACCATTAATGCTGAACGGTACACACAGGATATGGAGCAACATATGTTGCCATCCAAGCAACGTCTTTTTCAGGGATGTCCCTTCTTATTTCAGCAAGACAATGCCAAGCCACATTCAGTTAGAACAGCGTTGTTTCAGTGTGAAACGAGTAAGGCCTGTCTGTCTGTCCATCCATCCATCCATCCATCCATCCATCCATCCATCCATCCGTCCGTCCGTCTATCCATCCATCCATCCCTCTGTCTGTCCATCCGTTCGTCCGTCCATCCATTCATCTATCCATCCATTCCTCCCTCTGTCCATCCATCCATCCATCCATCCATCCATCCATCAATCCATCTTCTCCAGGTCGTGGAGGCAGCAGTTCAAGCAGAGAAGCCCAGACTTCCCTCTCCCCATCCACCTACTCCAGCTCTTCAGAGAAGTTACCAAGACGTTCCCAGGCCAGCTGGGAGACATAGTCTCTCCAGTGTGTCCTGGGTCTGCCCCGAGGTCTCCTCTCAGTAAGACATGCCTGAAACACCTGAAGAGGGAGGCGTTTTAAAACCCTACACTTCCAAAATAAACAGACTGGTGTTTACCAAGGGTGCAGTCTCATAAGTTGTATTTGATCCTATCATTACAATATAAAAAGGATATTTGAGGAGCTGCTTTATTCAAGGACTCTCACAATTCCTTTCTGTCTGAGGAAACAGGGAGGTACCACTCCAAATCTATTCATCTATCTATCGGCTATATATAATAAAATAAAAATTAAAAAAAACTTCTCAAGTGAAATTGAAGTTTCACCTTCTGAGATCCAAAAATGGCAAAAATATAAGTTAAGTAGCATAAGCAGTAGAATCAGAGGTCGGGCAAAAATGAAAGAATCCATTAGATTCCAGGAGATATTTCAGTGTGTTTGCTGCAGAGCTTCCTTGGACAGTGACTGACATGAAGACACAGCTCGTGCACATTGGCCATTTGTGCCATCCGTGCGCACTGTACTGAAGCTGTGCCACTGTGCTGAACAGTATTTTTTTTTTTTTTTTGTTACTTATTTGTACCCGTAGGTAGATTTGGTTTGCAGTCTGGTGACAAGCCACCGGCTGCTGGTCGCTGCGTGCGCAAGCGCCCTAAACCTACATGTTTTTGGTATGCGGGAGGAAACCGGAGAAATCCCGGAGTAAACCCACGCAACACGGGGAGAACATGCAAACTCCACACAGCTCACTGTTGGTCGGGGGCTGGAATCGAACCCACGATCTCATGATCCCCGCGATCCCCCGGCCGAGGGTAAACTGTGCTGCCACAGTGCTAAACCACTGCTCCACCGTGCAGCACTGTGCAGCAGTATGACACGTTTTATCAATTTGGGCTTAAAATGTGTGTAAAAAAATGACTTCTGTTATTTTAATTAATGTTTTCTCAGAATCACTTATCAAAATGGAAACTGGTGTGGGCCCTATAACCCAGAAGCACAGCCCACACCTCAAATGAAGCCAGTGGAAATCAGAATGATATCCATGTGATAACTGGTAACGAACTTACCAGTCAGCCTCACAGATTACCATCACTGTACGTGAGACCCTCGCCACTGCGCTGTTCTCCAGTGTAATGAAACTGTGTGCTGCTCTGCCAATATCCTTGACTGATGCGACACCAAACCTGAAAACGGATTCTGGACGTCAGTGATGGTACGTAGCTCTAATAACAGCTAATTTCTTAATCCTCCCCCATTCTCCATCATTTCCCTTTACTGTGAAATATGAACAGTGACTCCATATTATACACACACGCACACACATGGCAAATCTCAACTTTTTGAAAATCCAACAAAGGTGCTTGAAATGGGTCAACATACTGTAGATGCATATTTAAATAGCTAAATATGCGCTGTAAGCCACCATTAAAGGGGTCACTGACTGCACTTTCCCACATTTTATCAGCTCACTCATGTCTTAATGAAATGTTTTTGACATATTTTGTTCACATTTTCTTAATTTTTTTAGTTACTGAAACAAATTTGTTCTGTATTTTCCTGGCTTTCTTGAAGCACTCTGATTTAAAGACTGTCACTTTAAGAAGCATCCTTCACCGACTCAACTCCGCCTCTTTCATCAGTTAGCCATTAGCTAACTAGCTTCTAGCATTTAGCTTTAAGCCTCTTTCTAGCTAGGATGAGCGGCGCTGCTTCACTGATCCACAGTCGATGGTGTACAGTATCTTGCCCCACTCCGGCCCATCTCCCAATAAATGTGCTGTGATTCCACAACAAATCAGCAGCACCGCGCGCCGGGCGGCCCCCCGATCGCCACAATTGACCTGGCCCAGTGCTTAAGCTTCACGGATCTCTTTAAATTGATCGTACGTCACATTTATGAACAAATCTGTTGCATGACACCAAATCTGTGCATAGCTGCTGTGGTGTCAAAGTGTCCTGTGAGGAAAGGTGATTATTAAGCACAAAATTACAGGATAATTACCTGTTATCATTAAGGTAAAATTATACTGGGGAAAAAAAAAAACCTTTTTCACAAATTAAATAACAAATCAAACAAATATGCTGGCCGATATTTCAGTGCACCACAATGTATCTTAATGAAGATGCTGATGGTGGGGACCGTCTCTCTGTTTTCTGAGTGGGAAAATTGCTACCTCTAGGAATGAGGCTACAGGGGGTATCGGCTGCTGGCTTCAAGCAGATGAAAACTGACTGCATCATGATGCCTGACCAAAAAAAAGAGCAGATCTCAGGGAAGCTGACTGCCTTACATCACACAGGCCAGCCTGAGGGGAGCCTGTGAAGAGCACAGGGGTGCAGATGGGCTTCAGTATAAGAGGATCAATGTAAGAGCAACATTCCTAGATTACTCAGGATACCAGCCAGGTCTCATATCCCATCCTTTTTTTTTTTTTTTTTTGCTATACTGTGCAATAATCTCATTCTGTGCTCCACTGATAGATAAACCTTAACAAACCCTGACAAAAAAGAACAATACAGGCCAGCGCAGAGTAAAATTTTCCTGCTGGGTGTTTTAATAAATCGCCAACGCTCACTATTGTGCTGGACAGCAGCTTGGCTTTACAGTTGGCAGGCGTCTAGTTAGTGGATCCCTGTAGTTTGTTCTGCATCCTTCACACCCTCCTCCTAAGTGACACTAAAGCCCCGGCAACAGGGGAGGCTTTTTAACAGGGCCCACCAACAGCCATTACCCTGAGTCTCTTAAGTGCCGTCTTTATGGTGTGCTGACAGATCAGTACCCCCCCCCCCCACCCCCCATGCTACCATGTTGCTGCCATCGGCGGGAGACGGTGGTTTCATCCAGCCTGATCAAGCATGGGGAGGAGAACAAACAGCCCTTCAGACAACACACATTACAAGCAAACATGCACCACAACAGAGAAAGCGCTCTGGGCCCAGTGTGCACGCCTGTTTGCGTGCATGCGTGTGTGTTTCCTGGCGGTGATGTTATCTGTCTTTAGTGTGAAGCACCGCTCTCTGTTCTAAACAAACCCAGCAGCAGAGGGGCAGCTTCGGCTGCTCTTCGTCTCCCATCCTCCATGTTGCTGCGCCACACACACACAAGCACTGCTGCTGTCCGGGCCGCGCGCACAAACCCTTCTAAAGAGGAGGACAACGGGTGCTGGGGGACTGATTCTGGTTTGAAAGTGACAGGAAATAATGGGGCTCAGAAACTGTCCCCCAGTCTTAATCTGTCTCATTTCACAATATCAAGACTTTTTTTGGGGGGTGGGGGTGGGGGCAGGCCTACAATGTGACACACAACGGCAGAGTGAGCACACACACAAAGCCACACACGCATACAGTCCAGGATGGAGATGCTCAGCAGCTATAGAGGGAAACTGCCGGACGGGCTGGACAGTAGCGGTGGGTCTCTGACAGCTGGACTGACCTCGTTGCACAGGTCAGCGGATGCCTCTCTGTCTCGCAGGTTTTTTACGGTGTGATACAAAGTCGCCGTTTGACGGGGTGAAGGTCAGGAGGAACGTAAAGGATCAGGCCTGTCCACGCAGATGAGGAGCCCCGGGACGTTTCAAGTTCCTGCGTGAGGCTTAATTCATGTTCACTGTTTTAAATGAGCCAGCCAGTGTGTCCATGTGGGCCCCACCAAAGCTTAAACTGCACTGTTTTGTGGGTCCATGTGGGTCCGTCTGTGGGTTCCAGGTTGGTCCCATCTGTGTTGGCCCACTTGGACTTGACCTTGTTTATCTATTTTCAACTGATTTCCTCATATATTTGCTGTTTGCTTTTAAATTTTTTTTTGACTTTTTCCCCTAATTTGACATTTTTTTCTTAAAAATTAAAAATTTTCTCATGAATTTATAATTTTCTTCTTGTAAATTTGCAGCTTTTTTGTCATAAATTTGTTAGTTTTTCTTGTAAAATTTGATCTTTTTTCTTGAATATTTACTAACTTTTTCTTCTAATTTTGTAACTTTCTCCTAAATTTGTTCCTTTTTTCTTTGTAAATTTGCTGTTTGCTTGTAAATTTGTGACTTTTCCCCTAACTTGATTTTTTTCTTGAAAATTTTAAACTTTCTCATAAATGTATGATTTTTTTTCTTGTAAACTGCAACTTTTTTCTTATAAATTTGTGAGTTTTTCCCATAAATTTGCAACATTTTTCTTTTAAATTTGGAACTTTCTCAAAAATGTTCAGCTTTTTTTTTTTACTGTAAACTTATAGCTTTTCATCATAAATTTAGGACTTTTTCTAATAAATTTTTAAGTTATTTCCTCACGTTTACTACTTTTTTGTTAATTTGCAACTTTTTCTGTTTTTTCCTCATAAATTTGTGACTTTTTTCATCTAAATTTGCTAAATTTTTCTTTTAAATTAGTAACTCTTTTCTCCTAAATTTTCACTCTTTCCTCATAAATTTATGACTTTTTTCTAGTAAATGTGTGACAGTTTTCTTGTAAAAAAACACTCCGTGGAGCAGTGGTTAGCACTGTAGCAGCACAGCGAGAAGGTCACGGGTTCTTCTATTTCTTCTGTGTGGAGTTTTCCTGTTCTCCCCGCGTCTGCGTGGGCTTCTCCAGGCACTCCAGTTTCCTCCCACAGGCCAGAAACATGCAGGTCAGGCTGACTGGAGACTCTGACGTGGCCCTAGGTGGGAATGGTGAAGGGATTGGCGCCGCACCATGGATGCTCTGAGTTTATCTCTAGGATTACAAATGATGACATAAATTTGATACTATTTTTTTTGTAAATTTGTCATTTTTTCCTTATAAATTAAATTGTCACATTTTTTCCTCATAAATTTGCAACATTTTGTGTAATTTTGCCTATGAGGCCACTGTTACTGAAGCCCATGTGGGGCCCAGTTGTGTTTAAAGCGGGTGAACCGCTCACCCGCACCACAGGTAAAGTCCATGTGGGCAAACATAGATGGGGCCAACAGGGAAGCTGCAGACAAACCCACATGAGACAGTCCAGACACCCACACGGACATGTTGGCTGGGAATGTGTTTTAATCCAGTTAGGAGTTGGGTTTGGAAGCAGTTAGACACACACACACACACACACACACACCTGCTCCCAGGCAACTGATATTTAAAGCACCAAATATCCACTCGTATCTGTCAGCAGCTCATTTCCAGTCGTTGCAACAGTTCAAACATCCAAACACAATTAGTGAACCCAAAAGCAGCCTGTTTTTTTTTTTTGGTAAAGCAAACCTCACCACACATCTCAACAGTGCTGTCAAGCTGACAGCTATTAAAAAAAAAATGGAGTTGCCAAATTACACGTCATTAAATTCAGCAAATTAATCATGATTTTCAGTGACAATGGCATAGTGTAATAAAGGAAGAGTGACAAACAAAGCCGGCCGCATCACCACTTCCAAATTAATAGTGACTGACACCAACACCCCCCGCGCTTAATTAATGGGAAACAAAACACAACAAGAACATCCATCTAGATAGGAGGAAACAAAGAGCAGGTCGGCTCGTGTCATTCTGCGTTTGTTGCCCGTTGACAGTGAAATGTGACACGGAGATTGATAGCATGTGAGCGCGTGCGCCGGCGTGCTCAAACGTTGTTTTTCTCGACGGCGGTCTCATAAGTAGACACCTAACACACCCCGAGCCCCTGACATTGAGTTTATAAGCAGGCATTATTTTTAGCGGCGCTGTCATGTTCTTCCAGAGTGACAGTTGCTAAAAGCTTCCACAGGCAAACCCATCTCCTTCTGCACTCTAAAGCCATGTCTGCTTAACAGCGATGACTGGGCTATTATCTTACAAGATGAAAGTTGACGCGCCGCTATGCTTTTCATTTCTGCAAAGACCATCGCTTTATAGCTGAGCTTTTTTTTGATGTTTGATTCGTCCTCTCATCTCCGTCCCCGCGGTCAATATTACGCCATCATAATAATATCCATCCGCCGGATGTCAAGAGACTGTTTTTACCCCGTTTAAACCACACTTGGTTGTGAAAGGAATAGCATACAAGAGGACAGGGATGGGGGAGGGGGTCAGAGCAGCATTTTAGAAAGCCACTCTGGGGAAACGGGACACTCCCAGGCACTTTGTCACATCAATTAGGAATTCTATCTGGGCAACTGGATCATGGCCTATGGGGCGTTGGACAGGACAGCTATTATACATCTTGCTTGTGTGTGTGTGTGTGTGTGTGTGTGTGTGTGTGTGTGTGTGTGTGTGTGTGTGTGTGTGCACGTGTGCCCGTTTGCATCAATGTGACCTCATCCTTTGAACTGTGGACTTCTGCCTGGCTGGCCCTGGGAAGGCTCATTTTAGTCAGTGTTTCACAAGAGTTTTAATTGCTGCACATCGGTAATTTCCTCGTTGGTTTGGGCGAACTCGGCATTTGGCGTCCTTTCTTCTTCGTGCTCTCTCCATCCTTCTGTCAGTCGGGCCATCGGGCCTTGAGGCTGTCAGAGGAGGAACAAAGTGACTGGGTGATGAGCCAGATGCCCGTTGTCTGATCACCAGGACTGATGCTGTGCCAGACATCGTAGCCAGTGGCTCGCTCAACAAGGTTCCTCTCACAACAGAAGAGCGTATTCCCCACCTGGGGCCTTTTATTCCTGTCCTGTCTCCTTTTCCCCTTTCCTATCTCTGTCCATTTCAGTCTCTCTTATCTGTTGATTTCTTTTTTTTCTTCCATCTGTCCTGCTCCGTTTGCTCTCTTTCTTTCCAGTTCCAAAGACATACTTTCTTTTTGCGTTTCCTATGATGGTAAAAGGTGGTTCACATCTGCAGTCAACCTTCTCTCATGCTCTTCCTCCTTTTCTTAATTGTTCTGTGAGTAAGAAGGTGGACTCCCGCTGTGTGTGAAATTACTGCGACACACACACACATAGACACGCCAGCAGAGCATTGCACTCATGAGGAGTCAGCATTTCAACTCGACAGATGTGGATAGTTCAGTCAATCCTCGGGCAAAGCTCTGAAAGCAGCGAGACATACTGCATGTGGGCCCCACTGAAGGTTAAATTGGGCTGCCTTATAGGTCCCATGTGGGTTTTTCCATGTTGGCCCCATCTGTGTTTTCCCACATGGACTCCCCCTGTGGTACAGGTGAGCGGGTGATCTGTTTACCCACGTTAAACCCGTTGTGCTCCACATGAGTTTAATGTGGGTGAGCAGGTTTCAGTAACACTGGCGCCACAGACAAAATCATGAGAAGTAAGTTTCACATTTATCAGGAAAAAATGTGAAAATTTATAAGAAAAACAGTGACAAATATACTTTCACCCAGTATGTCACGTGACACACCAGAGACAATGAAACACTGGACTTCTTTTATATTAACACCAAGGAGGCATCCACCTCATCACCACTCCCCCCTTTTAGGAAGATCGGATCACAACTGGGTTCACCTCCTGCCCGTGTGCAAACCGGTAGTACACAGACAACCTCCCGTTACCCGCACAGTGAAGGCGTGGTCTGAGGAGGTGGAGGACGCTCTGAAGGACTGTTTTGAATCCACTGTATGGCAGCAGCTCTGTGATTCACATGGTGAGGACATTGACGACCTCACACACACCATCACAGACTACATCATCTTCTGTGTGGAGAACACCGTACCCACCAAGACCATACGGTGTTTCTCAAACAACAAACCCTGGATCAACCCTGACATAAAGTCACTGCTGAATGAGAAGAAAAGGATCTTCAGGCCGGGAAACAAGGAGGAGCTGAAGTGCGTACAGAGGGAGCTAAGGAGGGAGATCAGAGAGGGGAAGAACAGCTACAGGAAGAAGATGGAGGACAAGCTGCAGCAGAGTGACATCAGCGGTGTCTGGAGAAGACTCAAAACCATCTCTGGGCTCCAGAATACCTCCTCCCAGGCCACGGGGGCAGTGAGTGGGTGAACAACCTGAACCTGTTTTTAACAGGTTTGACCAGCTGCCCTTTTCTCCGCCTGCCCACCAACCACTGCTGCCTCCACCTTCATCTAGTCCCGCTGTACACGGCACCCCCCAACACCCCACCCTCCCAGCACACAGCCCCCCTGCCCCAACCTGACCCTCACTATGACCCAGGTGAGAGCTGAACTGAGGAAGATCAAGGCGAGGAAGGCTGCAGGTCCGGACGGCATCAGCTCGAGGCTCCTCAAGTCCTGCACAGACCAGTTGTGTGGGATCGTGGAGCACATCTTCAGCCTGAGCTTGAAGCTGGGGAGGGTACCACAGCTATGGAAAACATCCTGTGTGGTACCCGTATCTAAGACCCCTCACCCCAAGGACCTGAACAGCTACAGACCAGTGGTCCTCACATCACACCTAATGAAGACTCTGGAGAGGCTGTTCCTCGCCCACCTCCACCCCCTGGTGGGACCAGTGATGGATCCAGTTCAGTTTGCCTACCAGCATGGCATCGGGATGGAGGATGCAAAGATCTTCCTCTTACATCGTTCCCTGTCCCACCTGGAGAAGCCTGGGAACACCGTGAGGATCATGTTCTTTGATTTCTCCAGTGCTTTCAACACCATCCAACCAGTGATCCTGAGGGACAAGCTGCTGTGTGCAGGAGTGGACCAGCACTTGTCATTGTGGATCCTGGACTATCTCACAAACCAACCACACTTTGTGAGAACCCAGTACTGTGTGCCTGACACCGTCATCTGCAGTACGGGGGCCCCCCAGGGAACAGTTCTGACTCCCTTCCTGTTCATGCTCTACACTGCTGACTTTTCACACAACACAATACACTGCCATCTACAGAAGTTCTCTGATGACTCTGCAATTGTCAGCTTCATCTCTGATGGGGATGATGTGGAGTACAGAGGACTTATTCAGGACTTCGTGAATTGGTGCCTGCGGAACTGCCTCCAGATCAATGTGAGTAAAACTAAGGAACTGGTGGTGGACTGCCGCTGGTGAGGACAACCCCCCCACAGCACCAGTAAAGATCCAGGGAACAGGCACTGAGATGGTGACATCTTACAAGTACCTGAGTGTTCACCTGAACAATAAACTAGACTGGTCACACAACACCAGTGCACTCTACAAGAAGGAAAAGCGCAGGCTGTTCCTCCTGAGGAGGCTCAGGTCTTTGGGAGTGCAAGGGGTGCTCCTGAAGACCTTCTACGATTTGGTGGTGGCATCAGCCATCACATTTCGAGTGGTCTGCTGGGGCAGCGGCATCACGGCATCCAATAGGAAGAGACTGAACACGCTGATCAAAAAAGCTAGCTCTGTTCTGGGGCGACGCCTCAACCCAGTGGAAGAGATAGGAGAGAGAAGGATGGTGGCTAAGCTGTCATCCAAGTCCCACCCCATGCAGGATACGCTGAGGAGCTCATTTAGCGGTAGGCTGTGCAATCCTAGGTGCACGACGGAGAGGTTCCACAGGTCCTTCCTACCTACAGCTGTCAGACTTTAAAACCTAACCAGGGGTGCTCGTAGAGGTCAGATTGAATGTACTAAACATAACAACTTGGCACAATAGAAATTGGCCCCTCCATTAAACAACTAGGACAGTATCAATCATTACTGAGGGTGGCAACAACACTGTTGATTTGAATATGAAATATACTGTCTGGGTACATATTCATATTCTGCAGGGTAACTTAACAAACTGTAATGCTGTTTATTCCATCTAGCTACAATGATCCTACACTGTGCATATATCTGTATAAATATATATATATATATATATATATATATATATATATTTATTTACTGCTTTGGCTAACCAGTTCTTATTATCTTATTAACTATTGCTGTGAGTGCTGCTATCCCGTTGCTGCTGTAATCCTGGGATTTCCCCATTGTGGGACTAATAAAGGCTGATCTTATCTTATCTTATCTTATATAACAAAACAGTAGCAAATTTATGAGGAAAAAGTCACAAATTTAATAGAAAAATGTTGCAAATTTACAAGAAAATAGCAAATTTACAAGGAAAAAAGTAACACATTTATGAGAAAAAGTTGCAAGATTGCAAAAACATGACGACCTAATAGTATTGAATGCAAAAGACGCAACAGACTTACACAAATGGTCCCCTCCAGTATACAACTAGGACAATATCAGTCACTACGGAGGGTGACAATATGTATGGGTACATATTCATACTATGTAGACGGTTATGCTGTTTATTCCATCTTGCTACAATGCTCCACACTTTGTATATATATTTATATATTTATGTGTACGTATGTATAGCCACTGCTCTTATTTATATTTTTCGTATCTTCTTAATTATTGCTCTGAGTGTTGCTATCCCTGTGCTGTTGCAATCCTGGAATTTCCCCATTGTGGGACTAATAAAGGCTTATCTTATCTTATCTTATCTTATCTGATCTTAAGATTAGTGTAAAAAAATGGCAAATTTATGAGAAAGTACCAAACTTATGAGAAAATGTTCACAAATGTGCAAGAAAAAAGTCACACTTTGACAGGAAAAACTAACAAATTTCTGAAGAAAAAAAATGTCAAAATTTATAAGAAAAACAGTGACAAATTTAATTCAATTAAACTTTATTTATATAGCGCCATTTCACAACAACAGTCATCTCATAGCACTTTCAACTGTAGGGGGAACCCCCACAATTGCAGAAAGACCCCAGCAATCAGGCGATCCCCTGTGAGCAGCACTTGGCGACGGTGGAGAGGAAAAACTCCCTTTTAACAGGAAGAAACCTCCAGCAGAACCAGGCTCAGGGAGGGGCAGTCATCTGCTGCGACTGGCTGGGGGGTGAGGGGATAGAGAAGAAGAAAAGAACAGACATGTAGAGAGCAAACAGCACGATGGGGACTCAATGTATGGGAAAACAAACAGATGTTAATGACCAGCATATTTACAAAAATAATTGTAGAAAATTTATGAAGAAAAACTTACAAATTTACTAGAAAAAAAGTGGAAAATTTAGGAATAAAAAGTTGAAAATTTACAAGAAAAAAACTGTAAAATTACTTGAAGAGTTACAAACTTAAAAAATTACAGGAAAAAGGCACAAATTTATGAGGAAAAAATTAGAAAAAGTTACAAATTAACAAAAAAGTAGCAAAAATGAGCAAATAAACAGAAAATTTACTAGAAAAAGTCTCAAATTAATGAGAAAAAGTTATACGACTACATTAAAAAAATGGTAAATTTGTGAGAAAGTTCCAAATTTACATGAAAAATACTGCAAATAATACTTGCAAAGAGCAAATTCACCACAAAAAAGTAACAAATTTATGTGATTCAGTTGCAAGATTACACTAAAAAAGTGGCAAATTTATGAGAAAGTTCCAAAATTACAAGAAAAAGTTAGCAAATATGCCAGAAAAAAAGTCACAATTTTACAAGAAAAACTAACAAATTTATGAGGAAAAAAGTTACAAATTGATGAGAAAGTTTCAAAGAAAATTAATCAAATTAAAGGAAAAAGTTACAAATTTTCAAGAAAATAGAAAATTTATGGGAAAATCAGTTGAAAATAGGTAAACAGGTAAAGTGCTTGATGTGGCCAAGATGGAACCCACAGACAAAACCACATGGACCCATGAGACAGCCCAGTTTTAACCTGTGGAGGGGCCCACATGCACATACTGGCTGGCCCACACAGACACGGCAGCAGCACACTGCCTTCATGAGGAATCAGCGTTTCACGTCGACAGATGTGAACCCATCCTCTGACAAAGCTCTAAAAGCAGCCGGGTGTACGCGGCTACACAAACACACACGCAGGGCGTCATAAACCGGCAATGTTTCACAAAGGTACAGCACATTTGTGTCTACTTGACACCTGGTGATATATGCCAGTCTGACAGCCCTCATCCATACCGAATCAAATCCTCTGAGATGTGTGTAAGAAACAACTATATTTTTGTTCTGTGAATAAGCTGACTTCCCCTCAGATTTGTAGCTCGCAGCTCCAGTAGGCCATGTATAAATCAATGCCTCGGTGGGCTAGAGAGGGAGCAGTTATATTTACTCCGCTTCCTAGCTAGGAGCACAAGCTGTACTGGGGGGTAAAGGAATTCGATACACACCACCGGAAGGCGAAGGTTTTTTCACTCACACAGGAATGGCAGCTCTGCTGATAGGGAGAGACTAATGAAGGAATACCAGTCCAGTCAAGCAAGAAAACATACTCTGCAACGCATCAACCAAACATAAAACAGCTTTTTGGTCACGCACCACAGGAGGAGGAGTAGGGGAAAAATGAATCGTGTGCAAGCAACCATGGACGGCCCCTGCAACACACACCTGTATGAGTGGCTGGTAGGCTTATGTCCTCGCAAATGGTCCAAATTCTGTGTAATATATTTGAATTTCAGCCTGCAGAGCTTTATTGATTCAGATAAAGCACTTGTGTGTTTCTGGTGCTTCATTTGCAGTCTGCAGCGCTGAGTACTGGATTAAGGTTGATGGCAATGAATTATACATGCAGTCTGAAATGTAATTCTCTTCATTAGATGACAAATCTCTTGTTTGAATATTGCATACTGTGGTAATAATACTGCTTTTATCATTGGCTGCTGGAGTTGTGGGGCTGAGGAAAAATAGTCTTGTCATCCCCGTAATGCACCACTGCTAATTCATTAATTCAATTGCTAAATTAAAGTTAAATCAAATGCAGTTGTTGCTACATTAATTCTAACATAAGAACACATGTGATGTCTGCTTATCACCGATGAAGAATTGAGTGAAGTGCTTGTGTGGGTTTTGTAGGTGTGTAGCTCTTTCTTGTCTATTTGTGCCTCGGTGTTTCTGCAGGCGTTGAGAAATGAGGGCTGGAGCTGGTTAATAATAGTGGCCGAGAGGGTCTGTTAGCATAGCCCACTACATCACTCCCGAGCAGGGCAACATCTCCAGGGCTCTGCATGTCTGTGATGGAGTGTTGAAGGGAAGCAGACTGGTGGGGAGAGCAAAGTGATGGAAAGAGAATGGGAGGACAGAGGCGAGGGGGACAGACAAGATTCAAGCAGCGGGAAGGCGAGGAGTTGATCGGCGGGGCAGTTTTCTCTATGTATCGTTTCCTCGCTACTATAAATATACAGGATGTGAAAGTCTCAGAACTGTTCTTCGGTGAACAGGGCTTTATGTTTGCCCAGCGTCACAGGGGTTTTTCAGTCTGATATTGGCTCTGAAGACAGTGTGATATAAATGAGAGACGAGTGAAATGCCCACCCTTGCTCCCTCACATTTTACATTATCCCCATTTTACTGATTTGCTGACATCCTGCTGCTGCTGTTTAAAGGGTTTACATTATTGCCCTGGCTGGTGTTTCTATATCCTTTTCGAACACAAAATAGGAAGTGGACAGAGACTCTGTTGTAGCGACATGGGTTTAGTCTGAAACTCTACTGGACAGATGACTGATTTACAATTCAAACAGTATCAAAGTGGATCCATCCATCCATCCATCCATCTTCTACTGCTTATCCAGGGTCCCGTCACAAATTATTATCCCAACAATCCCTCCTGCAGGTGGTGAGCTCACTGGAGAGCAGACCCGTATGGCTCGTTTGGGTGGAGCCTGGCTGGGTCCTATAGGCAGAAACCCAGTGACTGGCTGCTTACCGTTGAGGTCCTCCTTCAGTCTGGCTCTAGGGCAGGACCAGCCCCCATTCATCCCATAACAGGTGGAGTACACTGAATCCTTGCTGTAACTTTTTCATGGGGATCCTCCATCAACATAGCTTCTGACATCATTAGGGTACGGACTGCAAAGGTAACCCTCCACCATGTTTATTTGTATCTTTTTTCCTACAACTACTAGAGATTGCTTAAGCCTTGGTCACCGAACTGCCGAGCCACGGGATCTCAAAGGGCTCCTTACGCTGTCCGTGAGAGCAGAGTAGAGTCACGCGGAGCCCCGGAGGGTGGTGGGGTTGCTGGCTGTAAAAGCCAGCAGCCTCGGGTCCTGGTGTATGTAACACCTACACTGAGCCAGGTCGGTTGCTGCAACTGTTGTGCTGGTGCAGGCGATTTGCTGTGGAATCACAGTGAAATTATTGGGAGATGGGCCGGAGTGATCTGAGGTGTGAACATGATTGATTTACTATCTCTTAGAGAGACTTGGTTAGGGCAAGAAGATTATGTTGGTTTAAATGAATCAATTCCCTCTGGTTATTTAAACTGTCAAAATCCCAGGAGTTCTGGTCATGGAGGAGGAGTAGCAACAGTTTACCATTCCAAATTACTAGTTCATCATCATCATCATCATCATCATCATCATCATCATCATCATCATCATCATCATCATAGCAGTCTGTCGTGGGCGACAATGACTGTTTCATTTAGGTCTGATCAGATTCCTCCACACAGCTCTGTCCTTAGCCTTCTGCTGCCAGGAACTCCTGTCTATGTCCAACTTCTCCAAGTTTCTTTTTACAGTGTCTTTAAATCTGAGCCTTGGTCTACCCTGATTGCGTTTGCCCTCGCATAACTGTGAGTAGAGTAACTGCCGAGGGAGACGCTGGTGGTCCATCCTCTCAACATGTCCGAGCCATCTCAGGTTCATCTGTATTAGCATGTCCTCCATTGATGATAGACCAGCTCATTTCAACACTTCTATGTTGGTTATCTTGTCTTTCCATGAGATGTTCATTATGGCTCGAAGGTGTCTCATCATGTACGCTTGGAGTTTCTTCACCTGCACTCTGTAGACAGTCCAAGTTTCAGCACCATACAATAGAGTAGCCAGTACTGTCGCTCTGTACACTGCATTTCACATGGATAGACACATGTTGATTGTTCCACAGTCTCTCCCTCAAGTTTCCAAACACAGCGCTCGCTCTTCCCATTCTGAGAGATAGTTCATCCTCCAGCCTAGCATTCTCTGAAACAGTACTCCCTAGGTACTTGAAAGTCTTGCACTTGACTAGTGGCTCTGTACCAATGCTGATCTCTTCTGGTAGTGATGTTGATAATTAGAGCTTTGGTGGTTGATAAAGGCACTCTGTCTTCTTGATGTTGATTTGGAGGCTGAATTGGCTAGCTGCTCTTGCAAATTTCTCCACTAAAGATTGCATATTTCCATGCTGTGTGCAACTAGAGCACTGTCGTCGGCAAAGAGCGTTTCTCTTACTATCTTTATCAATGTCTTACTCTTGGCTTTAAACTGTGCCCCATTGAACAAGTCTGCTTCTTTCCTTGTTTGAATGTATACTCCTTCTGAAGTGTCTTTGAAGGCCACCTCAAGCATGGCTGCCAGATATAGCGAGAAGAGTGTAGGTGCCAGCACACACCCTTGTTTCACCCCGTTGCTTACTGAAAAGTCTTTAGATACTGAACCACTCATTGCCACGTTTGCTTGCATACCTGTATGGACTGCCGCAATCAGGCTGACAAACTTCTCTGTAGAACCATATTTCTTGAGTACCTGCCAAAGTCCTTGTCGTGAAACAGTATCAAAGGCTTTACTGAAGTCTATGAAGACTACATAAAGTGGCATGTTCTGTTCGATACACTTTTCTTGAACCTGTTTCAAGCAGAAAATCATGTCTATTGTGCTTCTTCCACTTCTAAAGCAGCACTGGGTTTCCGGTAGTACATTCTGCGAGATGTGTTCACTGAGTCTATTAAGTAGTACACGTGAGAGAATCTTACCAACAGTGGCTAGTAGTGATATACTTCGGTAATTTCCACAATCCTTCCTGTCACCTTTCTTGAACAAAGGCACAATACTTGCATCCTTCCAGTCTTGAGGTACTTTCTGGGCATCCCATATTTCTTGGATGAGCTTGTGCAGGCAGTTGGTCACCTGAACACCACCAAATTTCCACACTTCTGCTGGAATTCCATCCCTTCCTGGAGCTTTACCATCCTGTGTTGTCCTGATAGTTGCCATTAGTTCATCAAAAATTGGTGGTTCATCCAGACTTGATACAGCTGTTCACTGCACTAGAGCTTCTTTAGCCTCTTCAGTGAGATCTCCAGGGTTGTTTAGTAGTTGGTCAAAGTGGTCTGCAAATCTGTCCAGGATCTTGTCTTTCTCCTGTAAAACCATTTCACCATCCATAGCCTTTAGTTGGATCAATCCTCTTGGTTTAGGGCCGTAGATTTCTCTCAAACCTGTGAAGAATGTTTTCATGTCCTTCCTGTCTGCTGCAGTTTGAAGTTTCTCCACTTTTTCATCCCACCAGTTTGACTTCATCTCTCTGGTGTACTTCTGTAGCTCACTCTGAGCCTTTGAGTATTTCTTCTTCTTCAACCTTGTGTTACACTGTAGGTTTTCCCGCCTAGCTGTATTCCTCACTTCTAGTAGTTTCTTCAGGTGTTCATCATGCTCATCAAACCAATCTTGATGCTTCCTCTCAGGGTAGCCTAATACATCACTCGCAGTCTGATACACCGTATCCTCCAGTGTTGCTTATTTCTCTTCTATGTCATTCTCTGAGTTGTTGCTGTCCCAGTCTTTCAAGTTTTCATCCATTTCCTGTGTAAGTTCTTCCTGCTTCTTTTGGCCTTTGAGTGCACTAGTGTTTAGCTTCCGTGGTGGCTTCGCACCCATCCTGCAGTGCTGTTTTCATCTGCAAATCCTTAATCTAGATCTCAGCATAACATGATCAGTGCCACAGTCTGCGCCTCTCATTGCTCTGGTGTCCAATACATCCCTTATGTCTCTCTGCCTGACTATGATGTAGTCTAATAAGTGCCAGTGCTTGGATCTTGGGTGCATCCATGTCTTCTTGTGTGTGTCCTTGTGCTTAAATAGAGTGTTGGTTATCACAAGGTTGTACTCCGAACATAGTGCAAATAGAAATTCTCCATTAGCATTGCACTTGCCTACTCCATGACTGCCTAGCACTCCTTTCCATTTCTCGGTGTCCGAACCAACTCTGGCATTAAAATCTCCAATGAGTATCAGCCTGTCATTAGTCGGTACACACCTGATAGTCTCACGTAAATCCCTGTAGAACTCTTCCTTCACCTCCTCTGTGTTGATCATTGTTGGGGCATATACACTGATGAGTGTGGCATACATCTTCCGCTGCAATGGGAGTCTCATAGTCATTATCCTGTCATTGATTGGCACTGGTTCCTCATCAATCATTGCTGCTACCTCCTTTCTAACTGCAAAGCCCAATCCTGCTTCTCTCCTTTCTTGAGTCGATCTCCCACTCCAAAAGAAGATGTACCCATGGTCTTCCAAGCTGTCATATCCAGGCAATCTTGTTTCACTAAGTGCAGCTATGTCTACATTGTACCTGTTCATTTCCAGGGCCACAAGCGCAGTCTGTCTTTCTGGGCGCTGTGATGTTGTTCTGTCCAACAGAGTGCGTACATTCCATTCTGCTACACACAAGGTTGCTGTTTTCCTCTTCTTTTGTCTTCCTGTCTACCATTCCAAATTAATAGTTAATGTAAAGCAAAAGACATGTTATAATTCCTTTGAGGGCCTGGTCCTCAGTATTGGTCATTTTAGCAATTTTAGGTTAACCCATTTTTTTTGCCACAGTTTATCGTCCCCCTCAGCTTCCTCAGAGATTTTATCTGAATTTGCTGAGTTCTTAGCGGATTTAGTGCTGAAATCAGATTAATAATTATAATAGGGGAAAATTATATTAGGGGACTTTAATATACGTACATGTAGATGTAGATAGTGATTGCCTTAATGTACCATTTAATTCAATATTAGAATCGATGGGGGGGGGGGGGGGTTCAGAAAGTAGAAAATTCTACCCATTATCTCCACCACACATTAGACCTCGTTCTGTCATATGGCATAGAAATAGAAAATCTGGTAGTGTCTCCTCATAACCCTGTACTGTCAGATGTTATCTGTTAACTTCTGATTTTACTATTTCTGACTATTTGGCTCCTAAACAAAAATATGACTACAGTAGATGTCTTTCAGATGATGCTGTTACCAAATTTAAGTAGATTGTTTGCTCAATGCCATGTGTCAACACAACAGAGATAAGCGATGGAGAGCTTGCTCCTTCTGTAATTGATAGCATGGTAGATAGTGTAACAGCTTCTCTGCATGAGACTCTAGACATGGTGGCCCCTTTAAAAAAGAAAAGTCTCATCCGAGATTTCCAACTCCTTGGTTCAACACAGAAACTTGCAGCTTAAAACAGAAGACTCGTCAATTAGAAGAAAATGGTGCTCCACTAAATTAGATGAAATCTATCTACCTTGGAAAAATCATCTTCTTATTTATACAAAATCTCTTAGGAAAGCTAGAACAAGTTATTATTCTGCATTAATGGAAGAGAACACTAATAATCCCAGGTTTCTTTTCAGCACTGTAGCCAGGCTGACAAAGAGTCAGGACTCTGTCAATCCTAGCATTCCCTTAGAGGTTACTAGTCAGGACTTTATGAACTTCTTCAATAATAAAATTTCATCTATCAGAGATAAAATCAGTCAGATTCTTCCCACCATTAACTTAAATACAATAACTACTACAACTCCTTCAGCTGATATCTGCTTGGATGAGTTTACTCCAGTTGACCTTTTAGAGTTAGACAAAATAATTTCCTCATCCAAGCCTTCAACTTGTCTACAACACTCTGTTCCTACCAGGTTATTTAAAGAAGTCTTCCCATTAACGGTAGTTCTATTCTTCAAATAATCAGTTCTTCATTTACATTAGGCCATGTACCATAGTCTTTTAAAACTGCTGTAATTAAACCCTTACTTAAAAAGCCAACACTGGATCCAGGAGTTTTAGCTAACTATAGATCAATCTCTAATCTGCCTTTCATTTAAAAAAATCTTAGAAAGAGTTGTTGCTATGCAATTATTTGACCACTTCCAGGGAAATGGTTTATTTGAAGAGTTTCAGTCAGGGTATAGAATTCATCATAGTACTGAAACAGCTTTAGTGAAGGCCACTAATGACCTCATTATCGCATCTGTTAATGGACTTGTGTCTGTACTTGTCCTTTTGAACCATAGTGCAGCTCTTGACACTATCAATCATAACATTTTACTTGATAAATTAGAACACTTTGTTGGACTTAATGGAACTTTGTTGCAGTGGTTTAAATCTTATTTATCTGATAGGTTCCAGTTTGTTCATGTCAGTAATGAGTTTTCTTCCAACTCAAAGCTCAGTCACGGAGTTCCACAGGGATCTGTGCTAGGCCCTCTTCTTTTTAGTTTATATATGCTTCCGCTAGGCAACATTATTAGAAATCACTGTAAACATTCTCATTGTTATGCAGATGATACACAATTATACTTGTCAGTGAAGTCAGATGATAGTCATCAATTAGCCAAATTAGAAGCTTGTCTTAAGGAAATCAAAGCTTTGATAACTTGTAATTTCCTGCTATTAAATTCAGATAAGACTGAAGTCATTCTAGTTGGTCCAAAAAACCTTAGAAATAACTTTCCAAATCAAACTTAGTTTGGATGCGGTTACTCTTTCTTTTAATAGTTCTGTAAGGAACCTTGGAGTTTTTTTTGATCAAGATCTGTTTTTTTAATTCCCATATTAAACTTGTTTTGAAGACTGCCTTCTATCATTTGCGTAATATTGCCACAAATAGGAGCATCTTGTCTCAGAATGATGCTGAAACTAATCCATGCTTTTGTTAGCTCGAGATTAGATTATTGTAAGTCTTTATTATCAGGCTGTCCTAAAACATCTCTAAAAAGTCTTCAGCTGATCCAAAATGCTGCAACAAGAGTTTTAAACGGTACCAGAAAAAGAGATCATATCTCTCCGGTCCTGGCCTCCCTTCATTGGCTTCCCATAGAATTTAGAATTAAGTTTAAAATCCTTCTTCTCACTTAAAAAGCTCTAAAAAATTAGGCCCCTTTATATTTAAAAAGATTCATAATACCTTATCTTCCCAACAGAGCAGTACGCTCCAAAAATGCAGGATTACTTGTAATACCTATAATCTCCAAAAGCACAATGGGAGGCAGAGCCTTCAGTTATCAGGCTCCTCTCCTGTGGAACCAGCTTCCAATCTGGATTCAGGAGTCAGACTCAATCTCTGTTTTTAAGAATAAAGTTAAAACTTTACTTTTTGACATAGCCTATAGTTAGTGTGGGATCATGTGCCCCTGAACCCTCCCTTAGTTATGCTGCTAATAGGTTTAGACAGCCGGGGGACCTCCAACGATGCACTGGGCTTCACACCTTTCCTCACTCTCAATGAAATATTTTTGCTGGTCATTAACATCTGTTTGTTCTCTCCCATAGATTGAGTCCCCGTCGTGCTGTTTGCTCTCTACATGTCTGTTCTTTTCTTCTTCTTTTCTATCCCCTCACCCCCCAGCAAGATGCAGCAGATGACTGCCCCTCCCTGAACCTGGTTCTGCTGGAGGTTTCTTCCTTCTTAAAAGGAGTTTTTCTTCTCCAGCGTCACCAAGAGCTGCTCACAGGGGATCACCTTATTGCTGGGGTCTTTCTGCAATTGTGGGGGTTTCCCCTACAGTTGAAAGTGCTATGAGATGACTGTTGTTGTGAAATGGCGCTATAAAAATAATGTTGAATGTCCCACATGCCAAAAACATGCAAGTTAGGTTAATTGGCATCAAACTGGGGATTATAAATTGTCCTTAGTTATGATTGTGAGAGTGAATAGGTGTCTGTCTCTTTGTGTTGGCCCTGCGATGGACTAGCTATCTGTGTGATCTGTCCAGGGTGTACCCTGCCCCTCACCCAAAGATGCTGGGATAGGCTCCAGCCTCCCCGCGACCCGAAAAGGATTAAGTGTAAGACGATGGATGGATGGATGGATGGATGAATTGAATTGAACTGAACCAGGTGGTTACAGGGATGGTTATTAAGCTGGATTCATGCTGCACCTCCGCTGTCTGCGTACATGTGACCAGAAACCTTGTGTGACAAAATTTACATCATCGTCTCCACTCCGCTAGTGTACACAGGGCTCTACTGCGGACGACCGCGTGCAGCCCAAATTTTACGATCGCGCGGACTGCCCACAATCTGAACGTGTTGACAGAGCATGTGCAACACTGAACATCCCATCCACAAGATGGCGCTACTAACACAGCATACAAAGTAGATGAGGAAGACAACGAAGAGGTGAAAGATGAGAATAAACACACATGAATCCTTTCACTGCAGCAGCAGCTTGAGCAGAGAAGAGCAGTGGAAAATGGTTATTCCTCCTTTTCCTTGAAACAATGCCATTGTTGTTGCTACAAAAAAAAAAAAAAAAAAAATGTGCGTCACTCTCGTGTTTATAGCCGATGAACAAACTGGCATGTTAGCGCATTGGCGCTACCCATAGGGCTGTGTCGAAACTACAAATAACAGTTGTGTGCATGAGTCAACTGCCTGGCCTGGTAGACAAAAAAGTGAGCATGTTCAACGCCACGTGCGTGCCGGGCTCGTCCACCAAAGTGGACCAGAGGGAACATGCAGCATGAATAAGGCTTTAGGGCAGGGGTGGGCAATCATGTGCCGCGGAGGGCCATTCCACTGCAGGTTTTCTGTTCCACCCTGTCTCTTCAGCAGGTGGCTTCACTGATTAGCAATCCTTGGAGCTGATGAGAGCAAACACCTGCTGAAGAGACTGGGTGGAACAGAAAAGCTGCAGTGGAATGGCCCTCACTGCCCACCCCTGCTTTAGGGTGACCAAGATCTGAGGAAAACAATATAAGCCACACTTGGCGCGAGCCTCCTTGTACCAGTGTAAGTTGGGGGGCTAATAGCTCAGGGGCTTATAGGTGACCTTTTGCTCCCCTTCTATCTACATGACGGTCAGCTCGGCGGGCCAATAATAGAGCAGTGGGCTGGTTTCAAGGACGGTGGTGGGTTGGCTTTTGTCTAATCATGACGCATATGATTTACCCAGAAGAGTCAAGAACGTTTCTGGGAGAGAAAAAAAAAAGATTAAGGCAGCGTGTCTTTTAAGGGGATTGACTGCTTTGATATATTTGAGATAATAACGTGACCAATAGACACATTTCAGACAGAACCTACAAACACACCAGATTTCACTCAGTGAGTCCCTCAAGTGTCTTAGTTTTGTTTAAAGTAAGCTGAGAGTGATGCTGTCCTTAAAGTGATCGTGAGGTAAAGAGGTTATATTGTATCAAAAGGAAATAATATAGAAAAAAATATTAGTGCACAAATGTTAGATATACATTTTAAATGAATATAATGAACAGTATAAAAGAAATATATTCAACAAAACATTTGAAGTATTGTAGACAAATTTACAAGATGATGGAAAATGATAATATTATAGAACTAGATACTAAATGCATGGCTAAATGCTTCATTCCTGCAGCTGTGCATTTTGAAAAAAAATCTTCATTAAAACTGTCCAGATGGAGCCGGCTTTTCATTTCCATAGTGTGAACAGATTTATAGAAGGTGTAGCATTTGTATAATGGTGCAGAGATTTCTGAGTGAACAGGTATACAGGGCATGGCAACATGTTACAACGAAATCTAAATAGCTGTTTTTAAAGGGCATGCTGAAGAAGTTTTCCTTTTCAACTGCAGCTACGCTGTGCTGCTACAGATCACTGTTGATGTAAGCAACTGTGTGACATCGCAGTCATAAATGAAAAATGATTTATGAGTCTTTCTTGATTTTGTCAACTCCTTGTCAAACCTGCCGTGTTTTTGTTGTGCTTTGTTTATTTGGAGTCCTTTTTTATCAGCTGCTGTGAAAATGCAGAACGAACCCAGAGCAAAGTCAGCGAACACGAGGAGGGTCCTGTAAAGGACATCTACAACTGAAACGAGACAGCGAGCGAGCACAGGCTTTAACAGAGAAAACCTTGAATAGAATATTGTGTGGAGAGAGAATGGACACATTTGTATGGATGAGGCTGAATGGGAGGAATTATGTGAGGCTCTGAATAGATTCCTCTAAAGCAGAACTGCAGTGGCTGACGACTGAGGAGTCGCACTCATTCTCTTTCTCTGTGACACTGACTGAACACGACACTTGTCTGATCACTATTTCTTATATTCTCTAAATGCGCCTCATATGGTTCCTCTTTATCTCCGGAGAGCTGCTGGCGATGGGTTACATCCTTTGATGGATATGCACGATCTTTGGTGGTGAGGTGTGGTGCAGAACATGAATGTGACCCCCCCCCCAACCTGCTCCACCTTGGTGCCCCCGTTCACTATGCTCTCATTTTAGATAATGAAAGAAGTCTTGTGGGGGAAGCCACGGCAGAGATCACTGATCCTCTCTAAGTGAAAACCTATACTCAAGTTAATGTGAACACCCTGAGGGGATGAGGACTTCTAATTGATTAAGCACATTACCCGGATCAGACCTGAACTCCTGTATGAGAGCAGCTCGATACGGGCGTCCACCAGGGTTCCGCAGATACAGATAATGAGCCGTTTGTCACTGCGGCGGCGGCTCTGGACTGTACTGCAGCTGTTTACAGTCAGCCTGGATTTACACACTCAGTCCACCAGAGGCAGTGTTGACTCAGACATGCTCGTTTAAACGTGTCTCGTTTAAGGGATTTTAAAAAATGAAGAGAACATCACAGTCATGCTGAATGGGCTGAAGATGCACTCCTGACTGAAGACAGGTGCGAGTGCTGATCAATACCTCCCTGTGGGAATGAGACCTCTGCACACACATTACTTCAGTCGTGTAGGGCGCATCACCTTTTCTGAGGGGTTTACATCTTTTCCTCTGAACGTTGCATAATCAAAGCTTGGGGGCCGATGTTTCACTCATCTGCGTTAAGCTTTAAATGTATTCCCTTCACTTCCTTGCCGTGTTGACATAGTCACTGCTATGATTAATAAAAGTTGTCCTCCTTTGAAGATGCTCATGCAACCGTCCTCCCTGCTCTGAAAGCAGGCACCGCCATTCAAAATCCTCTTTGATCTTCCAAGGCAGCTGTAAAAGACAATGCCCTGGCTTTGTGAAGATGAATACGACACACAGAGACCTGGTGGAAGACACTGGCCCCTAAAATCTAATACTGGCCTCTTCCTCTGCAGCCCACAGTGCAGCATAATCAAACCTGTATGCAAATGAGGTGTCCTTGTGGAGGTTGCAGCGCGTGGCAAGGGTGTCATCACAAATGTTGCTTGGAATTACACAAAATTACTTTGGGTTTTGCAACAGACCAAACACTGAAGGTGTCAGAGGATCAGTTTGAGTTCTTTGAACACGGAGCCTTTAGAGGAGGAAACACTCTGCCTTTGTAGTCTTGAAATGTGGCTGTAATAAGTTTGAAGATTTCTTCTAGGAGAAGTGAAGCTTTGATTCCCAGAGCTTCACTGCTATCAGACTGAAAATAAACCTGAAAAAGGAAACCAGTGAAGAGACTGAAAAATGAAGCCAACACAGAAGCGGTAAAACCTGCATTTAGCCATGTCACTTTAGTCCAGCGGTCGGCAACTTGCGGCTCTGCAGACACATGCAGCTCTTCAGCCCCATTATTGATACAACTCAGAATGAAATTAAAATAATGAAGGTCTTTTTAAATATTTTATTTTGTAAATTACTGTGTATTGTTATCGTAATTAATTTTAAAATCTGTTTTCTCCAAATATGAGAAGGATTCAAATGCCGGCCTGCATAGTTTGATTTTCAGTTAAAGGTGCAGTGTGTAACATTTTTGGTCGTGTCAATTATAAAATTTAATGTAGCATAAAATCATTATTTACTTTTCATTGTTGTATAATTATTTTAAGTAAAATTAGTGGGGGTTTTTTTGTATTGTAGGATTACTTTTTTACACACAGGAATAGGCTCTGTCTCTATGTAGGCGGCCATCTTGGATCACTGAAATGTCTTTCCAAGTTTTTATCCATAAGGCTGCATGTCCACCAAATGTGTTTTTCCTGCTGTGGGTGATTATTTTCTATTCATTCTCTGCGTAGTCCAGTATTTACAGTGCTGAGCGCCCTCAGTGTGGAAACGCTTTCAGCTGTGACTGTTTTTTGTCGCGGTACTCAGGGCACTAATGACTGAAAAAGATCAACTTTTTAGAGTACAGCTGTGCTCATCATTGTGGAACCTTTCTAACCAGCCAATCAGGATAAAGGAAGGGCGGGACATAGATTGCCGGGACAGGAAGAAGAGAACGGCACGATGGCGGGGTAGAGCTTGATCTTTGCTGCATCAGACAACCAGGTACTCTTTAATCTGACACTAGAAGGATACCATGATCAAAACTTGAAAGCAAACATTTTGAGGGACTTGTTCACATCTACCGGCATGTCAGGTGAGTGTTTGCCCCTTTGTCACGATCATATTTCTGACAAGTTTGTTATGGTAGATAAGGCAGTCAACTGATACGATGTGAATTTGTACAGTTAATAACTGCAAAAAAATGGAAATAGTTCCAGTGTGAAATGTGAGCTTTTTTATATGTTTGTCACACTTAAATGGTTCAGATCATCAAACAAATTTAAAAATTAGACAAAGATAACACATGTAAACACAAAATGCAGTTTTTATATGAAGGTGTTTATTATTAAGGGGAAAAAAAATTCAAACCTACATGGCTCTGTGTGAAAAAGTGATTGCCCCCTAAATCTAATAACTGGTTGGGCCACCCTGAGCAGCAACAACTGCAATCAAGTGTTTGTGATAACTGGCAATGAGTCTTTTACAGCACTGTGGAGGACTTCTGGCCTACTCCTTCAGTTTTATCTTGACCCTTCAGTTTTATCTAATTTTAGACCCATTTCTCATTTGCCCTTTTTATCTAAAGTTTTAGAAAAGGCTGTTTTTATACAGTTGCAATCTTTTTTGGAAGACAATTCTATTTTTGAGAAGTTTCAATCTGGGTTTAGATCTCGTCACAGCACTGAGTCTGCCCTGCTTAAGGTGCACAATGATATTATGATGTCTGTTGACGCCAAATGCCCTGTGGTCTTAGTGCTGCTAGATCTTACAGCAGCCTTTGACACTGTGGACCACACTATCCTTTTGTCACTCCTGAATCACCATGTTGGCATCCATGGCACTGCACTTAAATGGTTTGAATCCTACCTTTCTAATAGAACTTTTTCTGTAATGATTGGTGACATGTCCTCTTCTAGTGCCTCTCTCTCCTGTGGGGTTCCACAGGGCTCTATCCTTGGACCTATTCTGTTTTCATTATATATCCTGCCACTCGGGTCAATAATAGCCAGGCATAACATGTCTTTCCACTGTTATGCAGACGATTTGCAGCTTTATCTACCTTTGAACCCAGAACAAACTAACTCACAAAGTGTTCTATTGGACTGCATCGTTGATATTAAGTTGTGGTTAAGCCAAACTTTTCTCCGCTTAAATGAAGAAAAAACAGAATGTATTGTGTTTGGGGATACTGTAACGGCTGGCTTTGGTACCCTCTCTTTAAGGCTCAGTTCAGCTGTCAGAAATTTGGGGGTGATTTTTGACAGCCATTTAAAATTTGATAAACAGATTGACAATGTAGTCAAGATGAGCTTTTATCAATTACGTTTGTTATCCAAAGCCAAACCTTTCCTGAGCCGTCATGATCTTGAGATAGCCATCCATGCTTTAATCACGTCTCGACTTGATTACTGCAATGCACTTTATGTTGGCATCTCTCAGTCTTCTCTCGGCCGCCTTCAACTTGTGCAAAATGCAGCAGTCCGTCTTTTGACCAACACACCTAGGCGAGAGCACATTACTCCGATCCTTTTTCATTTCATTGGCTTCCAGTCCATTTTATAATTAATTTTAAACTTTTGCTTTTTGTTTTTAAAGCTCTTAATGGCCTTGCTCTGGTTTATATGTCTGAGACTTTGACTGTCCGTGACCAAGGCAGGGCTTTGAGGTCATCCAGTCAGCTTTTGCTGGATGTGCCTAGGTCAAGGTATAAACATTGGGGTGACCGAGCCTTTTCTGTTGCCGCCCCCAGGCTCTGGAATAATTTCCACCCTTACCTACGTGCTATCTCTGACCTGGCCTTTTTTAAATCAGAACTTAAGACATATTTGTTTAGGATGGCTTTTAATACCCAGTAGTGGTGACATTTGTCTTGGCATTTGTTTTTATTTTATTCTCATTTTTAGGTATTTATAATATTTTTTTTTGTTTATGCTATTTGTTTTTAATGCTCTTGTGTGTTTTTAATGCTGTTTATTTTCTGTAAAGCACTTTGGTCACCAACAGGTTGTTTTAAAGGGCTATATAAATAAAGTACATTACATTACATTACATTACTCATCTGTGCAGAATTGTTGTAATTCAGCCACACTGGAGAGTTTTTGAGCATGAACCACTTTTTTAAGATCATGCCACAGCATCTCAGTTGGATTCAGGTCAGGACTTTGACTAGGCCACTCCAAAGTCTTCATTTTGTTTTTCTTAAACCATTCAGAGGTGGACTTGCTGTTGTGTTTTGGATCATTGTCCTGCTGCAGAAATCAAGTGCGCTTCAGCTTGAGGTCACAAACAGATGGCTGGACATTCTCCTTCAGGATTTTTTTGTTAGGGCTGCACGGTGGCGCAGTGGTTAGCACTGCGGCAGCACAGTTTACCCTTGGCCGGGGGATTGTGGGGATCGTGGGATCGTGGGTTCGATCCCAGCCCCCGACCAACAGTGATCTGTGTGGAGTTTGCATGTTCTCCCCGTGTTGCGTGGGTTTACTCCGGGATTTCTCCGGTTTCCTCCCACATGCCAAAAACATGCATGTTAGGTTAATTGGCTGTTCTAAATTGTCCCTAGATATCTGTTTCCTATAGGCCCTTAGAATAGAGGGTTAGTATTAATGAAAGCGCTTTGAGTGGTCTTTGTGACTAGAAAAGCGCTATATAAGTGCAGGTTAGTTAGTTAGTTAGTTAGTTAGCAGCAGAATTCATGGTTCCATTTACCACAGCAAGTCTTCCAGGTCCTGAAGCAGCAAAACAGCCCCAGACCATCACACTACCACCACCATATTTTACTGTTGGTATGATGTTCCTTTTCTGAAATGCTGTTACTTTTACGCTGGATGTAATGGGACACACATCTTCCAAAAAGTTCAGCTTTTGGCTCGTACGTCCGTAGATCTCAATTACTTTGTTTCTCATTTGTTCCTGAATTTCTTTGGATCGCAGCATGATGTCTAGCTTTTAAGGATCTTTTGGTCTACTTCACTTTGTCAGGCAGGTCCTATTTAAGTGGTTTCTTGATTGAGAACAGGTGTGGCAGTAATCAGGCCTGGGTGTGGCTAGAGAAATTAAACTCAGCTTTCCAAAGATGTGATAAACCACAGTTAATTTATGTTTTAAGAGGGGGGGCAATCACTTTTTTACACAGGGCCATGTAGGTTTGGATTTTTTTTTTTAACCCTTAATCATAAACACCTTCATTTAAAGACTGCATTTTGTGTTTACTTGGGTTATCTTTGTCAAATATTTAAATTTGTTTGATGATCTGAAACATTTAAGTGTGACAAACATACAAAAAAATGAGAAATCAGGAAGGGCGCAAACACTTTTTCACACCACTGTATCTCAGCTGAGTTTTACAAAGATAGATGTAAATAAACAAAATTTTGACCATAGACTACTCACCTCCGAAGGGCTCTCTGTAATTAGTCTGCATCTGAGAAACTGACAGGCCAATCTTCTCCAACACCAGTTCAAACTGACTCCTAGTTAATCTAAAATACTCCTTGAAACGGGCACCGTCAAGGCAGAACTCTGGTACAAGTCGATGGTACTCTCCAGCTGTTTCCTCAAGAGCTGCTGCCAGTGTCAGAATGTGTTTCCTGTCCATCATTATTCAGAGACTGCTATTAAAAAAAATAAGTAGAAAGTCTTGATGGGAAAAGCAGAAGTGCTGAGCTGTGAGTGACAAGCTGTTGCTAGGATACAGGGCACAGACTTTTTGCAGAGCACAACACACAAGCTAAAATAGAGGTTCAGGGCAGTCCGGCGACAAAAAAACGCCTCTGGTGGACACGCTGCTGAACTATACAGTATCAGCACAAATGACTTCTGTAGGTCATTGTAGATGCTTACTCAGGGAATAATTACCAGTATCCACCTTATTCCTAGGCCCCATGATGCCTTGCATGAATTATGTGCACAACTTCCGGTACTAGTTTAGAACATATGGTTGTCACTGAAACGGGACACCCTTCCTTGTTAAAAAACAAGGACTTCGGCATCAGAAATGCGGGAACACGGCCTCTTTCGCCTCAAAACAGTAATATAATCACCCCACTTCCCATGACTATCGAGGGATGGGAAGATGACCTTGTAAAGTGGCCTCGTAGACAGTAGCTCCATTAGTTAGCGCCGCAGCTAAGATATTAATGCTGTAAACAAATGACCCGTGCTGGCAAAATGAGTCACTTTGAGGACATTTTCAAAACTGATGTAACGTTATTTCCATATTCTGTATTGAAAGATCTTCAAAATGACATTTAATTTGTAGGAAGTGCATGAAAACTGACCAAGAAAAAGCGGATTTGTTTATATTTTAGCTAGGCTGAAAACTTGCGTTCGATCGGTCGGGAGTCATGTCTTCCACAAAAGCATAGGTATTTTTAGAAAGTACGATTTCTAAGCTTCCCAATGATACCAGGCACTCATGGGGGTTCTCCTGGGACTTTGCCGCTACCAAACAAAGAAAGAGTCATGATTTATGACTCATCGTTGCCTGAACGCACATGACGCGGTGGGCATTCCGACCAGCATGTCTCCACCGCAATAAAGTCAGCTGTATTTTATTAAAATATGTTGAACATTATCAAATTTACCTTAGAGCAGACGTACGCCACAACACCGTGCTTGGATGTCGTCTGTCACCGTGTGGTGAGAAGCCTCCATTTATCCAGTCTGGCACAACCACGAACACCAGCAACAAGTTCCAGAACTACGCTTGTAGTTTGTATTCAAAAATACAAAAACTAGAAGAGCTGAAATTAGCTGTCACTTGAGTGCAAAACACATATGTGGACTATACATTAAAATGAATTTGAAAAACTTTTAAAAATGCTATTTTAAATGCCCCTTCTTCTCCACTCTTACTGACTGATTTAATACTACTGCAGCTGAAACTGGAGGCTCCGCCCATAATCGTTCCAGCAGCGACGCCCCCAGGAATAAGGTGGATAACAGAAAATATTTGCATTGTGATATCTGGTAGCTAGATTACACACTGACTGTACCATATAGCAATTTTTCACAAGTAGTTTACCTGTTTACCCATTTTCAACTTATTTTCTCATAAATTTGCTATTTTTCTGTAAATTTTTGACTTCCCCCAATTTGATATTTTTTTTCTTTAAAAATTAAAACTTTCTCATACATTTACAACTTTTATTTTTACTATAAACTAGCAATATTTTTCTCATAAATTTGTTAGTTTTTCTTCTAATTGTGACTTTTTTCTTGCATATTTGCAAACTTTTTCTTGTAATTTTGGAACTTTCTCATAAATTTTCCACTTTTTTACTGTAATCTTGCAACTTTTTCTCATAATTTTGTTACTTTTTTCATTGTAAATTTGCAACATTTTTCTTGTAAATGTGGAACTTTCTCATACATTTACAACTTTTATTTTTACTATAAACTAGGCAATATTTTTCTCATAAATTTGTTAGTTTTTCTTCTAATTGTGACTTTTTTCTTGCATATTTGCAAACTTTTTCTTGTAATTTTGGAACTTTCTCATAAATTTTCCACTTTTTTACTGTAATCTAACACTAGGGGCGCCACACGAGTCGGCTGCCTTTTGCAACAGCGGCTCGATTCCGAGTCTTTTTCCCTTCCTCTCTCTTTTGATCCGTCTTTTTTTTTCACCCCACTTATATCACGGACACACAGATCGTCCTAAATGTCTCCTGAGCCGGTGGACGGAGCCACTGTCTATAGCAGGATACGATACAGCAGAGAACAGCTGCTAGCATTCAACCGCCACCCGGTCCCATTGGAAATACTCGACATACCGAGAGAACTGAGGCGAAAACGCCGCGGCTGCCGGGCTGGAGTAAGGCGGAGGACAAAAAATATAAGGTACAGACCCTCCCTTCCATCTGTTGTCATGGGAAATGTACGGTCGATACTGGGAAAGTTAGATGAGCTAGCGGCTATCTCCCGTTATGATAGCACATACCGGGAGTGCTCTCTCCTTTTGTTTACTGAGACGTGGCTAACTGAACTAGCAGCAGATGCTAACATTGAGCTGGAGGGTTTTCACATGATACGAGCTGACCGAACACCAGACAGTGGCAAGGCTAGGGGCGGTGGAGTGATCATGTATGTTAACAACAACTGGTGCAGACCGGGACATATCACTGTTAAACAACGACACTGCAGCAAAGACATTGAGTTGCTAGCTGTTAGCATGAGGCCTACATATCTCCCGAGAGAACACTCACACGTGATCTGCATTGTTGTTTATGCAAATCCGACGGCGAACGCTGGGACAGCACGTGACGTCATCCATTCAGTAACCAGCAGGCTGCAGACAGAACACCCAGATGCTCTTCTCCTCATCTCAGGCGATTTCAACCATGTTTCACTGTCTCCCATTCTACCCACGTTCACCCAGTATGTCACATGCCACACTAGAGACAATAAAACACTGGATTTATTCTACGCAAACACTAAGGAGGCGTACACCTCATCACAACTACCCCCACTCGGGAGATCGGATCACAACTTGGTTCATCTCCGGCCGGTGTACAAACCCCTAGTGCACAGACAACCTCCGGCCATGCACACTGTGGAGTTATGGTCTGAGGAGACAATGGACACCCTAAAGGGCTGTTTTGAAGCCACCGCCTGGAAGCAGCTCTGCGATCCACATGGTGAGGACATCGATGGCCTCATTCACACCTTCACGGGCTACCTCAGCTTCTGTGTGGACAAATCCGTTCCCACCAAGACCATACGGCGTCACTCAAACAACAAACCCTGGATCAACCCTGAGATTAAAACACTTCTGAGAGAGAAGAAGAGGATCTTCAGGTCAGGGAACAGGGAGATGCTGAAGTCCGTACAGAGGGAGCTGAGGAGAAAGATCAGAGAAGGCAAGGACAGCTTCAGGAAGAAGATGGAGGACAAGCTGCAACAGAGCGACATCAGCGGGGTCTGGAGAAACCTCAAAACCATCTCGGGGCTCCAGAATACCTCCCCCCAGGCCACAGGGGGCAGGGAGTGGGCGAACAACCTGAATCTGTTTTTCAATAGATTTGACCAACCGCCCTCCCCCCTGACTGCACAACAACCACTGCTGCCTCTAAAGAAATCAAGTCCTGCTGCCCACTCCCCACTCTACCAACACCCCCCCACTCCCAACACACAGCCCCCCATCCTGACCCTGACCAGGACCCAGGTGAGGACGGAGCTGAGGAAGATCAAGGCGAGGAAGGCGCCGGGACCGGACGGCATCAGCGCAAAGCTCCTCAAGTCCTGTGCAGACCAGCTGTGTGGGATTGTGACGTATATCTTCAACATGAGCCTGAAACTGGGGAGGGTACCACAGCTGTGGAAAACATCTTGTGTGGTACCTGTACCAAAAACTTCCCACCCCAAAGACCTGAACAGCTACAGACCGGTGGCCTTGACGTCCCACTTGATGAAGACCCTGGAGAGACTGCTCCTTGCTCACCTCCGCCCCCTGGTGGAACCAGCGATGGATCCACTCCAGTTCGCCTACCAGCATGGCATTGGGGTGGAGGATGCGGTGATCTTCCTCCTTCACCGTTCTCTGTCCCACCTGGAGAAGCCCGGGAATATGGTGAGGATCATGTTCTTTGACTTCTCCAGTGCTTTCAACACCATCCAACCGATGATCCTGAAGGACAAGCTGCTGCGCGCAGGGGTGGACCAGCACCTGTCATCATGGATCCTGGACTACCTCACGAACCGGCCTCAGTTTGTGAGAACCCGGGACTGTGTGTCCGACACGATCATCAGTAGCACGGGGGCCCCCCCAGGGAACGGTGCTGGCTCCCTTCCTGTTCACTCTTTATACTGCGGACTTCTCACACAACACAACACACTGCCATCTACAGAAGTTCTCTGATGACTCTGCGATCGTTGGCCTCATCTCCAATGGAGATGAAGCTGAGTACAGAGGGCTTATCCAGGACTTCGTGGACTGGTGCCATCGGAACTGCCTCCAGATCAACGCGAGGAAAACTAAGGAGCTGGTGGTGGACTGCCGCAGGCATGGGCAGCCCCTCACAGTACCAGTAAATATACAGGGAACAGACATCGAGATGGTGACATCCTATAAGTACCTGGGTATTCATCTGAACAATAAACTAGACTGGTCACACAATACTGATGCACTCTACAAGAAGGGACAGCGCAGGCTGTTCCTGCTGAGGAGACTCAGGTCTTTTGGTGTACAAGGGGCGCTGCTGAAGTCATTCTATGACACGGTGGTGGCATCAGCCATCACTTTTGGAGTGGTCTGCTGGGGCAGTGGCATTACTGCAGCCGATAGGAAGAGACTGAACAAACTGATTAAGAAAGCTAGCTCTGTCCTGGGGCAGCGCCTTGATCCGATGGAGGAGATAGGAGAGAGAAGGACGGTGGCTAAACTGTCATCTCTGCTGGAGTCCGAGTTCCACCCTATGCAGGACATACTGAATGCACTGAGGAGCTCATTTAGCAGCAGACTACATCATCCCAGGTGCACAACCGAGAGGTTTCGTAGGTCCTTCCTACCAACGGCTGTCAGACTGTACAACCTAAGCAGGGCTGCTCGCAGAGATAGCAAAAAAGACGTAACAAACTAATAGTTTTTTGAATGCAGAAGATGCAATAGACTTACACAGTGGTCCTCTCCGGCATACAACTAGGAGCATGCCGGTCGCTATGGAGGGTGAGAGTGTGTATGGGCACATAATCATACCATGCAGGATAGCTGGGTAGACGGTTATGCTGTTTCATTCCATCTAGCGGCAATGCTCTGCACTGTGTGTGTTTATATATTTGCATATTTGTTCCGTCTAGCTGCAATGCTCCGTACTGTGGGTGTTTATATATTTATATATCTACATGTTATTCCATCTAGCTACATTGCTCCGCACTGTGTGTGTTTATATACTTGCATATTTATTCCACCTAGCTGCAATGCTCCGTACTGTGGGTGTTTATATATTTACATATTTATTCCATCTAGCTACAATGCTCTGCACTGTGTGTTCATATATTCATATATTATTCCATCCAGCTACAATGCTCTGCACTGTGTGTCTGTGTGTGTGTGTATATATATATATTTTATAGTAATACGTACATATGTTTATTAGCTGCTCTTGCTTGCTTGTTTTTTTTTCTTGCCTTCTGATTGTTGCTCTGAGTGTTGCTATCCCTGTGCTGTTGCAATCCTGGAATTTCCCCGTTGTGGGACTAATAAAGGCTTATCTTATCTTATCTTATCTTATCTTAATCTTGCAACTTTTTCTCATAGTTTTGTTACTTTTTTCACTGTAAATTTGCAACATTTTTCTTGTAAATGTGGAACTTTCTCAAAATTTTTTACTGTAAACTTACAGCTTTTTCTCATAAATTTGGGACTTTTTTCTCAAAAAATTTCATTTTTTTTTTACTCATATATTTGCTATTTTGGGGGGGTATTTACAACTTTTTCTAATTTTTTCCTTATCAATTTGTGACTTTTTTCTTGTAAATCTGCAAAAAATTTCTTGGAAGTTTGTAACTCTTTTCAAATAATTTTATATATTTTTTTCCTGAAATTTTCAACTTTTTTCACCTAAATTTTCACTTTTTTGTGGTAAATTTGTGACTTTTTTCTTTCATAAATTTGCAATTTTTTTTGTAAATTTATCACTTTTCTTCTTGTAAATTTTCACATTTTTTTCTTATAAATTTGTGACTTTTTGTGTAACTTTGCCCATGGCACAAGACTTAAACCCATGTAGGCCCAAGCTGGGTTTAAAGTGGGTAGATTACCTCACCTGTACCACAGGTAAAGACCATGTGGACAAACACAAACGGGCCAACATGGAACCTGCAGACAAACCCACATGGTTTGTCCCAGAAGACAGCTCAGATTTAAATGTCATGATCCTTGTGCGTGTGTGTGTGTGGGGGGGGGGGGGTGCTCAGTTTCCGGTCTAGTTTTGTGTTTTTCTGTCCGCTTGTTCCTTGTTTTCATGTCTGTTGTATTTTGTTCCTGTTTTTATTTTTGTCATATTGCATCTGTGCTATTATTATGTACATTTTGGGTTCTGTTGTGTTTGTATCTTTATGGTTTCCTATTGTGTTTTATTTTGCCAGCGCTGTGCAGCTTCCAGCTGCCAAACTGTTTGGAGCTGCACAGCTGCTATTCATTCTGTTACTCATGGATCCACACCTGTGTCTAATGATGTATTGCATATAAGGGCACGGCAAACCTCTGTGGTTTGTCGCGTCCTTCTTCCATGTTACCCCGTCCTCAGGAGCAGAACTGTCCATCCTGAGTGTGTTTGGGGCCGCTGTTGAGGACAGTAGGAGAGCTCCATCCAGGCCTGTGTTGCCCTTATTGCCAGCCGTGAGCCTCGCTGCCTTCGGGAGAGCTCCGGCTGGATTCCGCACCTGACTCGGTGTTCCCGGCTTCATTTCCCCCTGGACGTCAAGCCCCACTCTCCTCCAGTGTTTGTCGTTGTACCTGTTTGTTAGCGCCACGCACTTATTATTTAGTATTTGTATGTTAGCGTGTTGTCTGTCTTTATGTTAATAAATGTGCAGAAACCACAGTGTGCATTTGGTGTCCTTCACTAGCCCTAAAAAAGGGCCCTTCACGACATTAACCTTTGGTGGGTCCCACATGCCTGGGTTGTTTTACCTGTTGCTGTTCTCCACCTTTGTTCACTACAATCAAGTTAACATGCGATAGCAGTTTTTAAGGTCTCGACATAACTTCACAACTTTATCGTCTAGCAGAGGTTGGACAATCGGTAATCAAGAGTAGCACTTCTGGGTTTTGCACAGGTGGCAAGATCATGCATAGGCCTAAGAGTCGAGAAATTTCCACACCTCTAATTTAAACACAAATTATACAAGTTAGTTCCTGTCATGAATACCTCTACGAGGCGGAAGGACAGACCCACTCACTGAACGATAATTGTGACATTTTATTAGATAACGAACCAAAATACCAAAAGCCGTGCAGCCCATACAAAAATATACACAAGGATAAACCCGAGGATAACTGTCCAGAGCAGAGGTTGCTCAGGAGGAGGTAAAAGAGACAAACCAACGGTAGGTAGGAGTCAGAGGAAACATCAATACAGCCGCAGCGAAATGGAGAACAAACAGAACCTGAATAGGCAGGTAAATGAATAACAGGTGCGAGAGCTGAGCTGCAGGTGAACTTGATTGCTCACAGCTGGCGGCAAGCAGGCTGTGAACAGCGAGTGAGGGGTGACTGGAGAGAGAGGGGCAAAAACAAAGACAGAAACCCAAACCAAACACATAAGCAGACACAAAAATAGTAACAGAAATGCAAAACTAAACAATAAACTGTGTCTGAGCTCAGAGATGACATTAGAGCTCAGACACATGACAGTTCCAACCTAGCAATTTGTTTGAACAATAGGGATTCCAGGAGTTATTATATTCCATGATAATTGCACTCCAACTTTCACTGGATATGTGTCATTCCACTTCAAAGGTATTCATGTAACCATTAATTTCTAACACTAATTTACTATCAACTCTCTGACAATTGCAGTACTCTTTTGGATACTTTAATTTCCATAATGAGGCACTGTTTGACAAGAAATTATACACCCATGATCTGGAAGTCCCACCCTTTTGAAAAAAAAAAAAAAACTGTTTCCGTCTACCCGTGTATCAATGTCATTTTAAGCTCATTAAATGATTTTACCTCTGTTTAAAAAAATAGGCAGTGCTAGAGTTTGATTTATTGTCTCCATAAACAAACCACAATGCCGTTGTGATGATGGACTCTTTGGTTCATCTGAAAATATGAAGAAAAGTGAGCAAAGTGTGCTAAATCGCTAGCATGCTAACTACTAGCTTCCGGCTAACTATGGTGGTTGTGACAACCGGCATTGGATACATTTTGGTCTTGGGTCTTCTGCAGTGCCAACTCCACAGGTATGTTTTATAAAGACTTATTACTTTTGCAATTTGTTTTACCTGTGTGTGAAATGACTATTGAGCATGCTGATGGGGATGTTTAGCAACAGTTACTGGCTACATTTAGAAGAGACTATTTTTTTCGCAGCTGCACAAAATAACCAGTTAAACAAACAAATCATAATATTTTGTCCAGTATTGCTGTCATTTCATAAATTGTGCTTGTGGAACTGATGTATAAAAGCAATATTACAGTCAATATTGTTATGGTATGTATGGTGCCTTGTGTAAATTATGGGAGCAACTTCCAGTATTCCGGTGTTGTTATGGAAATGGGATGGTTTTCCTTATAAACAAAACCAATGACTTTGTCATAAAAAATGTGGAAACACAAACTTTAGCACCTCACTTCCCACGACTATTGGGGGATGGGAAGATGACCTTAAAAAGTGGCCTCACATTACATGCAGCGGCTCCATTAGTTAGCTCCGTTACTAAGACGGTAAGACAATGAACACATAAAGCTCTGAGACATATCAGTATCTCCACCGCCATAAAGTCGGTTGCATTTTGATGTAGATCAACAAGTACCAGAACTACGCAAAGACATTCTAAAATACAAAACAAGAAGTGGAGAAATTAACTGACAGTTCACTGCAAAGCATGTTTGTGGGCTATACATTAACTCAAAGTCAAAAAACTTTCTAAAATGCTATTTTCAAATGACCCACAACTCCACCATTTCTGACTGCTTCAACATCACCCCCCCCCCCCACACACACACTCCCACAGTGGAATCTGCACCTACCATTGTTTCTACAGCAACACCCCCAGGAATAAGGTGGCTAGAGTACAGGTGGGACCCCGTGCTTCAAAAAAAAGGAGTGGGGTCCAGAAAAAGGCCAAAGCACATACACAATGTACTGTAAGAGTATAGCTGCAACCGAAGATCATCGGGTTATGAAAAGAGCTGCTGCACTCAGTGTGGGCCCAAGACTTATTGGGGACGTGACATTCACTCGGTCCAACATTGGTGTAACATCAAAATAATTTTGTTAACATTATTTACATAGTGTTGTTTTAAAATGCACAGGAGAGACATGCTGTATGTCAGAAGAATAAGACTCAGACCTGGGTCCTCCAGCACACCAAACTGTCACCTTCACCACAACAACACACAACTGCTTCAGCTCACACTCCACCTTCTCAACAGATAAATGTCCAACTGAAAGGATTCCTAGCAGCAGTAGACCAACACTTAAAACTTAATGTGTGCTTGTTTTCAAGTGCACAGAAGATGTACATTACACTTCAGAGGAATGACATGTTGCTGGGAGGTGTGAAGCCTGACTGGCTTAACCTCTACACCACACATTTGCTTTGAGTAGCACGCTGACTTCCTCGCACACTAACAAAATGTTCCACTAAGGCAAAGGCTAAGAGACATTTCATAACAATGGTTTCTGAAACATGTACAGAACTCCATGAACTTTGGTGTTTGGCTGAATAATACCATTGTGATTGTGAAGTTTCATCAAGTTTGGACCACTACATCATAAATTAAATCCAAAACTATATGCCAAAGACAAACTGTACTTGATTGACATTTTCTAATCATTTTAACAACTTTTCATTATTGATGATCCTGGTTACATGGTCACAATAAACTGATTACTGGGAATAAACCAGAAAAGGCAATAATCTGTTTTGTTGTGTTTACATGCACTGAATAAACGGATTGCTGGAGGGTAAACCACTTGAGTTAATGACCACAGTTACATGGCCTTTAGCTGCTCATTCTGTTTACACGGCCACTGGAATAATCAGGTAACTCCAGAAATGCAATCATAACTGGTTTATTCGTGTGTATGTAAACATGATCAATGTCTGTAGATGATCTCTGCTTAATTTCACACAGTTTGGAAGAGTAGCCTAGGAGTTCATTTTGAATTCACTTACACATTTTTAAAAATATGGTGCAGAAAACTTCATTTTTAGAACATAAGACTGCAGGAGAAATGTTGTGGAAGATTTCATGTAATAGAATGATGAAAGAATTACGAGTCTAGAAAAAAATGTAAAACTTTTTTTATTGCACCACCTATGAATGCAGTATGATGATTTTTGGTCTCTGAGTACCGGGGAGAGTTTTTGATCAGACTGTAAAATTTCATGTTTCCCTATAATCAAGCAATATTACATGAGAGGGAGTACGGTGTCATGATTATACTAACTGAGTAATATTGCTTTTACACAACAGTTCCACAAGCACAATTTATTAAATGACAGCAATACTGGACAAAATATTATGATTTGTTTGTTTTACCAGTTATTTTGAAGAGCTGAGAAAATAAAAGAACCAAGGTGCTGTGCCTCGGTGCCTGTGGCATGGTAGCACGGGTGGCTGTAAAAAAGTGGCACTCCAACCTCTACTGGCCCGGGATAGTTATTACAATACCTTTTGTTGCTGCAGCATTGACAGAAATGAGTTAAATTTGTTGTTTATTTCAAAAACAAAGTGTTATTTCAAAATTCTGGCAAATTCAAAGTCAAGAAAATATGGTGATACAATGATACAAGCCTTTAGTTCCACTTAATTTTGATCGGGCGAGCTGAAACAGAGAGGCGGACAGACAGACAGACAGATATACAGACAGGCGGACAAATGCACACAGCCACAAACAGATGCACTAACTGATTACTGTATGCCTCCGTTTCACCGAGGCATAAAAATAGTCCCTTCTAAATGTAGCCAGTAACTGTTGCTAAACATCTCAATCAGCATGAAGACGTCTATTGTCACTTCACACACATGGAAACAAATTAAATATTGTCATGTGCAAAACTAATAAGTCTTTATAAAACAAACCTGTTGAGTTGGTACTGCAGAAGACCCCAGATCAAAATGCGACAATTACACCGAGGGCTAGCTGGTGACTAATAGTTAGCATGCTAGCGATTTCTTTGGCACATTTTTTCTTGGCATTTTCAGATGAAACAAAGAGTCCATCACTACAGAAGTTTGTGGTTTTACCGTGTTATCCTCATTTTTGTTTTTCTCCAGATTGTCCAGGTCAGCTGATTAAATTTTTGTTCACTGGGAGGTTTCGATGGAAATAGCCTGGTTTCTTTCTTCCTCCTTCTTGTCTTTTGATGACCATTCACAGTTTAACTCAAATGTTATATTTGGAAAAATGTCCATCGTTTTGCCGTACTCCATTGATGTTGCCTTAAAGTGCCAACCAGGAGTCGACAGTAAATAACGGTTGGTAATTAACAGTTACTAGAACACCTCTGAAGTGGAGTGATAGATATCCAGTGAAAGTTGGAGTGCAATTATCATGCATATTTGTAACTCCTGGAATCCCTATTGTCCAGTCAAATTGCTCGGTCGGAACTAACTGTTGTATAATGCCTTTTTGCTCCCGGTGCACTAGCAGAGAAAAAGAATAATAATAAGAGGAATCCAAGCAATTATGATAGGTTTACTGCAATACAGCTGCTTGAATAAATAAATAAATACATAAATAAATAAATGAAATTGTAGGCCTAAAAAAAACATTTGAAATAAATGTAATTGGAAGCATTTTGTTATGATTAAAGGAAAAAGGAAAAGAGCTTCTGAGCCACTCACTGGGAATTCAAGCAACAAATGATCCAAGGACATAGTCTGTTAAGCTGGCCAGTGACTGAGTGAGGACAAATTGGTGACCAATTGTAGAGCAGGAAACTTTGAAGTGCACAAACCAATACAGGGTTTAACCGTCCGCGCTCACAGCAGTGGACATGACGTGTAAAGCATTTAGACTTCCTCCACAGCGTGAGTAAAGCTTTGACTACAACAGAGAGCACCGGGGTGAAAGAGACTGACATTTTTGTAAATGCACATCTATACGTCCTCCGCAGGTCCAGCAAACAATTCAGCCCTTCTGTCTTGTACTTGAGTGGAAAATAGCCACTGTACCTGAGAAGCTGTTGATCTTATTAGGTTATGTTGTCATGCTGTGGCGTTATGACAGTGCCAGATGAACTTTTGTACACCAATTCCCTGGTTGATTTTTAAGCTTGCCCACAGTGCGTGCCCTTTTTTATGGGCTTGTAGATTGTTGGGAAACACATCAATCTCCTGTGGGCGTGAAGCAGTATGTCTTCCCCTTCCGTGCCGTGTGACCCCATTGCCCTTCTTCTAGTGTCTACTGGGCTGCTCATGTGTGGTTCTTGATCCTCCGCTGCCCTGGTTATTAAAGAGCACTGGGTGATATCTACCCTCCTCTTTTCTTTCTTTCTGTCTCTCCACAATCCCTGCTTACTTCAGTGCATCATCTTCCTCACTCACCATCTTTATTTCTCTGTTCACTTATCAAGAGTACCACTGGAAAAAAATAATATGCAGACTGGATTGCACCGACAGGGTTTAAGTATTAAAGCAGATTAAGGAGGTGTTCACATTTGTGTAGCTGTGAGGTGATGATGGTGACACCTGCTTCGTGGTGTTTTCAAATGTGCAACGACGTGTAAAGACACGACTAAACAAGCCCAGGTTTCAACCTGAGTGAGCCTAAACAAATTACAAGAAAAAATTCCAGTTATATATGCTGTGAATGGCTACAATACCATAACACACCATACCAAATTTATTTATTAAACACATTTAAAAACAACAAAGTTGACCAAAGTGCTGCACAGTAATAAACTAGAAAAGCACTCGGAGAGCGCAGACCTCCGCCAAGCGCCACAGTTCCCCCCCATACAGTGTTTGTGTGTATGTTTCCAGATTCCTTGACCATGAAAACATATGACTAGCAATTGGATTCACAATGATAGGATTAGTGGTTCAGTAGTAAAAGCATTACCTCCTTGGCAGAGGTAATAAACTGAAGTGTTGCTGTTGTGTCCATCTCCTCCATCTCCAAACTCCCAGGCTGCGGGCGTTGCAATTCATCGCACAACCGCGTACAACCCACAGGCCAATGGGTTATGCGAGCGTTTTCATAGATCACTGAAAGCAGCACTCAGGGCTTCACTGACGGATGCAAATTGGGTAGACAGGTTGCCGTGGGTTTTATATTGGGGTTGCGCTCCGCGGCAAAAGAGGATTTGGAAGCTTCCCCGGCAGAGAGCTTGTTTTTGCGCAGCCCCTATGGCTGCCCGGGGAATTTCTGCCAAATAATCCCGCGCCGGACAGCTGCCCGTCTCAGCATTTGCAGCGTAGCGCAAACACAGGCACGCTGCCGGGCCCGGCCCACCACTGTTTTCCGCGTGCTTTTGTGCCTAAAACTTTGAAGAACGCGGAGTTCGTGTTCGTCAGACACGACGACCAGCACCCTCCATTGCGCCTGCACACATGTTGAAAATGGCCGTATCTCACAATGTTAAAGAATCCTTTAAAAAAATTCCTGTATCCAGACGGTGATCCGGATCATCCCCAAAATTTAATCAGTTCTTCCTTGTACCATTTCCAACAACGCCTGAAAGTTTCATCGAAATCCGTCCAAAACTTTTTGAGTTATCTTGCTAACCAACAGACAGACACACAGACAAACAGACAGACAAACAGACAGACGCACCTCGGCAAAAACATAACCTCCTCGGCCTGCGGCCTGGTGGAGGTAATAACATAAAGTACATATAGACAAAAGATAAGTAAAAGACAATAAAAACTAACATGCAGCAGATAAAGAAGCAACTCACAACAAGTGTAAAAACAAAATGTCAAACACAGCAGACAATAAAATTAATAAAATTAACCCTTAAATCCACAAGATTTTATGGACAGATTGCCCCCCTAGCAGCACAGCGCAGCGCTCCACCTGTCAAATGATGTTATATGAAGTGGCCAAAAAACTCCCCAGTTTATTTAAGGCGAGTAAAAGCCAAGGAAAACAGATGTGCTTTGAAATGAGATTTAAAAACACAAAGTGAGGAGACCTGCCTAACATGGAATGGCAACTCGTTCCATTGCCTATAGGGGCTGCAGCAGCAAAGGCCCGAACCCCTCTGAGGTTTAGCCTGGTTTTAGGGATTGCCAAGAGCAGCTGATCAATTGATCTTAGGGATGGTGGTGGAACATAAAGCTGAAGTAAGTCAGAGAGGTAGGGTGGAGCAAGACTGTTAAGACATTTAAAAAAAAAGAGAATTTTAAAATGGATTCTGTAAGGCACAAGGAGCCAGTGAAGGGAAGCCAGAATAGGTGAAACGTGCTCACGCCTGTGGGCTTTTGGTAAAAGGCAGATGGCAGCATTTTGTAGAAGTTGAAAACGAGCGATAGAAGCTTGGCTGACCCCAACAAAAAGTACATTACAGTAATCCAAACGAGTCGAGATAAAAGTGTGCAATAGTATTTCAAGATCTTTCCTTGACACAATGGATTTGACTTTGATTATTTGTCTTAACTGATAAAAAACTTTTCTGAAGGACACAGCTGATGTGCTTGTAAAATTTAAAATCAAAATCGAGTTTGACCCCAAATTAATTCCAGATTGTTTAACAGGCAATGTGAAAGAACCGAGGTCCACATTAGTGGGGAGAGAACATGTACTTGGAGCAAACATCATTATTTCAGTTTTGCTCTCATTAAAGCTAAAAAAAAAAAAATAATGACATTGATGCTTTGATATCAAAAACACAGTCTATGAGTAGCTGGACAGAACCAGTTATTTTGTGACAAGGGAACATAAATCTGACAGTCATCGGCACAACAATGGAAAGGTCCAAGGATTGAGCCCTGTGGAACCCCATTGGGAAGTGGAGCAGTTGATGACATAAAATCATACAGTTTAATGCAGAAACTTTGTCCATCTAAATAGGAAAGAAACCAATTTAGGGCAGCACCTTTAATGCCTACCCAATGTTCAAGACGAGAGATTAAAATGCTGTGGTCAGTGGTATTGAATGCTACAGTCAGATCCAACAGCACCAGAACAACAAATTTCCTTGAGTCAGTAGCTAAAAAAATGTCATTTAAAACCCTCAAAAGTACAGATTCAGTGCTATGTTCGGGTTTAAAACCAGACTGATACACTTCAAAAACACCCTGAATTTCTAAAAATGGCATTAACTGAGTTAAAACGATTTTCTCCAGGATTTTTGAAAGAAATAGTAATTTAATTATCGCTCCTGCCAACAAGATCCCACTTATTAAGCACCACATGGATACCCTAGGTTCCTCTGTCCAGGCAAGTCTTCAGAATCTTGGTGCTAGTTTTGACTCGGCCATGTCTCTTGAGCACCACATTAATCACTTAATTAGAAATTGTTTCTTCCATCTGAAGAATATTTCTAAGTTGAGAACCCTGGTGTCGAAGGCAGAACTTGAGATGATTATACATGCTTTTATTTCTTCTCACTTAGACTATTGTAATAGTCTTTTTACTTGTCTGAGCCAAAAGCATCTTCAACGCCTCCAGGTTGTTCAAAATTCAGCTGCTAGAATTTTAGATAGATAGATAGATTTGTTTATTTGACAGGGACAGTGCAATAAACATAGACAATTAATCAATGACAATCAATCTGATGTGTTGCACAGAGTGTATGGCTATTAGCTAATTTGCAACTCTTGTCCCTGGATGGGCTTTAGAAAGGAGAAACAAGTAAAAAGAAAAAAAAAAAGGAAAGAAAAGGAATACACAATAACCACATACATCAATGCAAAAAACATAAATACATTATAAATACACAATTATATATATTATAAATATTATAAATACACAAATATAACAACCTGACTCACATTTGCCTATTTCAGGCCTCCCTCCCTTTGTCACTCACTATAAACAAACACATTCATTCCTTCCCTTCATTCACTCTCACCTTGCAGACAATCATTTCATACATGGGTACATTCTTGTTTATTTTTCAGCTAGTTTTTAACCTTTTTAGTGAATGTTTTAAAGTCCGTTATTATTTTAATTTCATTTGGCATTGTGTTCCAGATGTGACTGCCCTTTATAGAGAAAGCTGTTTGTCCAAATGTGGTTCTGCGGTGGAATATTTTACAGTTGTTGTTAACAGAACTCCTGGTGGCTCTGCTGCTGTCCTGTCTTTGGACGAAACCAGCAAGTGGCTCAGGTGCTGATTTATGGAAACATTTGAAAGTTAATTTCAGTAAACAGAGGTCAATGAAGCTCTCAAAACTCAATAGGTTGTATTTTTTTTAAAATATTACAGTGATGCCACCTAATGGGCTTTTTGTCCAAGATTTTTAGGGTTTGATTATATAATGAACCTATATGTCTTATTGTGGAAGGGGCTGCTTGAGCCCAGACTGTCAAACAGTATGATATATGAGAAAAAACCATAGAATGCATATACAGTACAGCAGGTTCGTAAGGTATGTAATATCTAATTAATTTAAAGCAGTTCAGATTTTTTTTTACTGTTTTTGAAATTTTCTTTATATGAAGATTAAATTTGAGTTGAGGATCTAGTACAATGCCAAGGTATTTGAATTCTGTAACTAAACTGATGTCATGATCATGTATATTAACTTTAAAACATTGCAGGTTATATTTTTTGATTGAAAAGCACATTGAAACTGTTTTCTGAAGGTTCAGCAATAGATAGTTCTGGAGGAGCCACTCTTGGACATCAACCATACTTGTAGACAGCACATCTGCAGCCTGTGCTGGAGTCTTGGTAGCTGTGTAAATAACTGCATCATCTGCATAAAGTTGGCATGTTGCAGCTGAGCAGTTTTAACTTTAAAACGGCCTTAACTCACACTCAGGCTTTAACTCACCTTTTAACTCACACTAAGAAAAGGGCTCACATTACACCGGGTTTAGCAGCACTTCACTGGCTCCCAGTTGGTTTTAGGATTCAGTTTAAAAATTTAGTTCTTGTTTCTAGAGCTATTCATGACCAGGTCCTTAAATACATCACCGAGCTGCTTAAAGTGTACAACCCCTCACAGTCTCTGAGATCCTCGGATCAACTTTTACTGGCTGTCCCTCGAACTCATTTTAAAACTCGAGGTGATAGAGCCTTTCTGGCAGTGGCACCAAAATTGTGGAATGCTCTACCACTGTCTTTGCGCTCAGTAGACTCTGTTGATACTTTTGAAAAGCAGCTGAAGACGCTCCTGTTTAAACAGTCTTTTTAGTTTGATTGTGGATTATGGTTTTTATGTTTTTAATGTCTTAATACTTGCTTTTCAATGCCATTATTGTTGTATTTGTGATTGTGTGTTTTATTTTACTCAATTCAATTCAACTTTATTTGTATAGCGCCATTTCACAACAACAGTCATCTCATAGCACTTTCAACTGTGGGGGGGTGCTTATTGTGAAGCACTTTGTGATTCTTTCTGTGAGAAGTGCTAAATAAATACATTTTACTTACTTACTTAGAGATAAGACTGAAATTTAAACAATGGGAAGGGTCAAGGCCTGTTTTTTTAAGCAATGGCTGCACTACTGCATGTTTAAAACCCCCAGGTACCATACTAGAGGTAAGGCTGCTATTCACAATAGCAAGGACAGAAGGTCCAATAGTAGTAAAAACGTCTTTAAACAAGCAAGAGGGGATAGGATCTGCCGGGGAACCAGACGGCTTCAAATGACTAATAATGTCCTTTAAAAACGAAAGAAACACTGGCTCAAACTGATCAAAAACAGCTGAGCAGGACAGAAAAATGGACAGGTCATATGAAGGCGGAGAGATACAGGCTTTAGTTGATACAACTTTGTCAAAAAAAAGTGAAGAAATCTATCACAGACTGCAGGTGAGGCTACTGGATCAGTGCACTGGGGAGTATTAAGAATAGAAGTGATAGTGCTAAAGAGAACATGGGGCCTATGACAACTGGATGTAATCATTTCTGAGAAATATTTGTTTTTTCTGCTTTTACAGTATTCTGATAACATTTCAAGCTATCTCCAAAAATGTAAAGAGAAATCTGCAGCCTGTCCTTCTTCCACCTGTGTTCTGCTCTCCTTCACTCCCACCTGACATCACGATGTCAGGTGAACATCGCTCAGTGCTCTACAATGTAGCAGCCCTGCATTGTACAGCTAGTATGATCCATGTATCTACGCGGGTCATCATCTGCTCATTTAGAGGTGGTCTGTTGTCAGGAACCGAGCCGGCTTGGTTTGCCCCAGCTCGGTCCTGGCCTCCCAGTGGGTACGTGCCAAGTTGTATGTATGTTTATATGTATTTCTGTGTACTCTGCCATACCCATAGCCACTGCTGTCTGGTCGGCAGCAGCGAGGCAGCCTCTTGGGCTCATGCTGGAGTGAGCGCTGTCTAGCTGTCTGCCGGTCGGACCACGCCCCCTCACTATTACTGCCAGCTGTTCCCACTCCCGTATGCCTTCTTCGCACGCTGCACCCAGGTGTTCTTAATTGTGTATCCAGCAATGCTTGTACTTAAGCAGGGCTTTGCAGTCAAGCGTTGCTGGATTATTGTTTATGTCAAGCAAAGGAGCTTCATGCCACACCGTCGCTACTCCCTTCGGTGTGTGTGTTAAGCCCTTGGACTTACGTGGACCTCTAGGACCGCTCCAGTGGCGTCAGTAGAAACTGTTGGCTTTTCCCCCGTGCCTGCACGCTTGGGAGCTTTGCCCAGTTTTCTCCCTTTGACTGTAGAGCGTCCTGGAGGACGTCATTGTAATTCTGAGTGCAAATGATATATTGAACTGCATGTGAATTTTCTGTCCGTTCAAATAAATGTGTGTATGGTGTTAACCCTGCGCGTAAATCCTCATCCTTTCACCCCTCGCCGTGCACATAGGAGAAGTGCACGAGAGGGTTCATGACAGTCTGTGATGTATATAAAGTTATCTAGGCAGTTTTGCATTACCTTGGTCATTCCTTTTTCTATTATGCTGTGTGTGTTTCTGTCATTTTGATCATCAACTGTGTCATGCTGCTGTTACTGTACAATGTAACTTCCCAGTTTGGGATCAATAAAGTACATCTATCTATCTATCTATCTATCTATCTATCTATCTATCTATCTATCCTATTTTGTAACATTTTTGGTTGTTGCCATGACTCAGAAAAGGTTGAAAAACACTGATTTAAAAACATACATGGGCTACTTTAAATACTGTACACAGAGCAGCAAGAAACACAAATATAACAGTATTTATGCAGTTATCCATACATAAACACAGGATGGTTCATGTTTCTCTCACTATCAGCTTAAGTCACATCCATTCCCTTAAAAGAAAGTGTGCGGAATAACTCTCTGGCCCTTCACTTCCGGGTTTTTCCTATATGTCGACCTGAGGTGTTATCACATATTTGGTGAATCAATGGTAAAAAAAACAAAACAAAACATGACACCTAGTGACCAAAACAGGTATCAATAAACTTATAAGAGGAAACTATGTGTATAATGAGGGATTTGTTTGGATAATTGTAAGGAAAATTTTTAATCTTTTTGGCCCAAAAGAGACACAGTCATCACTCACCGCCTGAGTGATGAGCATGTGTGTAACAATCATAGATCTGACTCCTTTTTAAGTTGCACACAAGGTCTGTTCAGCACCAGATACGAGGGGGAGCTGAAAAGTTTTTCGACTGAAAAATTCATAGTTGTCAAATTTGACCAAATGTGGTTTATTTTTCAACTGCAGGGATCTAAGCACTGCAACGCTGATGGAAAAAGTGTGCGGCCCAAAGGGGAAACTATGCTGAAAAATAAACCACATTTGGTCAAATTTGACCACTATGAACTTTTCAGCCCCCCCTCATAATCGTGAAGGCCTAAGTAGGATAAATCATATGACATCACATTCTTGTATGCCAAATACAAAGATCATACAGAAGAAGAATAAAAATAAAATAAAAGAACCTAAAGACACAATTATTCTTTCAGATATGGAATGTTTTCTTTCCACCTGGCTAAATTTTAAAGGTGTATTAATTCAATTTTAATCTAGATTTTCCAAACTCTGATTAGCCCTCATCTTAGACTAAATGAAACCATTTTGGTGCGTTCCACCTAGATCATTTCATTTTTGTAAAATGCTGTCATCTCAGTGTGGTGCAAAAAATCCTAATGTTCACCTGTCAGAAACCTTAACTACCTGAAAACCCTGTAAGACAATTGCCAACAGGGGTTTTACTAATTAATTAAAATGTATTTATAATTCTCATCAGTAATCATGGTTCCTCTCTTTTGTTCCTCTTCCATCAATCATGGTGGAGTGTGGCAGGCTGGCCCACAGGTAGAGAGGGTGACTAATTAATGAGTGAGAGGTTGCTTGTTCATTCCAGACAGAAGGATGTGCAGCAGCACTCAACGCCAAGAAAGCAGATTTTCTCTCCTCTTCATGTGCATTTATCTGCCAGCAATCAGACAAAAAACAGTCTGTGGATGACAATTGACTTCAGGGCTGCAGCTAATGACTATTTTACGGCTGGGGTAATTGACCACTCTAATCGACGATTACTCGAATAATCGGATACTTTTTTATTAAAGAAACTTGCATTGACCAACATGTGCAGAACTTTCTTTCCTAAAGAGCAGCAGTAATTGTACCAAACACTCAATAAGACAGGTACACATTTATTGCAATGCTGACTGCATAGAATGTAGCTTTAAACATTACGTTACACCATAAAGTTCCATTCACTAGCCAGTAGCATCCAGTAGTGGTAGCTGCTAGCAGGTGCTAGCGGTAGCTGCTAAATGTTCTTTGGCCACTTAAGCATAATTAACGTAGATGACTACATACTACTCATCTTAATCTAAAATCTCAGTCGCGTACTGTACCTTGTCTTGTGTGTGCTGGCTGTGCATGATGTGGGATGCTTTCTGCTGAGACACCGTTAACATCGACATTGTAGGGTGCTAGCTCACCGCTCAGCTTTACCATGTACACACTGCACAATGATTTCCTTCAATTTGAGCTTGAAATAATCCCAAACTTGAGATACTTTTGTTGTTTATTCTGACTTTCTTCCTTTTTGCTGTCACTCGCGCTGATATGACGCCATTAAACAAAGCCGTGTCTTGTTTACGCAGCGTGACCAGAAGAAGGTCGTACCGGAAGAAGGTCATATGGACCGGAGGTGCTACATTAAACGACGTGCTGAAGCACAGATTTTGAATTGATGAATTTCTGTAATCATGTTATTCAAGTAATCATTGCAGCCCTAATTGACTTTGTTATAACAATGTACAAATGCAGCTGTTTCATAGATAGATAGATAGATAGATAGATAGATGTACTTTATTGATCCCAAACTTGGAAATTACAGTGTAACAGCAGCATGACAGTAGATGACAAAGATGATGTTGTCAATATGATAATAATAATAATAATAATAATAATAATAATAATAATAATAATAATAATAATAATCAAGTACTACGTCTCTTTATAAATAGTGGATACTAAATTTACACTGCTGATGGTTTCATTTTCTTTCATAATCACATCAGAGATTTAACCTCCCCTCCGTTGATCGCCACCCTATCGTGGTGGAGAGGCTTACATGCTATAAAGATCCCAGTAGCTATGTTGCGATGAGCAAGCTGCTCCTGGTAGGGTCTCACAAGACAAATTGTTCCTCTATGAAGAAAAAGTTAAATAAAGGACCTAGTGTACCAAAGGAGCCATGTGGGTCCACCATCCAGTGGGCTCACCTGGGGGACCGTGGTGGTGCGTGAACTGGGCAGCAGTCTGGGCTGCACTGATTAAGGTGCGTTCACACCAAACGCAAACAGGCGAATTTTTCGTGCGGCACAATTACATTATAAATCAATGTAAACACGGCAACAGACGTGAATAGCGAGATGCAGACAGGCAAAGTTTTCTTTAAAACATCTGCAGCTGTGTTCAACCCGCTGTGGAAATTCTCAAAATAACATCATGCTTAGGTTTACATTATCCAACCGGGGGTTCACCTGAAAATGTTGTCTCAAGCCTCCAAAACTTCACAGATGATGGGTGTTTACGTTACTAGCTTGCTAGCTTGCTAGGACGTCCGTGGCCGGAAACCGTGGGTAAATAACTCCAAAATCTCTATTCAGCTGAAGAGTTCCCGGTCCTCCTGTGAGTGACTTTTATTTTCAAAATAGTTTACTCAGCAGTGGTGATACTTTTACTCCGGTGACAGCGGAATCTCGAAGCTAGCAGCTAGCTAGCAGTAGCGTTTGCAACTGCACAAATTCACGCACACTCGCGTCTTCCCATTCACTTTGTATGGATTTGTGCTGCCTGTTCGCGTTTGGTGTGAGCACACCTTTAGGCCGCTGTCACCACAACCTGGGTAACCAGAAAAGCGGTAGAAGATAGATGGATGGATGATGGATGGATGGATGGACGGACGGATGGATGGAGTTTTAACATTTACTGTCATTTTTGATGTTATCAGTCCAAGTAAATTCTTCTTAAAAGAAAACACTGCTAATAATAATGTCAGAGCGCAGCATGCTCTTTAAAAAAATCATTATAGTTGATATTTTGTCCTCACATGAAGTTTTGACTTCATCTCCGAATTATCCATTACCCACTCTGAGAAAATGTCATTTAATTCATTATTTGTTTGCCAACTAATTGCTGTGCTATGAAAGCCATCCTTACTTTGGCTGTTCAGCTGGATACCAACCTGAAAGCTGGTGGCATTATTTGATGTTAAAAGTTCAGTGTTATCCAGCTGTATCGACACACTAACAAAACAAAACAAATCAGAACACTTTGTTTTACCGTTTTTAGCTTTTACGAGCTATGTTCTGGATTTTTGCAGCTTATTTTTTAAAAAAAAAGTTTGGGAGCTGTGTGGCATCACCTCTTAACGTGGTAAGAATTGAAGAACTATTATGGAGGTTTGCCAAATTATTTGGTGACTTCACAAAACTCTCAGGCTAATTCTGTTCCAAAAGCCTCTAATTAGTTGTGAGAGGTTTTGTGCATGTATATTTGGTTTGATTGCATTATTATTATCAGTAATAATAATCTTCTTCTTCTTCCAGCTGTTTCAGGAGTCTTCACAGTGGATCATCTGTCTCCATCTCCCCCCTCCCTCCATCTTCCTCTGTAACACATAACCCTCTCCATGTCCTCCTTCACTACATCCATTAATCTTCTCTGTGATCTTCCTCTTTTCCTCCTGCCTGGCAGCTCCATCTTCAACATCCTTTGTCCAGTATATCCACTGTCCCTCCTCTGCACATGTCCAAACCATCTCAGCCTTGCCACTCTTACTTTGTCTCCAAACCGCTCAACCTGAGCTGTCCCTCTGATATACTCATTTCTAATCTTGTCCCTCCTAGTCACTCCCAGTGAGAATCTTAGCATTGTCAACTCTGCCATCTCTAGCTCCACCTCCTGTCTTTTTGTCAGCGCCACCGTCTCCAAACCATACATCATAGCAGGTCTCACTACTGTCTTATAAATCTTCTCTTTAACTCTAGCTGCTACCCTTCTGTCACAAATCACCCCGACACTCGTCTCGCCCCACTGCACCCTGCTGCACTCTCTTCTTCACCTCTCTTGTGCATTTTCCACTGTTTTGGATGGTTGACCCCAGATATTTAAACACGTCTATCTTCTGTACCTCTACTCCTTCCATCTTCAATAATAATAATAAGAATAAGAATAATAAGAATAAGAATAAGAATAAGAATGTATTTGTAAACTTCTATCATATTTGTTATATTTTTAACTGAATACAGTTAATATATACTCTTATACAAAAGTCTTCTCACTGCTTGACAAATATTTCAGTGATTTTTTAAAAAATTTTACTTATTTATTTGTTCATCCATTCAATTTATGAAAAAAGTAGCTATGCATCAATATTTGCTGAAATACTGTAATTCTCCATACCCTATGCTTACATCACTTCAATAAAAAGATACGCAGGGTGACTATTTTTTTTACGTATCTAGTAGTACCACTATGTAATACTACAGTGCTGTGAATAAGTATTTGCAACCTTTCCTAATTTCTTATATTTTGGCATATTTGTCACATTTGAATGTTTCAGATCATTAACTAGTTTTAATATGAGACAAAGACAACCCAAGTAAATGTAAAATGTAATTTTTTAATGATGATTTCATTTATTATGGGAAAAGAAAACTATCCATACCTACCTGGCCTCATGTAAAAAAAACCGAAATTACTGGCCCTTGTTACATCATGAATTAATTGTGATTCACCAGATTTTTTTGGAAAGCTAAGTTCAGTTTCACTAGCCACACCCAGGCCGGATTACTGCCAGACCTGTTGAATCAAGAAATCACTTAAATAGAACCTTTCTGACAAAGTGAAGTAGGCTAAAAGATCTCAAAAAGCAACACATGATACCATGATCTAAAGAAATTCAAGAACAGATGAGAAACAAAAACTCAGAAGAACATCTAAAGAACTGCAGGCCTCACTTTCCTCAGTTTGGACACTGGTCCATGATTCAACAATAAGAAAGAGACTGAAGGCAGAAATGGCATCCATAAGAGAGTAACAAAGAGAAAACCACTGCTGAACAAAAAGAACACAAAGGCTCATCTCATATTTGCCAAGCAAAATCTTTATGATCCCCAAGACTTTTGGAAAAATATTCTGTGGACTGATAAGACAAAAGCTGAACTGTTTGAAAGGTGTGTGTCCCGTTACATCTGGTGTAAAACTAATACAGTATTTCACAGCTAGAACATCACAGCAACAGTCAAACATGGTGGTGGTAGTGTGATGGTCTGGGGCTGCTTCGCTGCTTCATGACCTTCTCCTTCTTTTAGATTTGATTGGTGGTTGGCAACCAGCCCACAGGTGCATTAGCGTCACTGACCTGGATGAGATGCTGTAACTGATTGATCAATGAATTCTGCTGTCTACCAGAAAATCCTGAAGGACAATGTCTGACCATTAGGGTCAAGTCTTTCAGTGTAGTTGACTTAAAATAATTCGACAAAGAAGACTGGGCCAGAACTCCTCAAGAGGGATGTAAAAGACTCATCACCAATTACCAGAAACACTTGATTGCAGTTGTTGCTACCAAGGATGGAACAACCAGTTATTAGGTTTCATTTCATTTTTTTTTTTTTCATTTAACCCTTTAGTTCCTTAAGGAACATGCAGTCGGTCATCCACCAGAGATTGCCACCCTCTTCAGTTATTAGGTTTAGGGGGTAATTATTTTTTTCACACAGGGCCAGGTAGTTCAGACAGCTTTTTTCCCTTAGTGAATGAAATCATCATTTAAAAACAGCATCTTGCTTTTACTCAGGTTCATTCATTCATTCATTCATCTTCTTCCATTTAATCCTTTTCGTGTCGTGGGGGGGGGGGAGGGGCTGGAGCCTACCCCAGCATCTTTGGGCGAGAGGCAGGGTCCACCCTGGACGGATCACCAGTCCATCGCAGGGCCAACACAGTGAGACAGACAACCATTCACTCTCACAGTCATACCTAAGGACAATTTAGAATTCCCAGTTTGATGCCAATTAACCTAACTTGCATGTTTTTGGCATGTGGGAGGAAACCGGAGTAAACCCACGCAGACACGGGGAGAACATGCAAACTCCACACAGATCGCTGTTGGTCGGGGTTGGGATCGAACCCAGGATCCCCTGGCCAAGGGTGAGTTGCTGTGCTGTTGCAGTGTTAACCACTCCCCCACCGCACCGCAACGCACCGCCCCTTTTACTCAGGTTATATTTGACAAATATTAACATGTGTTTGAAGATGTGATAATTGGTGTTAATTTAATTTCCCTTTTAAATGAATCATAGACAATAATGTCACCTATGAAGTTTGGTGAGGACAGTCTTGGGGTCAAGGTAAAAGGATGCATTTGTATGGTCCATATTTGTGAATGCTCGATCCCATGTTTCTGGTGTGAGATCCTCAGGAACCTCACAACTGACTGAGCAAACAACTGTCATGAAAACAGAAACTGCCAGTTCTTGGCCAACACATATAAACTATATCTGGTGCTGCAATCATGTTTAAGTTCAATGAGGGCCGAGCACAAGTGGTCGCAGTCTGCTGCCTCTGACTGTCTTGTCTCTTCTTCTCCTCTCCCCACCAGTTCACGTTTAAAAAGTACCCTGAGTCAACCGCTGTGGTCATCCAGCAAAATGCTGAGTGCTGAGCTCCCTGACATTTGGCTGAATGACACAGATCTGGACTTTAGAAGACCCTTGGTGTCACCGCCAACAGATTAAGCAGAAGATTGTTTAAAGTGGGCCAGTGGCAAACGTGCTGTTCCCGGAGCAACCCCCCCCCCCCCCCCAGTCAGTAGCTTCCCTGCCCTAATAGAGTCCTCCTGTACTCCCATCAACTCGACTGCTCTTCACCCCTCCTCCTCATTCTACCCACCTGCCTCAGTCTCTCTGTTTTACGCTACTGTTTTAATTGCTTGAAGGTCATTGACAATAATGTGACAACTTATTAGGAAGCCCATCTGATGCTTCTGATTTTACACCTCACTTTGCCACAGCACTTGGTTTCCAGGCAATTACTGAGCATGCTATTTATTAATTTCACGGTTCATGGAGCATCATGCGCTATAAATAGTGAAGCATGATAGCTCAGTCATTCACAATGTCGGTGGCTGTTATCGATTTTGGAGTGAGATGCTGTGGTGGGATGGAAGACCTCACATTTTGGGTTTAAAACATGTGGCTTTTCAAGTCTGCAGCACCTGCTGTAGATGTTTTGAAGAAAAATCGTTCAAGTCACTGTTAAGTGACCATGTGATTCATTGGCACCCCTCATATAATTTTCTCTGAAGAGCATCCTAAATTAACATAAATGATTTCTATGTGTGCGGACAGATCATGCTCCCCCCCCCCCCCACACACACACACAGCGGTAGCACGCCGATGGCATAAAAAATGATGGATACCTGAAATGAAAGTTGTGACTAACAACTGGATTGTAGATATCTGAAGTGAGTTTCTCTTGTTTCACATAACTAGAATGCTGGTTCGAGGTAGAATATAACTGTGGATATCTGAAAGTAAAAAGCCTGTACACACGAATGGTTAAAAGTGATGTCATCGGTCCTCAGAAGAATGACATCTATGATACGGGGCGGCAGTGGCTCAGGAGGTAGAGCAGGTCGTTTAATAACCCGATGGTTGGCGGTTCGAATCCCGCTCTCCCCAGATATCCTGCCGTTGTGTCCCTGGGCAAGACACTTCACCCGCATTGCCTCCAGTGCCCATAACACTGAGTATGGATGTGTATAAATGTCCGGTGGTGGCCGGAAAGGCCGTTGGCGCGGATTGGCAGCCACGTTTCCGTCAGCCTGCCCCAGGGCAGCTGTGGCTACAGTAGTAGCTTACCATTGTCTGTCTGGAGTGAATGAATAATGTATCTACTTGTAAAGCGTCTATGATAAAGCGCTATATAAATCTGATGCATTATTATTATATGTGAAATGATCATTATGGACAGGAAGAATGTCATTGTGAATATCTGAAATGTTCGTTTTGACCAGTTTAGAAAGCTTGGGGGTTGAGGGTTCGTGGGAGTTTGCCCAACCAGTTTACATGTGTTTTGTGGACTTGGAGAAGGCATTTGACCGCGTCCCTCGTGGATTTTTGTGGGGGGTGCTTCGGGAGTATGGGGTATCGGGCTTGTTGTTACGAGCTATTCGGTCTCTGTACGACCGTTGTGAGAGTTTAGTTCGCATTGCCAACACTCGGTCGGAGTCATTCCCAGTGAGAGTTGGACTCCGCCAGGGCTGCCCTTTGTCACCGGTCCTGTTCATAATTTTTATGGACAGGATTTCTAGGCGCAGCCAGGGAATGGAGGGTGTCATGCTTGGTGACCACAGGATCTCATCTCTGTTGTTTGCAGATGATGTTGTCCTGTTGGCTTCATCCAGCAATGACCTACAGCTCTTGCTGGGACGGTTTGCCGCTGAGTGTGAAGCGGCTGGGATGAGAATCAGCACCTCCAAGTCCGAGTCCATGGTCCTCAGCCGGAAAAAGGTGGATTGTCCTCTCCGGGTTGGGGACAGGCTCCTGCCCCAAGTGGAGGAGTTTAAGTATCTTGGGGTCTTGTTCACGAGTGAGGGGAAAATGGAGCGAGAGATCGACAGACGGATTGGAGCAGCATCTGCAGTGATGCGGACGTTGTACCGGTCTGTTGTGGTGAAGAGGGAGCTTAGTTCTAAGGCAAAGCTGTCGATTTACCAGTCAATCTACGTTCCTACTCTCACCTATGGTCACGAGCTTTGGGTTATGACCGAAAGAACGAGATCGCGGATACAAGCGGCTGAAATGAGCTTTCTCCGTAGGATTGCTGGACTCACCCTCAGAGATAGGGTGAGGAGCTCAGTCATCCGGGAGAGGCTCAGAGTAGAACCGCTGCTCCTCCACATTGAAAGGAGTCAGTTGAGGTGGTATGGGCATCTGATTAGGATGCCTCCTGGACGCCTCCCACTTGAGGTGTTTCAGGCACGTCCCACTGGGAGGAGACCCCGGGGCAGACCCAGGACTCGGTGGAGAGACTATGTCTCCCAGCTAGTCTGGGAACGCCTTGGTATCCCCTCTGAAGAGCTGGAGCAGGTGGCTGGGGAGAGGGAAGTCTGGGCTTCTCTGCTTGAACTGCTGCCTCCGCGACCCGGACCTCCGGAAAAGCGGTAGAAGATGGATGGATGGATGGATGGATGGTTCGTTTTGACTCCGAACCAGGTAGCCAATGGAATCAGGCCAATTCTGGTTGAGTTCTGGCGTCTTTGGCTGTGCTCTGGCAACAACTCACCAAAACCCAGGCAGATCTGGGCCGTTAACGGTTGCCAGATCCGGCTGGGTTTTGGGTGCCCGGATCAGGCCCACTGACAGTTGAGATTCAGGCCAAAACTTTTTGGCTTCCTGGCAAGAAGTGAATTGTGGATATTAGTTGCTAGCTGTAACTTTATTTCATTCAATAAAACAACAAAACAAGACAAAATGTCCACAAGCTGAAAGAATGAAATGGAGCAGAAGGAAGAAAAAAATCTTATAAAATCTGCCCCATTTATCACGATTCTACTGTTACTGTATACAGCAAACAAATTAAAAGAAGTAACACAAATGAAACAAATGCTGCAGACTGTTGCACCATCCTACCAACACATCTCATTATATTTGCTTATTACATAATTGTTTATTATGTTTTTGAATGCAACACCAGTTCCTGCTGTTTTGGCTTCTTTGTTCAGCTCATTCCAAACACTGACTCTTCACACACGCGCATGAACAAACACACACACACACACACACACACACACACACACACACACACACACACATGCACACATGCATACAATCTTGTTTTTTTTTTTGTTTTTTTTTAAAGATCTCCATTCCTTTTAAGCTATAATGGAGTTCTCTTTTTTCAGATCTCCTTTGAATATTGTTTGGTAATGTTTATTTGCTTTGAACATAATTTGCATAATACAGCATAATACAGCATTCAACTAATTCATGAAATTTTAGTAGTTTTATTTGCTAAAATAGAGGGTCTGTTGGTTCTCTATATTTCTCAGCAACATCAATAACATCAGCACTGCTTTGTTATTTAACAGCTCCTTCATTTTGTGTAGTATAGCAATTGTTCTTGATACTTTACCCTTTATGTTATGTTTATGTTTATGTTTCCAATTTAAATTTCCATCTACAATGACTCCCAAAAACTTGGTTTCTTGAACTCTATCAGGAGGAAGTGAACAGAGTTCAGGGTCCTGATGGCCTAGTGAACAAAGCTGTTTAGCAGTCTTATGGAGTGGGCCTGGAGGCTCCAGTACCTTTTCCCCAAGGCAGGGGACTGAAGAGGGAGTGTGAGGGGTGGGAGGTGTCACCTGCAATGTTGATGGCTCTGCAGGTGAGGTAGATGTTCGGTGGGGGAGGTCACCAATGATCTGACTGGCTGCTTTCACTGTGCATTGTAGTGTCTTCCAGCAGGAAGCTGTGCAGCTTCCATACCACACCATGATGCAGCTGGTGAGAAGGCTCTCAACGGTGCCCCAGCAGAATGAGCACATGATGGGGTTTGGGACTAGTGCTCTCCTCAGTTTGTGGAGGAAATGGAGCTGAGTTTGAGCCTTCTTGGCCAGTGATGTGGTGTCGTTTGACCAGAAGAGGTCCTCAGAGATGTGCACCCCCAGGAACCTGGTGCTGCTCACCCTCTACACAGCTGCTCCATCAATGCTCAGTGGGGGATGCTGTGTTTGTCCCCTCCTGAAGTCGATGACAATCTCCTTGGTTTTTCCCATGTTCAGGAAGAGGTTATTGTCTTTACACCACTGGACCAGTTGGCTCACCTCATTTCTATAGTTGGCATCATTGTTGGTGATGAGGCCCACCACCGTTGTGTCATCTGCAAACTTGATGAAGTGGTTGGTGCTGTAGGCTGGTACACAGTCATGGGTCAGCAGGGTGAAGAGCAGCAGGCTGAGCGTGCACCCTTGTGAGGCCCCTGTGCTCAGTGAGATGGTCTTGGATGTGTTGCTGCCAGCCCACACATTCTGTGACCTCCCTGTGAGAAAGTCCAGCGCCCAGTTACAGAGAGAGGTTTTGAGTCCCATGTGTCTGAGTTTTTGTATTAGGTGCTGGAGGATGATTGTGTTGAATGCTGAACTGAAGTCCAAGAACAGCATTTGCACGTAGGAGTTCTTTGAGTCCAGGTGAGTGAGGGCTGGATGGAGAGCAGCAGAGATGGCATCTTCTCTGGATCTGTTTGACCTGTATGCAAACTGAGATGGGTCGTGGGAGGGAGCAAGAATGGACTTGATGTTCTGCATGACCAGCCATTCAAAGCACTTCATTATGATGGGGGTCAGTGCTACAGGCTGGATGGGACAGGCTTCTTTGGGACTGGTATTATGGTGGCAGTTTTAAACATGTGGGGACAACAGCTTGAGTCAGGGAGATGTTGAAGATGCCGGCCAGGACATTCTTGGCCTCCTCTGCACAGTCATTCAGAAGGTGACCCGGTATGTTGTCTGTCTTGCGTGGGTAGATCCCGCAGAGGGTCCTCCTCACGCTAGCCGCATTCAGACTTATGACCTGCTTGTCAGGGGGAGGAGTGGTCGTCTGTGCTGATGTGCTGTTTTGTGCTTCAAAGCCACCAAAGAAGTAATTTAGGTTGTTGAGCAGTGTGATGTCACTCACACAGGTCTGAGGTGGAGGTTTGTAGTTGGTGAGGGTCTGTATGCCACGCCAGAGGGAACGTGCATCTCTGGTGTTGCTGAAGTGTGCAGATATTTTCCTGCTGTACTGACGTTTTGCTTCCTTGATGCCACAGGACAGGTTGGCCTTAGCTGCTGTTAGTCCTGCAGTGTTGCCGGCCCTGAAGGCTGCGTCCCAAGCCTTCAGGAACCTATGGACCTCTGTCCGTGCCAACTAAAAGCCCATGGCTTTTAGCTGGCACGAACATTTAGCTGGCATGAACAGTGATGGTTTTGCACTGACATCATCAATGCATTTAGCTATGTATGCTACAACAACCTGAGTGGACTCCTCTAGGTTTGTGTGTCCATTGTGAGTGGCTGCATGCTTGAAAATGTCCCAGTCTGTGGTGCTGAAGCAGTCTTTCAGAGCATCAGAGGCCCCCTCTGGCCACACATGTACCTGCTTTTTTGTTGCTCTGATTGTTTGCACTCTGGGTTTGCATGCCGATCTTAACAAGATGATGATGTGATCAGAAAGACCCAGCTGGGGAAGGGGGGAGGCTCTGTATGCTTTCTTGTGGGTTGTGTACACCAGGTCCAGCAAATTGTCTCCTCTTGTTGGAAAGTCCACATGTTGGTGTAGATTTGGTAGGAGGGCCTTTAAATCTGCATGGTTGAAGTCTCCTGTTGGGATGAGGAATCTGTCTGGATGCACCATTTGTGTCTCACTGATGGCCTGATAGAGTTCTTTTAGTGCTTTGCTCCTCTCACCAATGGCAGTGGGTGGGGCATACATGACAAGTAGAACAGATGAAAATTCTCTTGAAATATACTGTAAAAGGGTCGGCACTTGATGATCATAAACTCCACCAATGGAGAACAATGTTTACGCACAACAGTTGCATCATGGCACCAAGCATCACTGATGTACGCACACACCCTGTTGCCTCGCATTTTCCTTCCTTCAGTGAACACTCTGTCACCACAGTAGCATGTTAGCCCTGCTAACTGAATGGCAGAGTCCAGTATATTGTCATTTAACCACGTTTCTGTAAAGATAAAAACACTGCAGTTCCACACATCACATTGCGTAGTTCTCATGAGCTGTAAGTGGTCTATTTTGTTGTCAAGTGAGCATACGTTGACCAGAATGAGGGAAGGAATTGGGAGTCTGTGTTGGATAGTGGTTAGGTGGTTAGCTTCGTTCGGATACCTCCACTTTTACCTCCCTTTTGTCGCTGCTCACACCACCTACAACGTCTCCGTTTGGGATGAGAAACAGCAGTCAAGTCCGGGGATGTGGAGGTCTGGTGGAGAAGACCTAGGCCACGGAGTTCCTCAGTCATGCTCTGGTCCAAGACGTAATATTTGGTCATATTCCTCATCTCCAGAAGGCTGTGGCAACTGTAGCTTGTTCGCAGCATCATATATGTGCATTAAACACATGAATATACACTTAGGCGTAATTTAAACAACACTAGATGGCACAAAACACTAAGAGAGAAGAGAGGTTACTGCGTGTTGACACGCCACCGAGCGAAGAACCTACCTTATGGGTCCCATGTGGGTTTGTCCACATGGACTTTACCTGTTTACCTATTTTCAACTTATCATAAATTTGCTGTTTTGTTGTAAATATGTGCCCCCCCCACCACCAATTTGATCATTTTTTTGTTATGAGGCACCAGAAGCCAGCAGTGAGTTTGTTTGTTTATTAAAGAAAAGTAACAGAAGAATGTGCCACGAGGGGAAAACACAAACAATTATCCATGCCACCCCGACGGGGGAATAACAGGAGAAATAAAGAAACAATATGAGCACTTACGTAGGAATAGCGAGGGCGAAACCTTACACTGTAGAAAGGCAGGCATCAGGGGTAGGGATGCCAGCCAGGAAGGGCGAGGTCGCAGCGAGGAGTCAGCCTCGACTGCGATCTTAAATAGGCAGGAAAACTCAAACTACAAACAGGTGAGGAGCCGACGTAATGAATTAAACTCAAACAGCTGGGACAGGCCACGAGCAGGATTGACAGGCGGAAGTCCTGCCGCGTCGCTGCCAGAACAAAAGCACAAAATAATCCCCGTAAAAAATGAGACTAAAATAGACGAGTAGAAAATGGAGAAAATAAGAAGTGACTGAAGCGCGGAACAGACCCGCACTCAGGATCACTACATTTTTCTTTAAAATTTGAAACATTTTTCATAAAGTTGCAACTTTTTCCTCATAAATGTGTTATTTTTTTGTTTGTAAATTTAACAGTTTATTCACATACACACACACACACACACACACACACACACACACACACACACTGTCAGCAGAATGAACGACATTATGAATTATCAACAGCACAGTAGCCGTAAACAACAGGCTTTTTTTCACATTGATTTGGAGTGTGAACAGGTCATCCCAAATAAGCTATTTAAAGCTTTTAGTAAGGAGCCCATTTCCTATTTTTGTGTAAATTTGTGGTTTCTTCCCATACATTTGCCTCATTTTTCTTGTAAATTTGGAACTTTCTCAAAACTTTCCAACTTTTTTTTATTGTAAACTTACAGCTTTTCGTCATACATTTTGAACTTTTTTCTCATAAATTTTCTGTGTATTTACTCATATATTTACCACTTTTTTGTTAATTTGCAACTTTTTCTAATTTTCTCCTCATAAATTTGTGGGTTTTTTTCTTATAAAATGCTAAATTTTTCTTGTAAGTTTTTAACTCTTTTCAAGTAATTTTACAATATTTTTTTCTTGCAAATCTGCAACTTTTTTCCTGCTAAATTTTCACTTTTTTCCTCATAAAATTTCGACTTTTTTCAAGTAAATTTGTGACTTTTTTTTCTCAAAAATTTACTACAATTTTTTTGTAAATTTGACACTTTTTTCTTACAAATTTATAAGAAAAAAATGTATGACTTTTTTGTGTAATTTGTCCTGTGGCACCAGTGTTACTGAAACCTGCTCAGCCACGTTAAACCAATTAGCTGCTCACCTGCACCACAGGCCAGTTTAACCCTTTGCTGGGCCCACATGGACATACTGGCAGGGATCCTACAAAGACTGTTTACATCTTTTCAATAAAAAGACAAGTAAAGTTCATGTTTTGCTGATAATAAACTGCATGTTTTGTTGTAGGATTACGCAAATAAAAGTCTGCAGCAGATTTGTGTGATAATTTTCATCAGAGGCGGTGCATGAATCCATATTCCAAATCAAGAAATTATTTTTTTATTGTTGCAGAGGGCACATTGTTTCATGTTGCTTTACATCTTTTACATCTTGGCAGCTTCAAGAGAGAAAGATGAATCTTAAATATATGAAGAATCCAGCAGTGGATATAAATCCAGATAAAAAAACAAATCTACACCGTCTAAAACGATATCTTAAGTCCTTTTTTCCACAAAAAAATCCTTTCATTGTCTTACAGCTGCTTGTAAAAATCTTTTCCTCCTTTCAAATGCCAGGATCTAATTAGGCCTGCCCACATTCCACCCAGCAGCAAACAAAAGTCTGCAAGCTGGCAAATTTGAACAGGTCGCCTGTTATAGTGACATCACAAAAGCAGTCTGTCTAAACTTGCCTTTTTCCAAGGGGAGGAGCTTAACTGAACATTCACAGCAGAAAACTCAGATATGACACATCAGAGGGATTTTGCTCTGAAATCACATGTAAGTCACAAAAACGTTACCGAGATGTTAACAAGAAAAAACCATCTGGATTTTCACCAATGTTTCACTTTAAATATATCAAAAAACATCCATCCATCCATCTTCTATTGCTTTTCCGGAGGTCCTGGTTGTGAAGGCAGCAGCTCAAGCAGAGAAGCCCAGACTTCCATCTCCCCGGACACCTGCTCCAGCTCTTTAGAGAGGATACCAAGGCATTCCCAGACCAGCTGGGAGATGTAGTCTTTTCAACGAGTCCGATGTGCCTGAAATGCTTCAAGTGGCTCCGAGCATCGGTTCTACTCTGAGCCTCTCCCGGATGACTGAGCTCCTCACTCTATCTCTGAGGGTGAGTCCAGCAATCCAACGGAGAAGCTCATTTCAGCCGCTTGTATCCATGATCTCGTTCTTTCGGTCATTACCCAAAGCTCATGACCATAGGTGAGGATAGGAACGTAGGTTGACCAGTAAATCGACAGCTTTGCTTTAGAGCTCAGCTCCCTCTTCACCACAACAGACCGGTACAACGTCCACATCACTGCAGATGCTGCTCCGATCTGCCTGTCAATCTCCTGCTCCATTCTCCCCTTAATCATGAATAAGACCCCGAGATACTTAAACTCCTCCACTTGGGGCAGGAGCCTGTCCCCAACCCAGAGAGGACAATCAGAATCAGTATTTTTTTTTTTTTGAGCACAGATTCTCCAATAACAGAATGCAGATGATATTAAAAACAGTGAAATGTGTGAACCCCAGGCAGAAAGAGCTCATGATTCATCGTCATTAACAGAGATGCATGGATACTGCTACCGAAATATATAATGGTTGTAACAAAGCATTAGACAAAACTAATGCAGGGTCAGCCTTCTGCATTAAGGCTGCATTGTGCTCTTAATCCAGTGATATTGTTTAAGAGGCTCACAGACAGAAATATGAACAGCATGAGGTAAGTGCTGTAAGGTAGAAATGGACTGGATAAGACAATCAGCAATTGCAGAAATGACAGCTAATGTCAAGATGAACTTAAATGGCCACTTTGCTGCGGCAGTGCATGCTAAAAAATGTCATGATTGCAATTACGCAGAAAAAGTAAACGTATGTGGTGTGCGCTTTTTATTTCCACAGAAATCCATTTATCTCCATAGATAGCTGACATCCCCATACAAGAGTTTTACAGCTCAAGCAGTTCAAGTGCCGAGACCAATTATGTGTTGTTTCCTTGACGAGAGCTTTGCGGTTTGCCACGCTTTTCCAAAATACTCTCTCCGTGCCAAAGTAATGTGTCTCTGTGTTACAGGAACCATTTAACCTGTCAAGGCAAGAATCTCAGTGTGTGTTTGGAAACAATCCAATAAATTAGGGAGAGACAAATCCTCTGCCAGCAAATCTGACACTGCCATCTTGTTTGAGAAAAGGAGATAAAAATCGAGCTGCCAAATGCGGTATATATGGTAAAAGCCATATTTTACTTGATATTGTTTAAATTAGCCAGACATTTTTGTTTCTTCCTTACAGAACCCTCAAACGCTTGTTCCACACCGCCCCCGGCTTTCCCTTTTCAAGTCTCACTTCACATGAGTGGCTCTCTCACATCTGCAGTTCTTCCACCTCAAGGTGTGAAAAAGGCGAGTGAACATGCACAAGACTGACCTTTAAAGTCAACGGCATAAATGTTGACTTGAGCTGTCAGTATTGTCTTGTTAGCATTACTGCGCCACAACAGCGGGGCCACAAACGTCTCGCTGCTGACAGTGATCTGTGATCTGATGAGCAAAAGCCAACAATCTTATGAATTCAAATCAGTGCGGGAATCTTGCAAAAAGATATGAGGCAGGGAAAATCCAAAATTAAGATGGTGAAATGTCTTCCATCAGAATACGACCTGATGTTTTATGGTTACAGTGGACAGAAACAGTGTAGCTCACGGTCGTGTAAATCAAGACTACAAGCACTCGGTGTGTTGACAGTGTATTGGGAGACACTTGTGTTTTGGAATCCCACTTTAATGGCTTTCTGTATGGGGCTGTATATCTGCAGTGTTAAAGTCCTTCTTGGGGGCATGTGTGTGCGAGCTTTTCCGGGGGCTTTCATCACGCAGCTTTAGTTGTAAAGACCTCCCTGCCAGAGGCTTCCCTGATTGGGAAGGCGGCTCCTTTAACGGTCTGAAGCGCTCTGAACTTTACGAGAGTGACAACGGCCCTTCTATCCTGTAGCTCCCAGCTGAAATATCATGTTTGTTTATCTCTGGAGAGAATTTATTCTGCTGATTCATTGGCTGGCACCCCTGCAACGGCTGAAAGAATTCGATTTTCTCTTTATTTATTCGCTTCATTTTTCCTCCTGTGGAAGACTAGTCTCCTGTGTGATACCACGGGAAAACTTCCTTCCTCCTCGCCGCGGTCCCCTGTGAAATGAGATTAGAGAGAGGAAGGCAAACGAGAGATAGAGGACAAGGGACATAATAGAGTTGTTATTCATTGTAATCTTGCTGCTCCTGTTGTTCCTTTTTGAATTCACCTTCAAAGTAGCCCATTATATTAAATAAATATGTCAATATGGCAATTCATCAGTGATCATGGTGGAATAACAGAGCAGATTTTTTGAACTGTAACTGGATATATTGGCCATGCTGCACATAAGGACAAATAAATATTCAGCTGTTACAGGGCAGGGCCGTGTGAACATAATTCACGTCTTTTGCGCAGTATATTACAATTACAGAGCTAGTAACAGGCAAACTCTTCCTCCCATGAGCGATTTATTCCAACTTATTATGGAGGTTTATGATTTGAGGCGGATAAAACGTGATGTGGTCTGATGTTCATTAAAAATGACATTGAGAAATGATAAACTGCTGGAGACTATACATGCATACAGTATGTGTGTGCTTGCAAAAACGTGTGCGTCCTTTGCCTATTGCAGGTCATCCACACCGAGTTGCTCATGGAGAACTTGGCTTATCTGTGATGTGGCTTATGGACATGGAAAGTACAATAAGTCAAGGAATCCAGGTAGATTGTTGTTATTTACAATGCAGACACATTTCAATCAGAGTGCCCCCAAATCCTTCTGTCTGGGTTCTGTCAAGACAAGGCACCGGAGCACCTGAATGTACAACTGATATCCACCCTGCCAATTTGTCTGAAATTGTTTGTTTCAGCAGAAGGACAAGCCTCAAGTGCTGATGTCTGCAGGGGAGCGTGCGACACACCTTTGCTATTTTTTACTCTGCCTGCAGTTTTTTTCACGCATCCGATGTGCAATCAGCTTGACGTGTGGCCACTTGACATCAGGTGTCACATGGACAACCCGTAAATCGCAGGGAAAAGACCCCTGACATGACACGCTCCCCACAGAAGCAAGAGAGCATTTCCATCGCATGTAAGTCACATGATCCCTGCATGTCTCCTGACCTGGTTCAATTCCACTTGGAGCCTTAAGAGGACTGCGTCATCCAGGAGGAGCCAACGGAACACCTGGGTTTAAGGCTCTTTTTTCACTGGATGTTTTGTGCAACAATGAGCAGATCAAATAGAGAAGAACTAAGAACAGGTATGGGGTAGTTTGCATATACTACACACACACACACATGCATGTACGCGTGTGCGCGCGCGCGCGCACACACGCACACACACACATTTTATACCCATGCTTACAAAATTGCAGCTTTACTGAAGTGTCCCATAGAAAACCACAAGGACATCATCAGTGTCACAATTATTTGTTATTTTATGATTGATTCTGACTGCCTAGCACGCTAATGCTAATGGATCAATGTAGCATCACAGCAAAAACATCACAAAATAAGCCAGAATGACGTGAGATATATAACACTGGTCAACACCAAATTTATTGTCTAAGTTTTTTTAGCTGATTTAGGACAATTTTGACGTGCTGAATCCAAAAATCACATTGGTTTTGCTCAGTTAGGTCAACTTTTTGAACTATGGCCACGTTTTTTTTTTTAACGTTTTTGTTTACATGTACGGGTATTTTCGCTTTATATGATGCAAAATTCTTTTTTATTTCTTGAAATTCTCTGAATTTTGAACAATGATGACATAACATTCAATTTACATGTACTTACCTTTATCAATGTCTACTATTCAGTTTACAGTACAACTGTACAACTGCTTACAACTTAGCATAAAAACCTGACCTGATCGAGAGAAACGGATGCCATTTTCAGATTCAGCGGCATAAAATTGTCTTAAATCAGTTGAAAAAACACAGACAACTTACAAAAATATTATTTTTGTTATGTTGTGTTGTTGACTGTTGATTAGTGAACTGGGTGGAAACAGGGATGACTATTAGAGTGACTGAAATCTAAAGAAAATGGCAAGAGAAAAGAAAACAAAGAGAATAAAGCACACTTCATCCTAGCTTCCTATTACCCTTGTTAGCTCTTAAGCTAACACCTTTGGCTGCCTGCCCATCTACATGACAGACAACTAGGATGGCCAATAGTAGAGCAGCAGGTGGGAATCAAGGGTAGCAACGTGTACCTTGTAAGCTGTCATAAATCGCCCTGGCAGGGCCGGACTGAGGACACCAAATGCTGGACTGTGAGCTGCAAGACGTTTAATACAAAAAACACAACATAACACAAAAACACTACACTTAAATAAATGGAGGTAGGTACAGGTAGGCGTGCGGAACACCAGGAGAGACAGGGCTCACGTCTAGTGAGGAAATGAGAGAGAAGCCTGGATGGGACCAGGCTGGGAGCGTATGGAAACGCCACGGAAAAAAGGAAATAAAGAAGCCTCAGCTAAGACAGAGTCGCACCCATTAAAACGCACAGAAGGACACAGTAGGATGGTGCAACGAGTTAGCATTGCAGCGTCCTAAATAGGCACAGGGAAATGAACTCAAATCATGAACAGGCGTGGGTGCATGAGTGAGAATAATTACAACAACTAATGACAGGTGTGAAAGCCCGCGGACAGAGTTTGACACACGGAAGTAACACACGGCGCTGTCAAAATAAAAGTACAGAGGAATAAGGCAAGAAGTTAACTATAAATATGAAATGATACAAAATGAGAAACAGACCGGATAATACAGACAGGGAAAAAAAGAACCATAAGGGCAAGGACACGATGAATACAAAACCGAGAGATACACACACTGGAAAGCAAATAACAAAATACAGACAGAGGGCCAAGAGTGCAAGGTGAGGGTAGGCTCATGTCAAAACAGGTGAATAATAATAATATGAAAACTGGATGGAAAAAGACATAATCAGGAATCATGGAACTAGGAATAATAACACTAAGAACAGGAGTACAAATGGACAACCAGAAACAAACACAACTCAAATAATAAATCACAACCAAAACCAACCAGACAAAAACTAAACTGAATTGGGAAAATACAGAAAAAACAAAATGACAACAGCGCATGAGCACAGTGCCTCCCCCGTGCTCAGTATCATGACAGAGCCCTCCCTCAAGGGGTGGAAACCCAGACACCCCAATGTAAAATCAAAAAGAAAAAGGAAACACAAAAAGAACCCCCCCCCCCCCCCCCCCCGCCACCAACAACACTGAAAAATAACCCACCCCAACAGGAAGAGAAAAAAAAAAAAACCCACCCCGGGAGGGCGGTGGGGGAACCCAGGTTAGGAGGGACCAAAACAACAATAACAAAAAAATGCTCATGACTCACAACCAGAACAAATAGAGTAGCAACAGAATTTTAGGGATGCTGAGAGAACAAATAAGGCAGTTCAGGTGGCCTGCTGGAATCCCAAGACCACCAGGTCACACAATAGAATAGGTCGGGTGGCCTCCCAGAATTCCAGAGCCAGTGGCTCCCTCCTGGAGGGGGTAGCTGGAACCAGTACCCTTCATGAATTGCAGCTGCTGAGGGGTGGAAACTTGATGAGGAGGATTATTATTATTTTTTTTTTTTATTACTTATTTTGTACCCGTAGGTAGATTTGTTTTACAGTCTGGTGACAAGCCACCAGCTGTCGGTCGCTGCGTGCGCAAGCACCCCGTATCCCTAACCTGCATGTTTTTGGTATGTGGGAGGAAACCGGAGCAATCCCGGAGTAAACCCAAGCAACACGGGGAGAACATGCAAACTCCACACAGATCACTGTTGGTCGGGGGCAGGGATCGAACACACGATCTCACGATCCCCACGATCCCCCGGCCGAGGGTAAACTGTGTTGCCACAGTGCTAACCACTGCGCCACCGTGCAGCTCAGTGGATGACTGACCAATGAGAAAACTAGGTGAAGAGGATGACTGGTCCGCGGGGAAACCAGATGAGGAGGATGGCTGACCAGCGAAGTAATCCAAAGGCAAAGGACTATCGACAACCTCGAGCGAAGGCGAAAGACCCTTGATGACCTCAGGCAGAGATGGAGGACCCGCAGCGACCTCAGGTGGAGACAGAGGACCCACAGTGACTTCAGGCAGAGAAGAAGGGCTCACGGTGACCTCAAGTGGAGAAGGAGAGCCCATGATGACATCAAGTGAAGATTGAAGATCATCAACGGACCCACACACAGCAGATTGATGACCATCGGTGGAACCAGATGAGGACTCAGGACAGAAAGAACAAACACTGGCTCAGAATCACCGGCATCAGTGGAGCCTGAGGGGGGAAACTCAGGAGCAGTTAACTGCTGCAACTGGTTCTCTCCATCCAGAGCAAAGCAAGACCTCTTTAAAACTGATAATGTGAAAACAAAAATGAGTACTTGCCTGAGATGGAGCTCCACCACCATCCAGGACTCTGGCGAAGCAGGTTGGGACGTCTCGGATGCATTCATCTGGGGATCCATCCCTGGCATGGCCACCTCAGACAGGGACGAAGAAACAAACACAAGACCACTATTACTGGCAGCAGTGGAGCAAGACGAGGAGAACTCAGGAGCAGAGGGCATCTGCAACTGGTTTTCCCCACCACGAGCAAGACAAGGTTTCTCTAGAACTGATTGTGTGGATACAAAACAGAATACTTGCCTAGACTCAAGCTCCACCACCATCCAGGACTCCGGCGACTTTGCTGCGGCAGCCCATGATGGTAGGCAAAGCTGCCAAACCCCCAGTGTGGTGGCTGATGCTGGTGTAACCCCAGATGAAGCGGTTAATGCCAGTGGACCTCCAGAGACAGCGGCTGGAACTGTAGATCATCTCACCACTGGCGCTGAGTCCTGTGATCCTGAAACCTGGGGACACTCATTTGGCGACTCAGGCTCCGCGACACAGGAAGTGCGCTTCTCCCATCCAGGACGTGGCTGCGGAACTGGAGCAGGACCCTCCGAAACCGCAGACCCCTCCGTTGTCCAGCGGCTCTCTCCCAGGACCGGGGGACTCACAGGGAAGCAGAGAGGGACACGGGAGAAGCAGATGAAGGCAAAGTTTTAGTTGCAGCAACCGGCTGTGAGGGCTCAGCTAAAGTGAGCAACTGCTGTTGAGCTCCCCCTCCGGGAATAAGACAAGATAATTCATTTTTGGGTGTTAAAAAATGAAAGGGTACTTGCCTTAATTCCCAGGACCTGGTGGTTACTGCTGCCGTAGGACCGGATAACTCCCTCTTGTTCAGTGCAGCAGGCGAGGGCAACAAGGTTGAAAGTGGAGGAGTAGGCCCTGCAGACCTGAGGACGGCCGGATTCTCAACAGTGGGCAGGGGTGTCATGGAGAAGAGGGAGGAAGCAGCAGCAGATGAGGAGGAGTAGACTGATGGGACAACCGAGGGGAAAAAATTTTAAAATGATAAGGAGGCTGCTGCTGCGGTTCTCCAGGGTGGCGAGGAGGAAACTGCTGGGAAGGCTGATGATGTCTGCACTCGGGGACACTCTTTCGTTGGCTCAGGTACAGATAAGAAATGGTGAGCAATGGAGGCTGAAAATGACTGGACCAGGGGACGTTTCTTTGTCGGCTCAGGCACAGTTAGGAGAGCTTCCTACCAGCCTGCTAAACATGTGTTGGAGGTTGAAAATGAGAGTGAAGAGACCTGAGAGTCCCGGACAACTCCTGAGGCTGGGGGTTGCCTCAGTCACTTCCACCGAGCAGTCCAGCAATTTCAGGGCTTTCTCTGGAGTATAGGCAGTGCGGGCATCTGAGATGAGGTCTTGAATTAACTGTTCTGCCGAGCACTCATCCTCATCCAACCCGAGACATTCCAGCAAAAAACACGAACTTAACAAAAAAAATATACGGGAGGGGAAAAAAATAAACAAAAACAAACTCACAGTCCGCTAGGTCCACACAGGCAGCGTCCTTCAGTCATAAATGACTCTGGAAGGGCCGGACTGAGGACACCAAATGCTGGACTGTGAGTTGCAAGATGTTTAACACAAAAAAATAAAACCTAACAGAAAAACGCTACACTTACATAAATGAAGGTAGGTACAGGTAGGCATGCAGAACGCCAGGAGAGACGGGGATCATGTCTAGCGAGAAAACAGGAGAGAAGCCTGGATGGGACCAGGCTGGGAGCATACGGAAACACCAGGGAAAAAAAGGGAATAAAGAAGCCTCAGCTAAGACAGAGTCGCACTCGTTAAAACACAGAGAAGGACACAGCAGGACATTGCAATGAGTTTGCGTTGCAGCTGTCCTAAATAGGCACAGGGAAATGAACACAAATCATGAACAGGTGTGGGTGCGTGATTGAGGATAATTAGAACAACTAATGACAGGTGTGACAGCCCGCGAACAGAGTTTGACACAAGGAAGTAACACACGGCGCTGTCAAAATAAAAGTACAGAGGAATAAGGCAAGAAGCTAACTATAAATATGAAATGATACAAAATGAGAAACGGACCGGATAATACAGAAAGGGAAAAAATGAACCATAAGGGTAAGGACACGATGAATACGAAACCGAGAGATACACACACTGGAAAGCAAATAACAAAATACAGACAGAGGACCAAGAATGCAAGGTGAGGGTAGGCTCATGTCAAACCAGGTGAATAATAATAATATGAAAACTGGATGGAAAAAAGACAGAATCAGAATCTAAATGGAACTAGGAATAACAGAACTAAGTACAGGAGTACAAATGGACAACTAGAAATGAAAATAACTCAAATAATAAATCACAACCAAAACCAACCAGACAAATACTAAACTGAATTGGGAAAATACAGAAAAAATAAAATGACAACAGAACATGAGCACGGTGATCCCCCTCCCCCCCACCACCGTGCTCAGTATCATGACATAAGGCAAGGCAAGGCAAGTTTATTTGTACAGCACATTTCATGTACAAGACAATTCAAAATGCTTTACATGAAAACATTAAAGCATTACAGCAAGGTGCAAAAGGAATCTACACATTAGAAGGCCTTGAACCTCCTTTCCTTTCCTTTTTTTTTACATGAAAAGAAAAAAAAATATGGACAATGTTTTAACAAATCCAAATAGCCTTAGGTTTTGTCAAGGAGCCTCAAACTCCTTTTATTAGGGGGGCTTCTAACCCACTCCTTTTCTTTTATGATGGGGGGCTCAAACCCTCCCTAAAGTTTAGACATCGTCGGCCTCCGTCAGTCTATGATGACCATGGAAGAGAATCCTAAACGTCTACTCTGCTGGAACAGCACCGCCTGTGGCTGAACAGGCGATGCGCGAATGGCAGTCCCTGTCACACAGGTCACACTTGTGGGTGGTCTCCGTGCTTCTGGGTCTGTGGCGGTTCTTCCTGCGGGTCCTTTTTTCATCTGCTGCAGCAGTCAGTCTCTCTTCACCCGCCTTGAGCTGTCTGGTCAGGGTGCCTCTCCATTTGGAGCGGTCCATTGCAAGGTCCTCCCAGCGCTCTGTGTTGATCTCCAGGGCCTTCATGTCTCTCTTGCAGATGTCTCTAAAGTGCAGCTGTGGGCGGCCGACGTCTCTCCTGCCAGTCACCAGTTCTCCGTAGAGGACGTCTTTGGGGATTCTGCCATCCTCCATACGGTAAACGTGGCCTAGCCAGCGGAGCCTGCGCTGCCTGAGTAGAGTGAACATGGAGGGAAGGCCGGAGCAGGACAGAACTTCTGTGTTGGGCACTTTGTCCTGCCAGGATATGTCCAGGATGTGGCGAATACAGCGCAAGTGGAAGGAGTTCAGTCTCTTTTCCTGCCGGGCGTATGTTGTCCACGTCTCACTCCCATAGAGCAGTGTGCTGATGATGCAGGCATTGTACACTGCCATCTTCGCCTTGACAGAGAGTTTGGGATTCTCCCACACTCGTGTGGTGAGGCGAGCGAGTGTGAAGGCTGATTTTCCAATCCCCTTGTCGATCTCTGTATCAAGGGAGAGGTTGTTGCTGATCGTGGACCCCAGGTACGTGAACTGATTTACGACCTCCAGCTCGTAGTCGTCGATGGTGATGGTTGGTGGTGCTTCCGTGCCTTGCGCCAAGACATTAGTCTTCTTCAGGCTGATGGTAAGCCCGAAGTCCTTACATGCTTGGGAGAAGCGGTCAATCAGGGTCTGAAGCTCCTGCTGTGTGTGGGTTGTGACTGCAGCATCGTCTGCGAACAGCATGTCTCTGATTAGAGCCTCGCGTACTTTGGTTCTGGCTTTCAGGCGGGCGAGGTTGAAAAGCCTGCCGTCAGATCTTGTGTGCAGGTAGATTCCCTCTGTTGCTGTGTTGAAGGCATGCCTCAGGAGCATAGCAAAGAAAATCCCAAAGAGGGTTGGTGCAAGTACACAGCTCTGTTTCACTCCGCTGCGTATGTTGAATGGCTCTGAGACGTTGCCGCCGTGCTGCACTATCCCCTGCATGTTGGTGTGAAACGATTCGATGAGGCTTTGCAACTTTGGTGGGCATCCTATCTTTGGCAGGATCTTGAAAAGGCCCTCTCTGCTGACCAGATCGAATGCTTTGGTGAGGTCGATGAAAGCGACGTACAGGGGCATGTTCTGTTCTCTGCATTTCTCCTGGAGTTGGCAGATGGAGAATATCATGTCTACCGTCGATCGCTCAGCGCAGAAGCCACACTGAGACTTGGGGTAGACACGTTCGGCAAGCTTCTGTAGATGAACGAGAACAACTCGTGCGTAGACTTTGCCAACAACGCTGAGGAGGGAGATGCCCCTGTAGTTGTTGCAGTCACTTATCTCCCCTTTGTTTTTGTAGAGGGTGATGATCTTGGCATCCCTCATGTCCTGTGGTACGGCATCTTCCTTCCAGCACTGGCAGAAGACGTCATGCAATGGCAGCAGTAGGGCGGTCTTGCAGTGCTTGATCAGGTTGGGAGTATGCCGTCGTTGCCGGGTGCCTTGCCAGCGGCCAAGCTATCAATGGCCTTGCTGAGTTCATCGATGGTTGACTCGGCGTCAAGTTCATCCATGGATGGCAGGCAGTCGATGGCATCAAGGGCTGATGGTGTCACGGTGTTCTGTCTGGAGTAGAGGTCAGAGTAGTGTTCCACCCATCTCTCCATCTGCTTGTTCTTTTCTGTGATCATCTCCCCAGTGGAGGATTTGAGGGGGGCCGTCTTGCTCTGAGCCAGACCAAGTGCTTTCTTGATGCCATCGTACATACCATGGATGTTCCCTGTTATGGCAGCGGTTTGAACGTCTTGGCTGAGCTGAGTCCAGTACTCGTTGGCACAGTGCCGAGCAGTCTGCTGAACTTTGCTTCTCGCAGCCCTGAGAATCTGGAGATTCTTCTCGTTTGGGTACTTCTTGTACTCAGCAAGTGCTGAGTGCTTGGCTTCAATGACGGGGGTCATCTCAGTCAACTTGGCATCAAACCAGTCCTGTGACTTCGAGGTCTTCCTCCCAAAGGTAGCCAAGGCTGTGCGGTGGATGGTGTTTCGCAGCTCTTCCCACTTCTGCTTTGCAGATTCTCCTACTTGTGGTACACCAAGTTCCCTCTCAAAGGTGGAGACAAACTGCTCAACAAGTTCTGGTTGGGCCATCTTGCTAGTGTCAATCCATGCTTTTCCAGGCTGTCTGGCGCTGTGGAATTTCTTCAGCTGCAGCTTGACCTTGCAACACACCAATGAATGGTCTGTGTCGCAATCTGCACTCTGGGACCAACAGGTGATTAGCACGTTCTTCAGTGAGGTGCGCCTGGTCAAGATCAAGTCCAGCTGGTGCCAGTGCTTTGAGCGCGGATGTCGCCAGGAAACCTTGTGTTGGGGCTTGGTCTTGAAGAACGAGTTTGTGATGCACAGATCGTGAGTGATATGTGCAGAACTCGAGCAGCCTCTGTCCGTTGTCGTTCATTTTGCCCACGCCAAATGGTCCAAGACAGGTGGGCCAGGAGTCGTGGTCAGCACCCACTCTGGCATTGAAGTCTCCAAGGAGAATGAGTTGTTCAGAGTTGGGGATGATCCTGACAGTTGTTGCAATATTCTCGTAGAACTTGTCTTTTGCCTCTGGTGTGGCTGTCAGTGTTGGGGCATACACACTGACCAGGGTGACTGGGCCTTGAGTGGTGTTGAGGCGGAGGGTGAGGAGTCGTGCAGAGCCATTGCTGCCCGGTTCCACCATCTTCAGCAAGGTGTTCTTCACTGCGAAGCCCACTCCATGTTCCCTTTGTTCGTCACTGCCCTTTCCCTGCCAGTAGAACGTGTAGTCCTTCTCTCTCAGTGTGCCTGCGTCAGCCAACCGTGTTTCCTGGAGAGTGGCGATATTCACTTCCAGTCTTTTCAGCTCATTATTGATGATGGCAGTCTTCCTGGTGTCGTTGATGTCTTTGAGGTTAGCAGCGAGTCCTGTCATCATAGTGCGGACGTTCCAAGTTCCCAGTTTTAGAGTTGGTCTCTTTTGTTTTTTTGTCTTGCCTGGTGCAAAGGTTCTCAGCCTGCTGTTCAGACTTCTCCTCATCCCCATGCACCCAATGAGGAAAGCAAGCTGTGGCGGGACAACACCTTATTGGCTGGGGGCTGTCCAGCTTGAGGCGGGCGGTAGCTGTCCAGTGAGATCCGATGATCCCTCCCACCGTCGAGAACAACCCCTGGTGCCGCGCTCTATGCCAATTGAGCGGTGGCTTATAACCGGTAACTGTAATTCCCCGTGTTTTGTCTACGCCAAAGGTGAAGCTGGAGTGTCCTCTCCAGTGATCTGGTGTTCTACCTTCCAGCGTTGGGCGTTGGTAGGATTCAAGCCTGGGCAGGAAGATATGGAGGACAAGATGTTGCCCATGCAGCATGTCCCCCCTCTCCACGTCACTGATGAATCCAAAGGAACAGCAGGGCTGCTACAGTTTGGCACCAGCGCCATCGCAAGAGCTGCCAGAACGATGTTGAGCACAACAGAGAACTGCCTTAGGGACTCCGACTCCGGATTTTTCCTCAGGGTTGACTCCCGAAGCCTCTCCCGTGACCGGGTGTGCCGCAAGGCAGCGGAGGTTTGAAATCAGGGTTTACCTTCCCCTAGATGGGCTACCTAACCAGGTTGATGAGACACCATCTACCCGAAGCATCTGGTTTTAAGGCGCCAGAGATCCGCCCTCGCCCCTTCTTCTATTAGTAAAGGCAGTTCCGCCGGGCTTAGAGACTAAACCACACCAGCAGGCTAGGAGTTGGACTTAGTTGTCAGAGGCTTTTCGAGACGCACGCCATAAGGAGCATTTAATGAGCACTGGGAGCTTAACCCCAGTGCCGCTCCTGGCTATGACAACCTTGGAACTATATACCATAGTTCTATACTATATATACTATATATATATATATATATATATATATATATATATATATATATATATATATATATATATATATATATATATATATATATATATATATATAGTATATATATTACTATATTTTACAAAAACAAAAATTTAAATCAAACTAAAATGTAACTTAAAGAGAAACAAAAACAGGCGAAAATAGAATATGACAGAAAGAAAAGACACAGTACAGGCTACTGAAAAGCTGTGGCAAATAGGAGAGTTTTTAACCTGGATTTAAAGCAGCTGAGTGTTTCAGCAGCCATGATGCTTTCTGGGAGTTTGTTCCATATGTGAGGGGCATAAAAACTAAACACTGCCTCACCATGTTTGGTTCTAACTCTGGGCACAGATAGTAGGCCTTACCATGATGATCTTAGGGTTCTGGGTGGTTCATAATGGACCAGCAGATCTGAATGTATTTTGGCCCTAAACCATTCAGAGCTTTATAAACCAACAGCAGTATTTTGAAATCTATTCTTTGACCGACAGGAAGCCAGTGTAAAGAAATGATAACTGGAGTTAAATGATGCACTTTCTTGGTCTTAGTGAGGACCTGAGCTGCAGCGTTCTGAACCAACTGCAGCTGTCTGATGGACTTTTTAGGGAGACCTGTGAGGACAGCGTTACAATAGTCCAGTTTACTGAAGATAAATGTATCGACAAGTTTTTTCTAGATCCTGCTGAGACATCAGACCTTTAATCCTCACTATGTTTTTTTAAGTTATAATAGGTTGATTTTACTACTGTCTTAATGTCGCTGTTAAAATTCAGATCTGACTCCAGAACCACACCCAGACTTCTGGCTTGGCTGTTGGTTTTTAGCATCATTGATTGAAGCTGAATACAAACTTTGAGTCTTTCTTCTTTGGCTCCGAAAACTATATTTCAGTTTTGTCTTCATTTAACTGAAGAAAATTTTGGCCCATCCACTCTTTATTTTGACTAATGCATTTCATCGGGTTTTAATTGGACCATAGTCTCCTGGTGAGATGGTTATGTAGATTTGTGTGTCATCTGCATAATTATGGTAATATATTTTATTGTTTTTTATGATTTGCGCTAGTGGGAGCATATAGATGTTGAAAACCGAAGGTCCCAAAATTGAACCTTATGGAATTCCACAAGTTATTTTTGCTTGCTCAGATTTGTAGTTACCCATAGACACAAAATTGTCCCTGTCTTTTAAATAGGACTCAAACCAGCTAAATACTGTACCAGAAAGTCTCATCCAGTTTTTCAGCCAGTTTGGTAAGATGCTATGGTCAACCGCATCAACCATAACAATGACATTTCCCATTTCTTGATGTACAGGAAAATAGAGTAGAATAGAATGTGATTTATTGTCATTGTACAGTTGTACAGCACAACAAAATTGTGGGTGCTCCACCAGGCTACTGCGCAATAAAGTAAGAGAGAAGAATTTGAAACTAGAAAAGCACTCATAGAGTGCATACCTCCACCAAGGCTCCTTCCGATTTTCATGGATCACCTCCAAAATGTAATGGGTTTGTGTGTAGGCCTATAGCCACTTGTTGTGAAAATGGCATCAAAGTCTGTCCATCAGTTTTGGAGTATTGTTGCTAACAAACCGAGAAGATAAGAGCCTTGGCTGAGGTATGCATTCTCAGATCATCACCAAAATATAATGGGTTTCTCTCTAGGCCAAGACCCACTTCTGGTCAAAATTTCATCGAAATCCATCCAGTAGTTTTTGTGTAATCCTGCTGCACAAATACAAACAAAGCCCTTGGTGGAGGTATGCACTCTCAGATCATCACCAAAATGTAATTATCTGTTCCCCGTGGCATTACACACCTTTCCTGAAAATTTCATCAAAATCCATTCATAACTTTTGAGTTATGTTGGTAACAGACAGACAGACAAACAAACCCCGGTAAAAATATTACCTCCTTGGTGGAGGTAATAAAACAGTTACAGAACACACGATTATCCATACAACTGAGGAAAAGGTAAAAGTAAAAAATAATAAATAGCCCATTGGTATATACACAAGTACAGTAGTGGCTTTGCGGTTGGAACTACGGTGGGGCAAAAAAGTATTTAGTCAGCCACCAATTATGCAAGTTCTCCCACTTAAAAGATGAGAGAGGTCTCCAATTTTCATCATAGGTATACTTCAACTATGAGAGACAAAATGAGGAAAAAAAAATCCAGAAAATCACAGTGAAGGATTTTTAATGAATTAATTGGTAAATTCCTCAGTAAAATAAGTATTTGGTCGCCTACAAACAAGCAAGATTTCTGGCTCTCACAGACCTGTAACTTCTTTAAAGTAGAACTGAACTGAACGGCATTGAACGGCACTGGTACATACAATTATAAAAATAATTTATCATTGGCACCCCCTCCACAAATCCCGGAATCTTGGAAAAAATCGCGATTTTGAATTTCCCGCCCTGAAAAATCAGACAAATCCGCCCATTAACCGGAAGTGCAGCCGGAGTTCCGCGTGACGTCACGAGTGTGACACAGTCTTCCATGTTTACCATTGCGAGCATGTCGACACTGGTTGTTTTTGATGCATTTTGTCGTGATAGTCGACTACAAAACACTTCCAACACCTGGGAAGATCTGTTCAGTGGCCAAGGAAAGCTGTCATGGCGACGAAAGAAAAGAAAGGGGGAGGAAAAGCGACAGGGAAGCGCTGTTTTTCTAGATATAGATATTACAGTGATCCCTCACTTATCGCGTTTAATGGGGACCAGAACCGACGGCGAAAAGTGAAAAACCGTGAAGTAACGTCACCCCCCCCCCCCCCAGGGCATCACAAGCACTATTTTGCACAAAAAGGCACAAGAGAACAGCGAAAAGTGCCACTAAGCAACACGAGCAGGGAGAGAAGCTGGGTAAAACGTCTCGGCCAATCAGCTTGCGAGGTAAAACGTCTCGGCCAATCAGCTTGCGAGATTCCCGAGCGGTGAAGAGGTGGGCGGAGAGGAGTGGAGCGGTGGTCAGAGAGATGGATTTTGAGTTGTGCGGGCTCTCCGTGTTGATACTTGATGTTCTAATGTAGTCTAGAACCTGATGTTCTAATGTAGATGATCTTCCTAGATACCTGATGTTCTAATGTAGTCTATACCCAGCGAAGGAAGACTGCATTCATTGTTCTTTATCGCTCGTGTTGCTCAGTGGCACTTTTCGCTGTTCTCTTGTGCCTTTTTGTGCAAAATAGTGCTTGTGACGCCCTTGGGGGGGGGGGTGGTGACGCTACTTCGCGGTTTTTCACTTTTCGCGGTCGGTTCTGGTCCCCATTAAACGAGATAAGTAAGGAATCACTGTATTCCCCGGCGGCAGACCTCGCCTCTGCATCGCCGTCTGCCAGCTGCTGTCACAGGTGCATTAGGTCTCTGTCTCACGGGCTCGCCCTTGTGCACGCCTGCCACCTGCCACACTCCTGCATCCTCCTCTGTCTCGTCACCGATCTTGAATGCCTCTTCACTCTGAAAACTCTGGTTTTCTTGACTGCTGGAACTGCTGGAACGGCTATCATCTGCCATTGTTTTTTTGTTTAGGGATCACACTTGTGACGTCACGCAGCGTCGTCTGCACTACTTCCGGTTTGTTTGGCACTGCTAGCCAGAGGCAAAAGTTTATCGGCTTATAGCTTGGCCATCGCACGGCCTAAAAATTTCTTTTATGTGTTGAAAAATACAATAGGTAATAAGGAATTAATCTGCTATTCTACTTTTTGCGCCAAAAGGTGGATTCAGTTCTACTTTAAGAGGCTCCTCTGTCCTCCACTTGTTACCTGTATTAATGGCACCTGTTTGAACTCGTTATCAGTATAAAAGACACCTGTCCACAACCTCAAACAGTCAGACTCCAAACTCCACTATGGCCAAGACCAAAGAGTTGTCAAAGGACACCAGAAAAAAAAATTGTAGACCTGCACCAGGCTGGGAAGACTGAATCTGCAATAGGTAAGCAGCTTGGTGTGAAAAAAATCAACTGTGGGAGCAATTATTAGAAAATTGAAGACATACAAGACCACTGATAATCTCCCTCGATCTGGGGCTCCACGCAAGATCTCACCCCATGAGGTCAAAATGATCACGAGAACGGTGAGCAAAAATCCCAGAACCACACGGGGGGACCTAGTGAATGACCTGCAGAGAGCTGGGACCAAAGTAACAAAGGCTACATCAGAAACACACTACGCCGCCAGGGACTCAAATCCTGCAGTGCCAGATGTGTCCCCCTGCTTAAGCCAGTACATGTCCAGGCCCGTCTGAAGTTTGCTAGAGAGCATTTGGATGATCCAGAAGAGGATTGGGAGAATGTCATATGGTCAGATGAAACCAAAATAGAACTTTCTGGTAAAAACTCAACTTGTTGTGTTTGGAGGAGAAAGAACACCATACCTACTGTGAAGCATGGGGGTGAAAACATTATACTTTGGGGCTGTTTTTCTGCAAAGGGACCAGGACGACTGATCCGTGTAAAGGAAAGAATGAATGGGGCCATGTATCGTGAGATTTTGAGTGAAAACTTCCTTCCATCAGCAAGGGCATTGAAGATGAAACGTGGCTGGGTCTTTCAACATGACAATGATCCCAAACACACCGCCCGGGCAACGAAGGAGTGACTTCGTAAGAAACATTTCAAGGTCCTGGAGTGGCCTAGCCAGTCTCCAGATCTCAACCCCATAGAAAATCTTTGGAGGGAGTTCAAAGTCCGTATTGCCCAGCGACAGCCCCAAAACATCATTGCTCTAGAGGAGATCTGCATGGAGGAATGGGCCAAAATACCAGCAACAGTGTGTGAAAACCTTGTGAAGACTTACAGAAAACGTTTGACCTCTGTCATTGCCAGCAAAGGGTATATAACAAAGTATTGAGAAGAACTTTTGTTATTGACCAAATACTTATTTTACCGAGGAATTTACCAATTAATTCATTAAAAATCCTTCAATGTGATTTTCTGGATTTTTTTTTCTCATTTTGTCTCTCATAGTTGAGGTATACCTATGATGAAAATTGGAGACCTCTGTCATCTTTTAAGTGGGAGAACTTGCACAATTGGTGGCTGACTAAATACTTTTCTTCCCCACTGTATATACATAGGAGTGCGGAGTGCAGAACACATAATAGAGTAAAATGGCCCAAGGATTATGGAGAATATGTACAGTAGTGATTTCATGGACGGGTCAATATTAGGGGTGTAATGGTGCGCTGAACTCATGGTTTGGTATGTACCTTGGTTTTATGGTGACAGTTCAGTTCATTTTTGGTACAGTAAGGAAACAAAATGCAAAACATAAAACTGCTTATCTTTTGTATAAGCAGGAACAACTTTGACAAAAAAAAATGCAAATTGCCAGCAGTCAGTTTTCCAGTAAACAAAATGTTTACAATAAAATAAATAAATTCTCTTTTTAACAAATGAATGATGTAGACAAGTGCAACAATAGAAGTTTGAATAGTCTGAATTATTCTTTTATTCCTTATTGCCTGAAGCAGTGATTTTAACCGGGGTGCTCTGGTATGTTTAAGTTTCTATGAGAAATACATTTTCTAATTTAACTTGTTAACTGGTCAAAAAAATTGTAAATTTGTCATTGTTGTGTGTAGGTTCTGAAGGCCACCATGCACAACAGCAGCAAATTATTTGCAATTTTTTGGACAAAAAATTGCATCCCTCCTGTTGTCATATTCTGTATACACCCCGTGTCCGGGTCAAAATGACCTGTCTTCACTAAACCCCCAATATAAGCAGCTTAATTGAATTTTAAACACCAAATTTTATTTTGTTTGAAGAAAAAACTTGTCATTCACCACAAAATGTGTGAATACCTGAGTTTTCCCTCTTCACCTGTATAAGAAAAAATAGAAATGTGCAAAAATGAGTTTTGAATGCATTTTTATTCATCCCAATGATTCAGTTTCTTTTTCTTTTTCTTTCTTTATTTTTTTTTGCTAGTGAACAATGTAAGAAAATATACAATACAAAAATGTGAAAAACAACATAACTCATTCAACTAATTAGCACATGTAGGGCAGTATGCAAGTGCACAGCCTTTGCAGATATTTTTTCTTACACCTACAGCACACTGTATGTGTTTTACAGTCCTTCTTTGGCTGGCAGAACTGACATCTCTTCCTCTTACTTGCCCCAGCTGGGGCAGCGGCTGTGGCAGCTGGATCCTCAGGTTAATCAGGAGTTCCTGCACTCTGAATAGCTTTCACAACTGCTGCAGAAGCTTCTGTGCGGGGGACATGCTTCCTTCTTTCAATGAGTGGAGTTACAAGTGCCTTTCCTAGCTGCTCCAGAAACACCCTCCTCTTGTTCTTCTTACGAGGCATCCAGGTCGGGTTGAGCTCTCTCCAAATCACAAAGGCATTGTAGGAGGAAACATCAATGATGTTGTAGAAGATGACCAGGGGCCAGCGGGCAGTCATCCTTCTGCAGCTCTATGTCCCAATCACCTTATCTAGGTTGTCCACACCTCCTTTGTTGCAGTTGTAGTCTAGAATGATGCTGGCTTCCTGTCCCCACGATCGCTAATGGCAGAGTCTTTGTGCTATGTGCTCAGAAGTACTACATTCTTTTTTCTTGTTTGTTAAAAGGAAAGTCTCTCTTTCAGCTTCAGGGTTTTCTTCTTCTTCTTCTGAAGATGATTCATCATGCTCTGGGTTGTATTCCTCCCTATCTTCTTCTTCCGATACATCCTCCACTTCCTCTCTGAATCAGAGTTGTCTTGCTGGACATCTGAAAAAAATCAGCTCTATAGCCTGTTCAACGGTATAATGCGCACTCATGGCTTCAGCACAGAGAGAATTCGGGGTACTGTCATCTGCAGCACCTTTATAACCTCTGGAAATCCACCTGTCTTGTCTTGTTTACGTCTGCTACTGATTGATCTGAGATCGATCAAAGGCACTGCAGTCCGCGAGAAGGCCACCTGTCTTGTCTTGTTTACGTCTGCTATTAACTAACCTGCACTTATATAGCGCTTTTCTAGTCACAAAGACCACTCAAAGCGCTTTCATTAATACTAACCCTCTATTCTAAGGGCCTATAGGAAACAGATATCTAGGGACAATTTAGAACAGCCAATTAACCTAACATGCATGTTTTTGGCATGTGGGAGGAAACTGGAGAAATCCCGGAGTAAACCCACGCAACACGGGGAGAACATGCAAACTCCACACAGATCACTGTTGGTCGGGGGCTGGGATTGAACCCACGATCCCATGATCCCCACAATCCCCCGGCCAAGGGTAAACTGTGCTGCCGCAGTGCTAACCACTGCGCCACCGTGTGTTGTTTACATCTGCTACTGATTGATCTGAGACAGAACTAAAACATTCTCACATTCTGTGGTGTGTAAATAACTCAGTGACTGTGATTTCAACTCAATTTGACCGTCGGGTCATTTTGACCCAAAGACGACCTTTGTACCTTTTTTTGTACAGCTTACATGGAAATGTGAATAAAGGCAACAATTCACTTATCCTAATGTTGGGGTCAATCTAGGAAAAGTCATAAAATTTTAAGTTGAAAAAATATTGTTTAGGGGGATTTTTTTTTTGTTTTTAACACAGTGGCAGGTCATTTTGACCTGAGGACAACAGGAGGGTCAGAGCACCTTTGAAAAACACTGGCCTAAAGTGCAGCATTAACAGATTTAGCTTGTTTTTAAAAAGATGATATTATTTTCTAGCTGAAGAGGGCACAACAAGAAACTTCATACCGGGGCTCAGTTACCTTCAGCATGTGTTTAAACCTGGTGTTCTCAAAAACCGAATATGTCCTTAGATCCGCTGCTATAAAAACACCAAAGGCATTTGTTATTATTTTGGCTCGATCTGAAAATCTCCGAGACACTGTCTGAATGCCGCTGGAAGCTGCACTTGTACCACGCTATCTCTTCTTTTTTCATGCTGCAATGAATATTCACATTTGCGTAGTGCCGTTTCAAATGAGTTCACAAGTTCATCATACTGTCAAAACCATATCCGATGCTTATTCACTTGCCTTTGTCCATTCACATATTTCACTGGAAAGCTGAAGTGTTCCCAGACAGGAGACTTGTGAAGAGGGTCTTCAAGCTCTGGCTTCGTACAGCCTGCCATGACATTCGCTAGTAGAGCAGCCACAAGCTGCACTGTTTGTCTACATGTATGGCTTGAGGCAGTTACACTTCATGTCCGTCACTCAACATGGTCGGTGTGGAACCTCAGTACACCTCTGCACTAAACCGAAGGTGCCATACTGAAAAATCCAAATACGAATACATGTACCGTTACACCCAGTATACATGAAAGTGAGGAGTGCAACGACAGGTGAGTTATAGTGATAATCAAAAGGTCCTCAGTTCTGTGCATGTGAGTATTCAGAGGGAGGGGGGTGAGGCCTCTGACTGTTTGCAGTTCGGATGGCCCAGGGGAAGAAATTATTTATCATTACTGAGGTGTGGGAAAATACCTTGAAGAGTAAAAATGGCTTCTTGGAGAGGAAAAGCAACAGGTTGTTTTTTTGGGTTTTTTTTTTAAAGGTGAGTGCAATGATTTACAGCATATATCTATTTTTTTTTTAAATCATGTCACCAATAGATGCATTTAAGAAGGTTAGAACCTACAAAATCAATGACCCCCTTAAGAATTATGACTATGATGTAGACAGTTATCAAACTAAGGCTGAGCGATATATCTAAAATAAAAAAGATATATCGCGATACACAATCGATACCGCAATACATATTTAATAAGGATGAGCTGATACTGTCATGTGTCTGGGGCGATTTGGCCACCCCAGACACAGACTATTATTGTATTTGGCTTTCCTGTTTTTCCTGTTTTGTCCACTTAATGCTTAGAGTAATTCTGTGTTCTGTTTTGCCTCTCCCTCTTCCTCCAGGCACTTCCCATTGGCTGCTCAGCCTGCCGCTGCAGTGTGCAGCCTGTAATCAATACACCTGTCGCTGTCACACACCTGTATTCACTCTGCACCATTAGTTGACTGTATTTTCTGTCAGTTCATTCACTCACTGTCACAGCATTAGTCAGCTTCCTGCTCACAGCTTGTGCCCTGTTAAGCTCATCTCCTGTGTTTGGACTATTTTTTTTTTCATGGACTACTTTTGGTGTTGATTTCAGAGCCCAGCTGCACTCTGACCCATTTATGAAAGTCCTCTATTTTCCAGTTCATATGTCTTGCATTCCCTCCAGCGGTCATTTTCTCCCTGGGGGCTGACATGAACTGCTCTCCTCATAACCGAACCAGTCTCAGCTGAACATTTCTAGCCCGCTGCGTTACTTATCGTTTGTTGGATATTTTATGTTGGACACTTGTTGCATGTTAACTCTTTATTTAATAAATTACACTCTTCACCTGCAAGTAGGCTCGTCTTTTCTATTTGTGTGTGCATAAAGCGGACGCTCATGATAGATACCACTTTTCAAGTCCGACACTGATACTGTGACATTGAGTATCGGCTGGATACCGATCCATACCTGATACCGTCTCTCTTATTTAAAACAACAAAAGTACCAAACATACTTTGGTAATGACAGGTTGCAGTTTGCACACATATGAAAACATAAATCTAAAGCGCTATATAAAACCAATGCATTATTATCATTATTAAAAGTCAAGGAATATATTACAAACTTGACTCAATTCAGCAACGCTGCTGCTTTTTTTATTTTAAACTTTGCAACACTGGCAGCATTTGAATGAATGAATGAATCTTTATTTCGGATAGATTATTTAGGATAAATTAGATAAAAAAAGATTAAAAAGAAAGTAACGGAATAATATAACAAAGGGGAAAAAAATCCAACAAGGTCAAATTAAACAATAACTCCTCTGATTATACAATTCAACATAAGTTATCCGAAATGGGTGATGGCTGAAGCCGCAGCTTATATTGCCCACCCAATATATAAAATAAAAGTGATCACAAATCAGACCAAAGCCAAGACAAAACGTGACAAAAAAACTAAGAAACAGCATAGACTGGATATGACAATCCTTATGTGATTTTACATGTCACCTTGTACATATGTTTGGAGTATTTCTTCCTTTAGTTTTTGTTTAAATTGTCCAAGCGTTGTACATGATTTTAATTCAGGTCCAAAAGCGTTCCACAATCTGACTCCTTGAACTGAGACACAGTGTTGCTTGGTGGTAGTTCTCACTGAAGGTTTTTGAAATATACATGTTCCTCTGAAATTATATTGTTTCTCCCTTATTTGGAACAACAAGGGAGGGATGTAATTCACTGGTCAGCACTATGTAAACATGCATTCTGAAGTTTTAAGTGCAAGTTTATGCAAAACTTTAAAGCTGAGTATTTAAATAAACATTCAGATGAAATTCAACGTGCCACTTTATGCATGAGATAAACACTGCTGTAGATCTGAAAATAAAGGTATTAACCCTTTAAGTAGTATTTTTTTGTTATTTATTTATTTATTATTATTATTATTATTATTATTATTATTATTATTATTATTATTATTATTATTATTATTATTATCATAAGTATTCTCCTGGCCCTTGGTTTATTTAGTAGTGTTTCTGATATTATTCTCTGTCCATTCTTAGTTTTTAGGTTTGCTCTTATTTTGAAGTCATTCCTGTTCCATTTCATTTAGTCTTGTTCTTGTAGTCCTGCTTGCAGTTCACTTTTATGATTTGCTATTTATGTTTCTGTCACCAACCTCTCATCAACTGTAACTCTCTCCTGAAAGATAAGCCCATGTTATGTCTTCGTTCCAGTTGATTTCCAGCTTCTGTGTGGTTTACTTTCAGTTTTGTTCTTTTAGTTTCACTTTTAGCATTTTCCAGCCTCCAAGTTGGAAAAGCAGCGGCTGCTGATGTGCAACACACTTCCTTCTGCTCGGTTCTTGACAGAATTCAGCATACTCTTTTATCGTGATATTTTTGCAAGTGTTTTATCAAGTTGGTGGTGTTAAAATTGTAAATGCTGGTACCAGACAGCTATGATACTAAGGTGAGTCCCACAGACAGGCTCCAGTGACACTCATTGCTTCTGTTTACAGAAGCCACGAACAGCACGACTGAGAACATGAGCGTGCCTTCATTTTAATATTATTACTATATTGGATTGGTAAATTACTTTAATTCCTTTACCAATACCGATCCAGCCATTTCTCCTGAATTGAACCGGATACTGATACAGCGGATCGGATCGGCTTATCCTTAATATTTAGTGCACTCTGTCATTTCACATTTTGTTTGACTTATTTTTTTTAGGAAATTATTATTAGCAAAATAAAATTATCCCAAGATGTCAATCTATTTTGATTGTCTTGGCCAGTTAAGTGGTACAATTTGTCTGTGGCATGTGCATATGGAGATTACTAAAACACAGAAACCAGGGCACCATTGAGAGCATCCTCACCAACTGCATCACAGTGTGGTACGGAAGCTACACCTCCTCCTGCCGGAAGACACTACAACGCACAGTGGAAGCAGCCAGCAAGATCATCAGTGCCATCCTGACCCCCCTCTAAGACATCTACCTCACCCGCTACACCTGCAGAGCTATCAACATCGCAGGCAACCCCTCCCATCCCTCACACTCCCTCTTCAGCCCCCTGCCCTTGGGGAAAAGGTACTGCAGCCTCTGGGCCCGCTCCACAAGACGACTTAACAGCGTCATTCATCAGGCCATCAGGACCCTCAACTCTGTCCACCCCCCCACCCCACCTCCCCAGACCTTAACACACTCACCTGCACAATAACCACCTCAGCTGTTGGCACAGAAAGATTGCCACACCAGCAGTCATACATTTGTTGCTGTATGTCTCTGCACTTCACTGCAACCATTTGCACAAATGTCATATCTGCTGCTGTCTGTCATTGCAATACTGATCATGTGCAGTCCTATCTGTCACTGTCTGCACCTACTGTACACTACCACATTGAACTTGGTGCTGTGAGTATTACTGCTCTACTTTTCTGTATATAAGGGTGCTGGTCTCATCGTTCATCTTTATTTGTACTATGGGATGTCTGGATCTATCTTTTGTCGCCATTTGCACAACGGGTAGCATGACTGTAGATAGACTGCTGTTGTTGTTTTTCCAACCTTATTCCTTTTTCTTTCTTTTTTTATGTTGTGCATACCACTGAAGAGAGAGAAACGCCATTTCAATTCTCCTGTATGTCCTGTACGTATAGTAGTATTGACAGATAAAAATCTTTGAATGGTACTGAACGTTCTGTACTGTACCATTCATTCCATGTTTTATTAGGCACCTGTATGTATGTGCTGATTTAGCTTCTGATGTAGGGATAAAAACTTCATGAAACCTCACAATCACAACAGTGCTATTTAGCAAAACATCAAACCATGTAATTCTATGTGCCAAAATTCGTCTTTATGAAAAGTTTATCAGCCTTTTGGCTTGTCACTGGAAGATATTGTTATTATGTGAGAAAATCAGTGTGTCACCAAAAGTAGTCCTGTGCTATGGTGTAGTGGTGAAGGTGCTCATCTGGTATTCTGGTGATCCAGGTTCCAGTCCTCCCAGTAAAATCTCATTATTCTGAGGTACCATATGCCTATCCTGTGCATTTGAAAGCAATGTGTAGTCTACTTTTAAACTACAGCTGCTTGGAAGCCATTGTCAGTGAAACATTTATGTTTTGAGAAAGTCTGACCATAAACTGAAGCAGGTGTGTGGTGTAGTGGTTAAGGCACTCAGCAGGTACTGTATGTTAGCGGTCCCAGGTTTGAATCTTCTCAGGCAAGTCTACTTCTTCTGAAGAACAGCATGCCTCTTCTATACAACACTCTGACTGTTTCCTCCTTAAAATAATGATTGTAAAACTTAACAAATGTTACTTCTCCCATAGCTTGAGTGGGTCCACATCGCCTGCAACATCTCCTCCCCCCCCCCCCCCCCCACCTTTGGCAGGACCACTGAAAGGAGTACAACTATGACCTGAGTCCCAGCAGCCAATCATGGGTCACAACTTTCACCACCAACAACAAAGCACCCTGTGATTGGCTGTTGGGACTGAGTTACCAAACTTGTACTCTTTTCAGTGTTCAGATTGCTGCTTTAACACCTAATGTGTAGCAGATCTTAGGTTTTAAATGCTGTTGCTAATTGGTACAAGACCTTGAAATCTACAGCTTCTTGGAACCTGATGATCACAACTTGCAACTATATTTTCTTCTTGTATTTGTAGGTCAGTCAGCCACAGTGGGTGCACAAGCCAGTGTACTTCTAGCGCCGGGCAAATGGGAAAGGTTGTGTCAGGAAGGGCATCCAATGTAAAACCTTTGCCATATCAAACATGTGGATCATAACAAATGAGACTTTCATACCTAATTGTTTGAGGCCCGGGTTAATAATGACCACCACCGGTGCTTTTAACTGACAGGGTGCTGGTGGAAATTGGGCTACTGTTGGTCGAAGATCGAGGAAGAGGAGGGGAGAAGATGTGTTCAGAGGGAGAGAGAGAAAAGGAAAGGTAGAAGTGTGGAGGTGAGAGTAGGGATGTTAAATGTAGGGACTCTGACTGGTAAAGGCAGAGAGTTGGTTGATATGATGGAGAGAAGAAAGGTAGATATACTGTGTTCAAGAAACCAGATGGAAGGGAAACAAGGCTAGGAACACTGGAGGTGGATTTAAACTGTTCTACCATGATGTAGATGGGATGAGTATGTGAAGAGTGTGCAGGGGGTTAAGAGGAAATCAGAAAGAATCATGAGTTTGAAGTTAGAAGTCAAAGATGTGAGGTTGAATGCTGTCAGTGCGTATGCCCCACAAGTTGAATGTCAGGTTGAAGACAACGAGGAATTCTGGAGTAAGTTGAAGAAAGTGGTAGAGTGTTCCCAGGGGGGAGAGAGTGGTGATTGGAGCGGACTTTAATGGACATGTAGGTGAAGGGAACAGAGGTGATGAGGAGGTCCTGGGAAGGTATCGTCTTAAGGAAAGAAATGTAGAAGGACAAATGGTTGTGGATTTTGCTAAAAAGATGGAAACATTCTTCACAGAAGAGAGAGGAACATAGGGTGACTTACAAGAGTGGAGGAAGGTGCACACAGGTGGACTACATCTTATGCAGAAGGAGAAATCTGAAAGAGATAGGAGACTGCAAGGTGGTGGCAGGGGAGAATGTAGCTAGACAGCATTGGATGGTAGTCTGTAGGATTACTTTAGAAAGCAAGAAGAGGAAAAGAGTGAAGGTAGAGCCAAAGATTAAGTGGGGGAAGTTACAGAAGGAAGAAGGTTGCACAGAATTCAGGAAGGAGCTGATACAGGCTCTGGATGGTAGGGAAGAATTACCAGGTGACTGGGAAAGTACAGCAAAAGTATTGAGGGAAATGGGTAGAAAGGTATGTGGTGTATCCAGTGGACAGAGGAAGGAAGACAAGGAGACTTGTTGGCGGAATGAGGAGGTACAGGAAAGTGTTCAAAGGAAGAGGTTAGCAGAGAAAAGGTGCGATAGTCAGGGAGATGAAGAAAGTAGACAGGGGTATTTGGAATCTATGTGCATGGCAAAGAGAGAGATGGCAAAGCAAAAGGCATATAGTGAGTTGTATGAGAGGCTAAACACTAAGGAAGGAGAACTTGGCTAGACAGAGAGATAGAGATGGAAAGGATGTACAACAGGTTAGGCTGATTAAGGACAGAAATTGTAATGTACTAACAAATGACGAGAGTGTGTTGAGGAGGTGGAAGGAGTACTTTGAAGAGCTGGTGAATAAAGAAAATGAGATAGAGGAGGATGGATGAAGGAAAGAAGGTGAACAAGGAAGTCTCAAGGATTAGCAAATCAGAAGTGAGGGAAGCTTTGAAGGGGATGAAGAATGGAAAGGTGGTTTGTCAAGATGATATACCTGTGGAGGTATGGAGATGTTTAGGAGAGATGGCAGTGGACTTTTTTACCAGATTGTTTAACACAATCTTGGAGAGTGAGAGGATGCCTGAGGAGTGACGAGGAAGTGTTCTGGTACCAGTTTTCAAGAACAAAGGTGATGCTCAGAGCTGTAGTAACTACAGAGGCATAAAGTTGATCAGCCACACTATGAAGATATGGGAATGAGTTGTTGAAACCAGGTTAAGAGGAGAGGAGACAGTCAGTGAGCAGCAGTACCTTTTCATGCCAAGAAAAAGTACTACAGATGCAATGTTTGCTCTAAAAGTGTTGATGGAGAAGTATAGAGAAAGTCAGGAGTTGCACTGTCTTTGTGGATCTAGAGAAAGCAGATGATAGGGTGCTATGAGAGGAAATGTGGTACTGTATGAGGAAGTCAGGAGTGGCATAGAAGTATGTGAGGGTGGTGCAGGACATGTATGAGGACAGCGAGATAAGATAAGATAAGATAAGCCTTTATTAGTCCCACAACGGGGAAATTCCAGGATTGCAACAGCACAGGGATAGCAACACTCAGAGCAACAATCAGAAGGCAAGAAAAAAAAACAAGCAAGCAAGAGCAGCTAATAAACATATGTACGTATTACTATAAAATATATATATATATACACACACACACAGACACACAGTGCAGAGCATTGTAGCTGGATGGAATAAATATATGAATATATGAACACACAGTGCAGAGCATTGTAGCTAGATGGAATAAATATGTAAATATATAAACACCCACAGTACGGAGCATTGCAGCTAGGTGGAATAAATATGCAAGTATATAAACACACACAGTGCGGAGCAATGTAGCTAGATGGAATAACATGTAGATATATAAATATATAAACACCCACAGTACGGAGCATTGCAGCTAGACGGAACAAATATGCAAATATATAAACACACACAGTGCAGAGCATTGCCGCTAGATGGAATGAAACAGCATAACCGTCTACCCAGCTATCCTGCATGGTATGATTATGTGCCCATACACACTCTCACCCTCCATAGCGACCGGCATGCTCCTAGTTGTATGCCGGAGAGGACCACTGTGTAAGTCTATTGCATCTTCTGCATTCAAAAAACTATTAGTTTGTTACGTCTTTTTGCTATCTCTGCGAGCAGCCCTGCTTAGGTTGTACAGTCTGACAGCCGTTGGTAGGAAGGACCTACGAAACCTCTCGGTTGTGCACCTGGGATGATGTAGTCTGCTGCTAAATGAGCTCCTCAGTGCATTCAGTATGTCCTGCATAGGGTGGAACTCGGACTCCAGCAGAGATGACAGTTTAGCCACCGTCCTTCTCTCTCCTATCTCCTCCATCGGATCAAGGCGCTGCCCCAGGACAGAGCTAGCTTTCTTAATCAGTTTGTTCAGTCTCTTCCTATCGGCTGCAGTAATGCCACTGCCCCAGCAGACCACTCCAAAAGTGATGGCTGATGCCACCACCGTGTCATAGAATGACTTCAGCAGCGCCCCTTGTACACCAAAAGACCTGAGTCTCCTCAGCAGGAACAGCCTGCGCTGTCCCTTCTTGTAGAGTGCATCAGTATTGTGTGACCAGTCTAGTTTATTGTTCAGATGAATACCCAGGTACTTATAGGATGTCACCATCTCGATGTCTGTTCCCTGTATATTTACTGGTACTGTGAGGGGCTGCCCATGCCTGCGGCAGTCCACCACCAGCTCCTTAGTTTTCCTCGCGTTGATCTGGAGGCAGTTCCGATGGCACCAGTCCACGAAGTCCTGGATAAGCCCTCTGTACTCAGCTTCATCTCCATTGGAGATGAGGCCAACGATCGCAGAGTCATCAGAGAACTTCTGTAGATGGCAGTGTGTTGTGTTGTGTGAGAAGTCCGCAGTATAAAGAGTGAACAGGAAGGGAGCCAGCACCGTTCCCTGGGGGGCCCCCGTGCTACTGATGATCGTGTCGGACACACAGTCCCGGGTTCTCACAAACTGAGGCCGGTTCGTGAGGTAGTCCAGGATCCATGATGACAGGTGCTGGTCCACCCCTGCGCGCAGCAGCTTGTCCTTCAGGATCATCGGTTGGATGGTGTTGAAAGCACTGGAGAAGTCAAAGAACATGATCCTCACCATATTCCCGGGCTTCTCCAGGTGGGACAGAGAACGGTGAAGGAGGAAGATCACCGCATCCTCCACCCCAATGCCATGCTGGTAGGCGAACTGGAGTGGATCCATCGCTGGTTCCACCAGGGGGCGGAGGTGAGCAAGGAGCAGTCTCTCCAGGGTCTTCATCAAGTGGGACGTCAAGGCCACCGGTCTGTAGCTGTTCAGGTCTTTGGGGTGGGAAGTTTTTGGTACAGGTACCACACAAGATGTTTTCCACAGCTGTGGTACCCTCCCCAGTTTCAGGCTCATGTTGAAGATATACGTCACAATCCCACACAGCTGGTCTGCACAGGACTTGAGGAGCTTTGCGCTGATGCCGTCCGGTCCCGGCGCCTTCCTCGCCTTGATCTTCCTCAGCTCCGTCCTCACCTGGGTCCTGGTCAGGGTCAGGATGGGGGGCTGTGTGTTGGGAGTGGGGGGGTGTTGGTAGAGTGGGGAGTGGGCAGCAGGACTTGATTTCTTTAGAGGCAGCAGTGGTTGTTGTGCAGTCAGGGGGGAGGGCGGTTGGTCAAATCTATTGAAAAACAGATTCAGGTTGTTCGCCCACTCCCTGCCCCCTGTGGCCTGGGGGGAGGTATTCTGGAGCCCCGAGATGGTTTTGAGGTTTCTCCAGACCCCGCTGATGTCGCTCTGTTGCAGCTTGTCCTCCATCTTCTTCCTGAAGCTGTCCTTGCCTTCTCTGATCTTTCTCCTCAGCTCCCTCTGTACGGACTTCAGCATCTCCCTGTTCCCTGACCTGAAGATCCTCTTCTTCTCTCTCAGAAGTGTTTTAATCTCAGGGTTGATCCAGGGTTTGTTGTTTGAGTGACGCCGTATGGTCTTGGTGGGAACGGATTTGTCCACACAGAAGCTGAGGTAGCCCGTGAAGGTGTGAATGAGGCCATCGATGTCCTCACCATGTGGATCGCAGAGCTGCTTCCAGGCGGTGGCTTCAAAACAGCCCTTTAGGGTGTCCATTGTCTCCTCAGACCATAACTCCACAGTGTGCATGGCCGGAGGTTGTCTGTGCACTAGGGGTTTGTACACCGGCCGGAGATGAACCAAGTTGTGATCCGATCTCCCGAGTGGGGGTAGTTGTGATGAGGTGTACGCCTCCTTAGTGTTTGCGTAGAATAAATCCAGTGTTTTATTGTCTCTAGTGTGGCATGTGACATACTGGGTGAACGTGGGTAGAATGGGAGACAGTGAAACATGGTTGAAATCGCCTGAGATGAGGAGAAGAGCATCTGGGTGTTCTGTCTGCAGCCTGCTGGTTACTGAATGGATGACGTCACGTGCTGTCCCAGCGTTCGCCGTCGGATTTGCATAAACAACAATGCAGATCACGTGTGAGTGTTCTCTCGGGAGATATGTAGGCCTCATGCTAACAGCTAGCAACTCAATGGTAGTGAGGTGTGCTGTAGGAGTGACAGATGGATTCAAGGTGGGGGTGGGGTTACACCAGGGTTCACCTCTGAGCTCCTTCTTGTTTCCACGGTGATGGACAGGCTGACAGACGAGGTCAGGCAGGAGTCTCTGTGGACCATGATGTTTGCTGATGACTTTGTGATTTGTAGTGAGAGTAGGAAGCAGGTGAAGAGAACCTGGAGAGGTGAAGGTATGCTCTGGAGAAAAGAGGAATGAAAGTCAGAAGAAGCAAGACAAAATACAGGAATGTTAATGAGAGGGAGGCAGGTGTAACGGTGAAGATGGAAGGAGTAGAGGAAGTGAAAGTATATGAGTTCAAATCCATGGGGGCAACCATTCAAGGCAATGGAAAATGCACAAGAGGTGAAGAAGAGAGTGCAAGCAGGTTGGAGTGAGTGGAGATGAGTGTCAGGGATGATTTGTGACAGAAGCGTAGCAGCAAGAGTGAAAGGAAAGATTTACAAGACGGTAGTGAGACCTGCTATGATGTATGGTTTGGAGACGATGGCGCTGACAAAATGATAGGAGGTGGAACTGGAGGTGGCAGAGTTGAAGATGCTAAGATTTTCATTGGGAGTGACTAGGATGGACAGGATTAGAAATGAGTATATCAGAGGGACAGCTCCGGTTGAGCGGTTTGGATGGAAAGTAAGAGAGGCAAGGCTGAGATCGTTTGGACGTGCAGAGGAGGGATAGTGGAGATATTGGAGAAAGGATGTTGAGGATGGAGCTGCCAGGCAGGAGGAAAAGAGGAAGACCACAGAGAAGACTGATGGATGTAGTGAAGGAGGACATGGAGAGGGTTGGTGTAACAGAGGAAGATGAAGGGATAGGTGGAGATGGAGGCAGATGATCTACTGTGGAGACCCCTAAAGGTAGCAGCTGGAAGAAGCAGTAGTAAAAGAAAGAGGAGACGTTTGTAGGTCAGTCAGCTTCAAGAGCTGATTGTCCTCACTTTCTTCAGATGTCTATATGACTGTTTATATTGCTTCCTGTTGTACGATAAAAATCAATGCATTTGTATAATGCAGAGTTTGTATTCATCTATCCATTTGCACAACTTTGCTGGAGAAGCATCACCACCACTGGTCAAGAATGAGCATAACTTCATATTCTGCATCAAATGGAAATGCTTTAGTTCTAGAGTTTGTGCTGAGTTTAACCAGCGCGTCCTCCACAGTTTCTGGAGCTGTGGGGGTGATTTGGCTGTCAGTCCAAAGCATTTCATAAAAATGATCTGCTCCTCTGGATAAAAGAAACTTGTCATTTAAAGATTTACTTTCATCAGCTGTTTGCTTGAACTACACAAACACAACAGACAATATACTAGCAAAATAACTGTGTTCACGGGCTGAAAGTGGAAATGGCTTTGATTAAGAAGTGGTCAACATTTCCGTGGATTATGTAAAATCAAACAGAATGTTTCTCAGCTGTACTTCTTTTGATCTTCTTCATTCCACTGTAAATCCACCGGCAGGCTATGTTGGTTATTTAATGTTCTGTGAGCCAAGTACCTGTAGTTGGACTATAATTGTACCCCAGGGATAATTCCACAGTTTCAGCTAGGTAAACGCTGTGTGGCTGTAAGCCTATTGTGAATTATATCAAAGGAAATTAGATTAAGCCAACTGGATTTCATGGTAAATTACTCTTTACCCCTCAAATGACCCACTGAATGAGGGAAGAGAGCCACAGGCTCAGCTAAGTAACTGTAAACTACTATGTAACACTATTTGTTTTTATCAGCGGACATTAGAAGGAGAGATGAGATTAATTTAAGAACGTGCTTCATTTACAAACAGATCAACACTTCTGGTTACGGGCTACGTCTTTGAAAGCTGTCACAGTTTCTTATGTTGAATCAGACACAAGAGGAAGTTAATTTATGAAAATCCTCTCTGTTTGTGGTGGGATGAAGTGTTGGTCATAGATGCACCACTTGATCAGCGAGCAACATGAGGGAATAATGTGCCACCAAAGTGACTTTTCATTTGCTGGCAGCCCACATAACCACATTACACGCTAAACTGAAGAAAAGCAGAAGGACAAAATTAAGGCTTGTTTTCTCTGATGGCTGTGAATCCTATTTGCATGACTTTGCATAATATAGTCCATAAATTCAACAATATTCATAATCTGACAGCCAAATCATGTTTGCCTTGATGGGGCATCAACATTATTTGTTTATTTATGTGGGTGCAGGGTTAAAAATGCTAAAGGGAGTCCTGGGACACATGAAGGAAGACAGAAAGTCTCCTCACACCTCTGTTGAGCTGTGATCATATCTTTATCAGGTCTCTCCAGGCCCACTGATTGAATAACTTGACTTAATAATGTGTTTCTATCAAGTCAGCCAGTGCTTCTTTAATTTAGTATCATTAGCAAAATTAGACACTGAGAATCCGACTGCAGAGGAAGAAGAGATTCTATTATTCTTGATAATGGAAGTACTATTGTCATTTTTCCTGAAATCAACACCTTGTCAGTGCTCAGTGAACTACCCGGAGAACACGTAAAACAACTTCTTTATCCTTTTATTTCTTGCACAAGGTTTGACAAGTTAAACGGTTCCTGAAAACATCTTCCACTGGTTCTTCCTTCTCATCAGCTCTATCGAGGATGGGCAGCAGGGTTCTGCGCATCAGATCCAGAGCGTTTGGCATCTTGGTGAAAAACACAAGACTAATTACCTTGTGAAATAATTTAATGTCAGCCCTGGTGTGGGTTCCCCTCAGCAGGACAGCTGAGCAGGCCCGGCCCTCTGCTGGGAGATTCATCTCTGTCAGCTCAGATAAACCTGCTGGCCGTCTCAGCTCTGGCACCCCCACCCCGCTCCTGGACCTGAGGAAAAAAGGGCCCGATGAAGCTGTCCTATCTCTGGAAAAAGAGACAGGTAGCATAAATGAACAGGAGCTCTCATTACTGCTGCCCCGTTAGCACTTAAAAGATGGTGCATTGGTTATTATTACCATCATTTACAGTATTTATGAACTAATTTATTTTCCAAAATCACCTTTATCCTTTCCTGGCACCAGCAGCCATTAGCTCTCCTAGCAATGGTCCTTACAGCTGTTAATGAGGGGTAAGGAGTTTCCAGGATTTCTAATGAGCCGTTTCCTGTATTCTTTTGTCACTCTGCTCATTTGTAATTTCCTGGTAATTCCATATTCATTTTGGACTAATTATAAAATTTGAATACAATAAATACTGGACAATTTTAGGGTAAATACGACTGAGCTGTGTAACTGAAGAATGCAGCACAGACCTCAAAAAGTACTGGGAATTCCTGGGTAATTTTGAAATTAGAACCCAACAAATATCAGTTAATTTTGTGGTAATTATGAAATTTGTGGCAAAAGTACACACACTGAGTAACAAACTGATTCAAGGTGGGGGTGGGATTACATCAGGGATTGGCTCTGAACCCCTACTTGTTTCCACGGTGATGGACAGGCTGACAGACAAGGTCAGGCAGGAGTCTCCGTGGACCATGTGCAATGTTAAAACTGTAATAGGTAGAGGTCATGAAGGTAGCTGAGTTTAAATACCTGGGGTCAGCAATCCAAAGCAATGGACAGTGAACAAGAGAGGTGAAGAAGAGAGTGCAGGCAAGGTGGAGTGGGTGGAGACGAGGATCAGGGGTGATTTGTGACAGAAGGATAACAGCTAGAGGGAAAGAGAAGATTTACAAGACATTAGTGAGACCTGCTAAGACAGGGTTCTCCAACCTGGGGCTCCTGGAGCGTTCAGGTTTCTTTGGGAAATTTTCTAATTTCACTTCTTAGTTGGTCCAAAGAGTTGCAAATAATTTATTTATCATTGTTGTGCATGTGTTCTGTAGGCACCCCTGCACCCATGCACAACAACGGCAAATTATTTGCAAATCTTTGGACCAATTAAGAAGTGAAATTAGAAAATTTCACACAGAAACCTGAACGTTCCAGGAGCCCCAACTTGGAGAACCCTGTGCTATGACGTATGGTTTGGAGATGGTGGCGCTGACAAAAAAACAGGAGGTGGCGCTGGAGGTGGCAGAGTTGAAGATGCTAAGATTCTCATTAGGAGTGACTAGGAGGTACAGGATAAGAAATGAGTATTTCAGAGGGACAGCTCAGGTTGAGTGGTTTGGAGACAAAGTAAAAGAGGCAAATACGTCAAATAGATAGGAAAGATAGGAATAGAAAGACAAATAAATAAATAAAAGAGGCAAAGCTGAGATGGTTTGGGCATGTGCAGAGGAGGGATAGTGGAGATATTGGACAAAGGATGTTGAAGATGGAGCTGCCAGGCAGGAGGAAAAGAGGAAGAGCACAGAGAAGATTGATGGATGTAGTGAAGGAGGACATGGAGAGGGCTGAGATGGAGGCAGATGATCCGCTGTGCAGCAGCCGACAGAAGAATAATGTGTTATTTAGTGATTAAAGTAACGTGTTAAAAAGTTGTGCTGAAGGAAGTTTATCAGCATTTCCACAAAGATGTGTAGCCTTCAGAAGCTGCTGTACAAGTCTTATTTCTTATAGAACTGATGTCAGTATAAGTGGGTGGACTGTCCCACAACCAGCAACAAATGACTGAAGTTTTCTTTACACTTCAGCCAAATCACAAACATTGCAGTTATAGAGGTGAAGCAGCAAAGCAGCACCACTGTTCTCCACACTTTTCCTGATAATAACAAGAGCTACTTGGCAGCTAACAGTTACATCTCATCACTTTGGGGGGGGGAAAGGAACTCAAACACTTCTGTAACTCAGTTGTCATGTTTTGAAGCCAACAAGACACATTTACAGAGGAGTCAGGTGTGTTAACCACCACGCGTGCAGCAAGTCTGAGCAAGACAGAAACTCTGCTCATGGTTGAGGGACTTAATTCAGAATTACTTAATATGAGAAAGTAAGTAACACAATACTTTCCAAAACTATTTTGATGCTTCCATCAACCTTTGACGCGGTGAATGTCTCTTCCAGCATGCCCTGAGTGGGCCTGCAGTGGCTGCAACAACACTGTGTACCTTTTCTGTCGCTGGTAGGAAAGGTCTTCAACTGTGTTAGAAAAGTTCTAAGTTAAACGCCGAGTTAAAAAAAGGGCTTTAATCTGTTGACGAACACATTAACACACAGGTAAGAACAGCCATAGAGTGTGTGTGTCGGTCACTGATCTGACTCCTTCTTATACATCCATGGAGCTGCACTAAAACTAGATAACCGTTATCATATGATGAGCACATGAGTTTGAAGCATTTATCTGCATGGCTTCATCATGAGGTACTTAACATGTCATCATCTTTTATCAGCACACGCCACACTGTCTGTTCGTTGGGCCACTCTGAAGTCAGCATGACTCAGTATGTTACAGCACATTTTGGCATGACAAATACAGAGATCATATAAGAAAATAACTGGAGTGGTGGCCTAGCGGTACAGCACCCCACAACCGGGAGGTCGGGGTTCAAGTCCCAGCCGGGTCATACCAAAGACTATATAAAAAATGGAACTTCCTGCCGTCCAGCTTGGTGCTCAGCAAAAATGGATTAGAGGAGGCAAATATGGGTGGCAGTGCCTCAGGAGGTAGAGTGGGTCGTCTAACAACTGGAGGGTTGGCGGTTTGAATCCTGCTGTCCCCAGTCTTCCGGCTGTTGTGTCCCTGGGCAAGACACTTTATCCAATCTGCCTCCAGTGTCCGTGACACTGGGTTTGGATGTGTATTAGTGGTTGGAGAGGCTGTTGGTGTGGATTGGCAGCCACGCTTCCGTCAGTCTGCTCCAGGGCAGCTGTGGCTACAGCAGTAGCTTACCACTACCACTGTCTTGGGAGTGAATGAATAATGTGTCCATTGTAAAGCGTCCTTGAGTGTCTATGAAAAAGCGCTATATGCAGTAAATCTGATGCATTATTATAACATAAAACAGCAAAAAAAGACCCCTCCAGCATGCCCATGTGGGTCCCACCAAAGGTTAAACCTAGGCTGTCTTATGGGTCCCATGTGGGTTTGTCTACATGGACTTTACCTGTTTACCTATTTTCAACTTATTTTCTCATAGATTTGCTGTTTTCTTGTAAATTTGTGACTTTTCCCCATAAATTTTATACATTTTTCTTGAAAATGTGACTTTTTTATTATTGTAAATTTAATGTTTTTTCTCATAAATGTATTAGTTTTCTTGTAAAATGTGACTGTTTTCTTATTAATTTGCCACTTTTTCTAATTTTTCCTCATAAATTTGTAACTTTTTTCTTTGAATTTTGCAAAATTTTTCTTGCAAGTTTGCAACTTTTTTCAAGTAATTTTACTTTTTGTTGTAAATTTACAACTTTTTCTCCAAAATTTTAATTTTTTTCATAAATTTGCGACTTCTCATAAATTTGCAATTTTTCTAATTGACTTTTTTCTCAGAAAATGTCATATTTTTTCTCATTTTTGCAACTTTTTCTTAGAAATTTGACACTATTTTCTTATAAGTCTCTCTGTGTTGGCCCTGCGATGGACTGGCGATCTGTCCAGGGTGGGCCCTGCCTCTCGCCCAAAGATGCTGGGATAGGCTCCAGCCCCCCCGCAACCCGAAAAGGATTAAGCGGAAGAAAATGGATGGATGGATGGATTTGCTATTTTTGTAAGTTTTTGACTTTTTCTCATAAATTTTCACATTTTTTCCTCATACATTTGTGACTTTTTTCCTCATAAATTTGCTATTTTTCTCAAATTTGTGACTTTTTTCCTCATAATTTATGGTGCAATACTGAAACCTGCTAAATCCCACTGGGTTTAACATGGGTCAGCAGGTTCCTCCCTCACCTGCGCCACAGGTAAAGTCCATGTGGGCAAACACAGATGGGCCAACATGGAACCCGCAGACAAACCCACACGGACCCACAGGAAGCCCAGATTTAACCTGTGGTAGGGCCCACATGGACATGCTGGCTGGGGAGCCTAATCAACATTTTTTTCTTCAAACTGGCAAATTTTACAGCCTGAATTCCAACATCCAATCACAAGGTCAGTTATTTGGGAACTGAAGTCATGGCCTATGATTGGCTATAAAAAGGAGTCTGCTGTGGTCCAGAAAACCTTCCACAGTGTTGCTTTAATCTCAAAACTAAAGTGTTTTATTACTTTTTACTCCCAAAGTAATGGAAGTACTCTGAACGCCGCAGCACTGCCCGTCGCTAACACTGTGTGTAAAATCAATTTGCTGTATACCTGAGAATAAAACGCTGACTCTGAAGTATGAGGAGCTTTCATCCTGATAAATGTGTCAATATCAGGTGAGCGGTGCGGGAAAGACTGCGCTATATTATGCAGTTATTAAATTTGAATTTAAACATAGAGCTAAAGTGGCACGCTCAGCCACTTGACCTCAGCATGAATATAGCAAGTAGTTGTGCCATCAGTCAGAAGATGTTTTCTCATTTACCAGAAAGAAAGATTCAGTATCAAACTGATGTGATCCCTGGACCTCAATGATGCGCCTTTCCTGTTCTAAAGTCTGAAATAATAAAGGACAGGCACGTGTAAAGTTATTTACAGTCATACAGTACGTAGCTAAGCAGTGTAGCCATGTTCATGCTGGCTTTGTCCTTGTAGTCCAATCAAACTCCACCTTAAGTGTCTGTCATAGTCCGGTGGAGAATAATAACACTTTGAGCTCAGCCATGCTTTGAAAATTCGTGCTTAAAAATCTCTTCAGTATTAGCATGCTTTTAAAAGTGGAGGTGAAGTGCACCTGCACATTCATCTAAGAACAGACATGAGCAAGGACATTAGATGTTCAGCAGCAGCAGCATCGGACTGTTTCAGTGTTTCTGTTTGATCACAGCCTTTTAGTGTTAAGCACATGCATTAAGTGATGACCCTACATTAATAGAAGTGAAAGGCACAATGCTGCTGAATCATGCCTCTCTCTTCAAGGGCAGGCTTTTATTCTGCATGAGACTGTTTGATCTTTAGAAAGAAAAATCATACAGGGGTTTTGTAACGGCCTTTTTCTAAAAGAGATTATACGTGCAGTGCTATAAGGACAAGCTAGTAGACTTTATGTGTATCAGTAAATGGTCTCCATTTCTGTGTCTGATGTATGCTTTGGAGACACTGGCAATGACCAAAAGACATGAGGTGTAGCTGGAGGTGGCAGAGTTAAAGATGTTAAGATTTTCATTGGGAGTAACGAGGAGGGACAGGATTAGAAATGAGTATATCAGAGGGACAGCTCAGGTTGAGCAGTTCAGAATCAGAATCAGGTGTATTGCCATTATTCATGTAGTACACAAACTAGGAATTTGTCTTGATGCCATGCTGCAACATTAAAAACATGATGAGAAAAAGAGATAAACTAAAAAACTAAAGGACTGAAAACATGCAATAAGTGTAGAAAAATAAGTAATAATAAGTAATAATGATAATAATAATAATAACAATACTAGTAATAATGAGTAGTACTAGTCAAGGCAGTTTTAAAAAATTAGCAAGTAGCAGATAATGTGAAGTACCACATAGTGCAGTCGATAATGGAACAGAAAACAGTGATGAATGACGTGAGTCTGGTTGAGCTGCTGTATATAGTGCACGAGAGTCAAAAAGTCACTTAATGTTCAGCAGTCTGATGGCAGAGGGGAAAAAGCTGTTCATGTGCCGGGAGGTTTTAGTCCGAATGGACCGAAGTCTTCTACCTGAGGGGAGGGGAGCAAACAGTACGTGACCAGGATGTGAAGGATCGGCTATGATCCGGCCAGCACGCCTCCGGGTCCTGGAGATGTACAGGTCCTGGAGAGATGGGAGCTCGCAGCCTATCACCTTCTCAGCAGTGCGCACGATGCGCTGCAGCCTTAGTCTGTCCCTGGCAGTGGCTTCTGCGTACCACACAGTTATGGAAGAGGTGAGGATGGACTCGATGATGGCCGTGTAGAACTGCACTAACATCTTGGTGGGTAGCTTGAGCTTCCTCAGCTGCCGCAGAAAGAACATCCTCTGCTGGGCCTTTTTGATGAGGGAGCTGATGGTTGGCTCCCATTTGAGGTCTCAGGTGATGGTGGTGCCCAAGAAGCGGAAGGAATCTGCGATGGTGATGGGAGAGCCTGTGATGGTGAGGGGGAGCAGGGGGGTTGTGACTTTCCTGAAGTCCACAATCATCTCCGCTGTCTTCAGAGCATTCAGCTGCAGGTTGTTGTGGCTGCACCAGGACACCAGCTGGGCCACCTCTTCCCTGTAGGCGGACTCGTCGCCGTTGGAGATGAGCCCGATGAGGGTGGTGTCGTCCGCAAACTTAATCAGCTTAACAGACTGGTGGGAGGAGGTGCAGGAGTTGGTATAAAGGGAGAAGAGTAGGGGGGAAAGTACACAGCCCTGGGGTGATCCAATGCTGATGCTAACAGAGTCTGAGACAGACTTCCCCAGCCGCACATGCTGTCTCCGGTCCGTCAGGAAGTCGGTGATCCACCTGCAGAGGGAGTCAGGCACGTTGAGCAGGGACAGCTTGTCCTGGAGCAGATCGGGGCGGATGGTGTTGAATGCGGAGCTGAAGTCCACAAACAGAATCCTGGCGTAGGTTCCCGGGGAGTCCAGGTGCTGCAGGATGGAGTGGAGGGCCAGGTTGACTGCGTCATCCACAGACCTGTTAGCACGGTAGGCAAACTGCAGCGGGTCTAGGAGGGGTGTGGTGATGGACTTGAGGTGAGACAGGACCAGGCGCTCAAAGGACTTCATGACTACAGAGGTGAGCGCTACAGGTCTGAAGTCGTTAAGTCCAGCAATCCGTGGCTTCTTGGGGACAGGGATGATGGTGGAGGATTTGAGGCAGGTCGGTACGTGACATTGCTTAAGGGAGGTGTTAAAAATGTCTGTGAAGACAGAAGCCAGCTCTTTCGCACAGTGTCTCAGGGTGGAGGGAGACACACCGTCCGGCCCGGGGGCCTTGCGCGGGTTCAGTCTGGAGAACTGTCTGTGCACGTCCTGCTCACTGATGACAAGGGGAGGGGAGGAGGAGGAGGAGGAGGGGGGGGACCGCTTTTGATGAATTAGGGGCTGAGGAGGCAGAGGAGCTGGGTGGAGTGGGTGAGTTGGACACAGCTGACGAGGTGTCAAAACGGGCGTAATGTTGGGACAGTTTTTGACAAAGGGCTTTGTCATCCTGACCTTTAGAAGCCTGAGGCCGATAGTTGGTGATTTGCCTCAGTCCTCTCCACACAGAAGCCGAGTCATTAGCAGTGAATTGCTGCTGGAGTTTCTCAGAATACACAGATTTAGCTCTCCTCAGCTCTCTGTTAAACTGATATTTGACCTCTCTGTAGCAGTCCCTGTCTCCACTTTTCAACGCTGCTTCCTTCTCTTTCCTGATCCGTCTGAGCTTAGCTGTGAACCAGGGCTTGTCATTAGAATATCTCACCCTGGTGCGCGATGGGAGAATGTCCTCCTCACAGAAGTTGATATATGAGTTCACAGTGTCTGTGTACTCATTAAGATCATGTGTGGCTCTTTTAAACATGCCCCAGTCAGTTATTTCCATGCATGTGTTCAGTTTCTCTCCAGCTTCACTGGTCAATTTCTTTGTGGTGGTCACAACAGGTTTAGTGAGTTTCAGTCTTTGTCTGTATGTGGGGATGAGGTGGACCATCACGTGATCAGATAGACCCAGCGCAGCGCGGGGAACAGCGCGATATGCGTCTTTCACTGTGGTGTAACAGTGATCCAGCGTGTTATTTCCTCTGGTTGGACATTTAATAAACTGTTTGTAGCGGGGGAGCTCGTGACTCAGATTGCTCTGGTTAAAATCGCCCAACACAATAACCAGGGAGTCTGGAAAGTTCCGCTCCGTAAGTTGGATGTGATCTGCGAGCACGCGCTGTGCTTCACGCGTGTCCGCGTCGGGAGGGACGTGCACAGCGGCGAGGATGAATGAGGCAAACTCGCGCGGGGAATAAAATGGCTTGCAGTTAATAAAAAGAAATTCCAGGGCGGGAGAACAGTGTTTGGAAATCACCGTTACATCAGAGCACCAGCTGTTGTTAATATAGAAGCACACTCCTCCTCCAATAGACTTACCGGAGAGCTCTGTGACGCGATCTGCACGATACAGCTGAAATCCCTCGAGGCTGATTGCGCAATCTGGAATGTTCCATTTAAGCCAGGTCTCAGAGAAACAGATGACAGACGAGGAAACAAGGTCCTTGAATTGCATCAGCAGTCTTAATTCTTCTACCTTGTTCGAGAGAGAATTGGCATTGGATAGAAATATGCCAGGCAAGGCTGTTCGCATGCCTCTTTTCCGGAGCCGAGCGAGAATCCCCCCTCTCTTTCCTCTTTTCCGCCATCTTGCTTTTTTGGCCAGACAATGGATCAGATCGGCGGCAGGAGCTAAAAAAAACTGGAAGAAGGTCCATGGGAGTGAGAGTCCTGATATTTAATAGTTCTTCACGGGTGTATGAACCGGCAGACACACAATCAATGAACAAAAACAGACAAATTATAAAAATTAAAGAGCAGCGAGGCACCATGGCGGCCGCTGTGGGTGCCATCTTGGAAAAAAAAAAGTTTGGAGACAAAGTAAGAGAGACAAGGCTGAGATGGTTTGGACATGTGCAGAGGACGGATAGCAGAGATGCTGGACAAAGGATGTTGAAGATGGAGCTGCCAGGCAGGAGGAAAAAGGTAAGACCACAGAGAAGATTCATGGATGTAGTGAAGGAGGACATGGAGAGGGTTGGTGTTAGTAACTACTTTATTAATGCTGATTTTACACAGCTGTTTCAATGTAAGATACTTCTTTAACTCTTACTTGAGCAAGTCTTTGTAAAGAAAATACTGTACTACTTCTAAAGTACAATATTTTAACTCATACGCTGAGGTATGTTTGATTACTGTCAGGAGCCGAGCCGACTTGGCTTCCCCCCGGCTCGGTCCTGATGTCTCTGTGGGTTTAGGTACCACTGTGTATGTGCATATTATGTATTCTGTGCTGTTTCCATATCCATAGCCACTGCCTGACTGGTAGCTGTTAGACAGCCGCTGTAACCTACTTTCTGTGAGCACTGCTGACAGTCTGCCGGTCCGGCCACACCCCCTCTCTCTCATTTCCATCAGCTGTTCCCAGCCCTGTTAATCATCTTTCCCAGTCCTCGCCCAGGTGTTCCTCATTACACCATAACCAGCAGAGCATGTACTTAAGCACCTTTTGCCAGTCACGCACTGCTGGGTCTTTGTCTAAGTGATCGTCTGCCTGCTTGGGTGTGCATCAGTGAACTGTCAACTCCTCTACGGCGTGTATCCACTCCGCACAGCCCGTGGTTCTCCTGCGTCCCCAAAGCGATTCCGGCTGTGGGACGCCAGCGTGGATACACGCCTCATCTCATGCGTTCGTGGGGCAATGTCAGCCCCCGAACGTCCACTCTAAGTGTTAGTTGCATACCTGTCAAGGCATACCTCATGCCTCCCTTATTGGGGGGGCTTTCACACCTATACTGAGTACTTAAAAACTGTATTTATCGGCAGATGAAAGAAAACTGAAGCAAAAAAAAACAAAAAACAAACAAAAACCAACCAAACAACAACAATTGCAACATGAACCATTTCAAACATATTTATTCAAATGTACACTTATATGGACACAATCTTGAGCCATAACTTTTTGGTAATGTGAAAATAATAAGCCAAGTAGCACAAAATAAATAAATAAATAAATAAATGATATTAATAATAAATAAATAAAAAATAAATAAAAAAACAATATTTTTCAAATTTACATTAGCACAAGGTAGATTGCTTAATTTGAAAGTACACAATAAGAATAATTCTGAATATAGTTCTTAATTGTCAGCTAGATATACAGTGGGGAAAAAAGTATTTAGTCAGCCACCAATTGTGCAAGTTCTCCCACTTAAAAGATGAGAGAGGTCTCCAATTTTCATCATAGGTATACCTCAACTATGAGAGACAAAATGAGAAAAAAAAAATCCAGAAAATCACATTGAAGGATTCAATGTGATTTCAACAGTTTCAACATTCAACAGTTTTCTCAAGAGACGATCCATTTCAGGGAGGAGACTGCCTATCTTGCTCTTGTCTGCTTGAAAGATGGTGTTGAAGTTGTTGATGATAGGCAGGATGAACTTCATGAAGAGCAGAAGAAGTTCTGTGAGGGGGTCATGTAGCCTCTTGCTGATGGACTTGACTTTGCCTGGCTTCTCAACATCCTCATGGCTGGCAAAGTATGACTTGAGGGCAGGAAGCTGTGATAGCGTTCTGTTGCCAACTTTCTCCAGTGACAGCCAGCGAGTCGGGCAATGCTTGAGTATTTTCTCTTCTTCTACCTGAAACATATTATAAAGAAATATTGTAAGTCTACCTTAGCACTACATGTAGTGTTTGACAAATAATGAAAGCATATTAACGGCACTGTTATTATGTTGCCTGTTATCATGAAATGCAGGTTTCTCATTAAACTCTGTTTTACTTTATGGAACAAATACCTTGGATTTAACATCTGACTTACCTCAGTGAATTGCTGGAATTCCTTGAAGTCCGTCAGTCTCTTGGAGCTGTTGTGGAAGAAATAGAAGATATCGACTAGGAAATCATCCAGCTTCATGGGCAGCGCTTTCACTCCAGCTTTAACGCACAGGTTAGCCAGATGACATATGCAGCCAATGCTGAAACAAAAGCAGAATGGATTTTTGTTTCATAAGTTAAGTATCAGAAATAATTCTCTTTGAAATTGTGTTAATAATCGTCGGCCTCCGTCGGTCTATGATGACCATGGAAGAGAATCCTAAATGTCTACTCTGCTGGAACAGCACCGCCTGTGGCTGAACAGGCCGATGCGCACCGGTGTTCTACCTTCCAGCGTTGGGCGTTGGTAGGATTCAAGCCTGGGCAGGAAGATATGGAGGACAAGATGTTACCCATGCAGCATGTCCCCTCTCTCCACGTCACTGATGAATCCAAAGGAACAGCAGGGCTGCTATAGTTTGGCACCACCGCCGTCGCAGGAGCTGCCAGAACGATATTGAGCACAACAGAGAACTGCCTTAGGGGCTCCGACTCCGGATTTTTCCTCAGGGTTGACTCCCGAAGCCTTTCCCATGACCGGGTGTGCCGCAAGGCAGCGGAGGTTTGAAATCAGGGTTTACCTTCCCCTAGATGGGCTACCTTACCAGGTTGACGAGCCACCATCTACCCGAAGCATCTGGTTTTAAGGCGCCAGATAATAATAATTGTTAATAATAATAACAATGAAAATATCAATCTTATTCAGCTCTTTCAATATAATGCTATACATTCAGATGTAAAGCAAAGTTCCAAGATACAAAATAACAGTACACTATAGGGGATTTGGGCTACCTCTAAGCATGTTTGTTCAGATTTTAAAGCATTTTTTTGTTATATTTAGGTAATATTTGAAGTTGAATAATACCGCCCATACCTGAAAACATTTGGAGATTTCTCCTTCAGTCTGGAAAGGACAGAATTGTCTCGACCCACCATTGTGTTGCAATTTTCCGAAGCAAAGCCCACAACATTCTCCCATGGAATATTGTGCAATCTAAAAAAATACATAAATAAATAATAAATAAAAGAATTTGGTCAAAAGTGGTTTGTATGCTAGCAAAAAAAAAAAAAAAAAAATCCATTTCGTACCTCATGAAGTTGTCAATTTCCGCAAAAATGTCAGTGGCTTTTCCCGATGCTGGAATGGGCATGTCCAGCAGCCTGGTCTTGGACATCTCCCCATCAAAAATTCTTGCAAGGATGACGAGACGCTTTTCGGTGTTCTTGTCGTTGCTCTCATCGACCATGATTGAGAAAGGCCCCTTCCTGCATGCTTCTATGACTTGTTCTGTGTAGGCAGGCACCAGGCTCTCTTTGATGATCATGGTCGTTTTGGTTCTTTTGCAAGCAAAGTCTTGAGCGCTCTTGCTGTCAGGAAACAATGTTGACACCAAATCACTGAAGTGATCTACCACCGATGGGGGTAGATTGTGCTCTGCCACAAAATGACAAAACATCACTTCTGCTAGTGATGCATTGGATTTGGAAGGCATCGGTTCTCTCACTGGCTGAAAATGTTCATCCGGCAACGATCGATACGTTTTCGATTTGGCTACACAGTTTTTGTGGCCCTGTGTAGCAAAGTGCGACTTCAGGTCGAAATTCCCCGATGCAGTCACTTTTATGCTCTTCCTACATGGAACACAGAAGGAGTGTGTAGGGCCCTCTGGAGAAGCCTTTATCCATCCAGCGTATTTTCCCTTCTCAAAGCTCGGACTCTCCCATTCTTTTCGGTGACGTCCAGTCCCTCGATTTCCCTTTTCTTCAAGCTCTTTTTTCTTCGCCGGCGGCGCGCTGCATGAAGCCATTTTGAAAATCACAAAAAGACTGCTTAGGTGCGCTTGTGGAGGATCGAAATAAGTGCAGGCGGACACGGCGAACTGCTTTATTCATCCTCCATCACGAGGCTCACCCAGCGCTGTGGCAGCACGCTGGAGCGAGCCCTGCGTCTCAAAGTCAGCAACAAGCAATGCGAGTGATCAAAAAGAGAGAGAGCAAGAGATATGCAGTCAACTTATATACCCGGCTACAGACAATGCAAGTGTAACGGATGCCAACTAGTACTGTTCGGTGTAGAACGTTAGTAAACCTCCCTCCCAAAGCCTCATACAGTATCGGTAGCGCTGAGCTATCGGTCGGACCTTTAGCTCAGCGCGATCGTGCTGTGTCTGCCATGCTCGAACTGTGTAGTTGACTGAGAGGTCGCGGGTTCGTGTCCCGAGTGGGGCGAACTGTGCAGGATGATCTCTGTCACACATGCATGGCACATTAGCATCACAGTATACAGCAGGGAAGCATGGACATTTGCATTAGAGTCACACATATCAGCCGCAGGATTACTGGTGCCGTAATTCCTCTCTGTTCCGGAGCTGCAGGACAAAAGAGGGTGCGAGGTGCATCTGCATAATGATCAGTCCATACCTCTCACTGTTATGATAATTGCTCACACTGAGCGCTCTGCCAGCCCCGTAGGTTGTGGGGGTCACCACATGCTCAATTTCGCCAGGCATCGAATTACTGTTCAGTTGATTTTAGGTTCTCTCAATAATTTTTTTTTTCGCTGTATATTTTTCTTTTTGGCGTACAGAAATGGCAATATGCCCGTATTTACTAAAATTGCATTTTCCCCGTATTAAAATATGGCGAAACCGTATCACTTGATGGGTATGGAGTTGTACCTTTTGTAAGTCTTTATGTTAATAAATGTGTGTTGGTGGAACCCTGCTCGTAAATCCTCATTATTTCACCCCTCGCCATGCGCAGTGGAAAAGCGCATGGGAGGGTTCATGACAATTAGTTATTTTTAAAAAACTGGTTAGAAATGTGCACGTTTATACAGTAATAACTTAATAGTAATATTAGTAATAACTTAATATCTGCATCTTTTATCATTTTAGTAAATGAATAATTTCGGTACACTGAAATCAAATTGCTCTATAATTGCTCAGTTGTAAAGCAACTTTGGACATGTCACGTCGCATCAAAGCGTTACCTTGTTCGCTTTTGTTTGTTTTTATTAACTTCGTTTTTAATTTTTTATCTCTTTTTACTGATATTAGCTTTTTACTTAGTGTTAGCTTAGTGTTGGCCCAGCAGAAAGCCCGATTGGCACACAGGTGAACCAGACCCCGGGCAGGGCTGTTTTCACCAGGCTAGGCTAACCTGTTTTTAGCTGTTTTTAGCTTGCTAGCTAGGCTAGGCTAACCTGTTTTTAGCTGTTTTTAGCTAGCTAGCTATCCACTTCTGGCCTGGAACATCATGACTCCATCCCCATCGTGTGTCAGCTGTGTGTTCCTCCTTAAGAAGGTTTCTGAGTTGGAAGTGAGACTCTCCAACCTCTATAAGATTCGGGAGGCTGAAGACCACCAAGACACTGTAATCCTCGGGACAACATCTGCCCCGGCAACCGACTTTCAGCTAGCAGAGACAACTACTTACCTGGGTGAATTCAGCACATCGCCATCCACTTCCACCCCTAGTCTGGTCTCCTCAGCTGTCCAGGACCCCAGCAATAAACACTGGCTTCAGCTCGGAGCTAAACCCAAAGCCCCAGGTGGTCTTTCACATCCTCAATGCGCACCCTGGACTTTGGTTGGGCCAACTAGCAAACATCGGGGATTGACCAGACATGGCTGCGCTTCCTCTCTTCCCTTGCTGTTGGAAAACAGATTCAACATCTTTTCCCTGGAAGATTTTCCCCACCTGGATGTCAATCATCCTCCCATGGCCCCCCTCCCCCTCCTCCTTCAGCAGCAGCCCAAATTCGCAAGCCCCGGATTAAAACTACTTTAGGTGTGCCAAACTATACACCAGCTCCAAAAAGAAGAGAGCACATCACCCCGCCATCACAACAACATCAGCAAAATTATCCACCATTTCAGAAACCACCGGCAAGGCTCCCCCAGACGACGTTGGTAATTTGTGATTCGATTATGAGGAACGTCAGAAGCAGGTACTGTGTCACTAATTTTTTTCCTGGGGCTGAAGTGTCAGACATCGGGGCTCTTACCCCTGACCTGTTAAATGAATTCCCCCACGCTAAAACTCTCATTGTACATGTTGGATGCAACAACAACCCAGATGAAGCGTTGGAGATCTTAAAGAGTGACTTCAGGAGCCTTCTGTCCACTCTTATGAACCGTGGCAGACGTGTGTTTATTTCAGGGCCCTTGGCCCCTTTCAGACGAAGTTTCAGTTATTTTAGCAGAACTCTCAGCCTTAATACCTGGTTGTGTTCTACATGTCCTACTTTTAACTTTGGTTTTATAGACAATTTCAACCTGTTTTGGAACCGCCCATCATTTATGAGGCCAGATGGCATCCATCCAAACAGACTTGGTGCACGTGTTTTAAGGGACAATCTGTTCTATTCCATTCAGTGTTTTTTAGTACAGTGACTGAAATTTGGTGCGTTAATGCACGCCGAAGTTCCTGGGTCTGCCAACCAGCCCTTCTTTGTTTCCACTTCTCATATTAATCCTATTAATTCAAATAATTCTCACTGTTTAGATTTGTCTTCATTTCATAACCCCATAGAGATTGTGTCTGTGTCCCGTTACCCAAAATATTATAACTCAAGACAAATACAACATAACTTGACAAATTCACCCCTTTCTGCAGCTCCTTCTCATCCGCCACCCCTCAATTTAGCCCGTCTTCCCCCTCAGAGAACCTTTGTCTACTCCCCCCAAAGTTAATAAAAATATAATGTATAATCATCCTAAAGTGATTAAACAAAAAGTTGGTCAATCTCAAATTAAACATCAAGTCTCTAAATTTAATAATTTGGCCTCTATTCCTCCTCATAATGTGAAAATTAAATATGGTTTGTTTAATATTAGGTCTCTAACTCCCAAGTCTCTACTAGTCCATGATCTATTAATTGATCATCAGATTGATTTAATATCCCTTACAGAGACTTGGTTAGGGCAAGACAATTATGTTGGTTTAAATGAATCAACTCCCTCTGGTTATCTAAACTATCATAATCCCAGATGTTCTGGTCGTAGAGGTGGAGTAGCGGCAATTTACCATTCTAAATTACTAGTTTATGTAAAGCAAAAAATATGTTTTGATTCCTCTGAAGGCCTGGTCTTCAGCATTGGGCATGTTAGCAATCTTAGCTTAAACCCAGTTTTCTTTGCCATAGTTTACTGTCCTCCCTCAGCCTACTAAGAGTTTTTATCCGAATTTGCCGAATTTCTAGCTGATTTAGTGCTGAAATCAGATAGAATAATTATAGTAGGGAATTTTAATATACATGTTGATGTACTAGATAGTGACTGTCTTAATAAGGCATTCAATTCAATTTTAGACTCAATGGGGTTTTCCCAGAAAGTAGAAAATTCTACCCATTATCTCCACCACACATTGGACCTTGTTCTGACTTATGGTATAGAAATAGAAAATCTGGTAGTGTCTCCTCATAATCCTGTACTGTCAGACCATTGTCTGTTAATCTTTGATTTCACTATTTCTGATTATTTGACTCCTAAAGAAAAAAATTACTACAGCAGATGTCTTTCAGATGATGCTGTTACCAAATTTTTGCAGATTGTCTCCTCTATACCATGGGTCAACACAACGGAAATAAAAGATGGAGAGCTTGCTCCTTCAGCAATTGATAGCATGATAGATAGTGTTACAGCCTTTCTGCATCAGAATCTAGAGTTGGTGGCCCCATTAAAAAAAGAAAAAGTCTAATCAGAGATTTCTAACTCCTTGGTTCAACACAGAAACTCATAGCTTAAAACAGAAGACTCATCAATTAGAAAGAAAATGGTGATCCACTAATTTAGATGAGTTCTATTTAGCTTGGAGAAATCATCTCCTAATTTATAAAAAATCTCTTAGAAAAGCTAGAACAAGTTATTACTCTGCATTAATAGAAGAGAACAAGAATAACCCCAGGTTTCTTTTCAGCACTGTAGCCAGGCTGACAAAGAGTCAGGACTCTATCAATCCTCGCATCCCCCTTGAGCTACTAGTCAGGACTTTTTGAACTTTTTCAGTCATAAAATTTTATCTATTAGAGATAAAATCAATCAGATTTTTCCCACTGTAAACTTAAGTACAGCAACTACTACAACTCCTTCAATTGATGTCTGTTTAGATAAGTTTACTCCAATTGACCTTTTAGAGTTAGATAAAATAATCTCATCCAAGCCTTCTACTTGTCTTTTAGACCCTATTCCTACCAGGTTATTTAAAAAAGTCTTCCCATTTATTGGTAGCCGTATTTTTCAAATAATCAATTCTTCTTTAACTTTAGGTCATGTTCCGCAGGCATTTAAAATTGCTGTAATTAAACCCTTACTCAAAAAGCCAACGCTTGGCCCAGGAGTTTTAGTTAACTATCGACCAATCTCTAATCTGCCTTTCATTTAAAAAATCTTAGAAAGAGTTGTTGCTTTGCAATTATTTGACCACTTGCAGGGAAATGGTTGATTTGAAGAGTTTCAATCTGGGTTCAAGATTCATCATAGTACTGAAACAGCCTTAGTGAAGGTCACAAATGACCTTATCGCGTCTGATAATGGACTTGTTTCTGTACTTGTCCTTTTAGATCTTAATGCAGCCTTTGATACTATCGATCATGATATTCTACTTGATAGATTAGAACACTGTGTTGGACTAAATGGTATGTGCCAAGATTAGGAACATCTTGTCTCAGAGTGATGCTGAGAAACTGATCCACGCTTTTGTTAGCTCTAGATTAGATTATTGTAACTCGTTATAATCAGGTTGTCCTAAAATATCTTTAAAAAGTCTTCAGTTGATCCAAAACGCTGCAGTTTTAACAGGTACTAGAATGAGAGATCATATCTCTCCGGTTCTGGCCTCCCTTCATTGGCTTCCCATAGAGTTCAGAATTAAGTTTAAAATCCTTCTTCTCACTTACAAATCTCTAAACAATCAGGCCCCTTTTTATGTAAAAGATCTGATACTACCCTATTATCCTAACAGAGCACTACACTCCCAAAATGCTGGATTACTTGTAATACTTAGAATCTCCAAAAGTACAATGAAAGGCAGAGCCTTCTTTTATCAAGCTCCTTTCCTGTGGAACCAGTTACCAATCTGGGTTTGGGAGTCAGACACGATCTATGTTTTTAAGAGCAGGTTAAAAACCTTCCTCTTCAATATAGCCTACAATTAGGGAGGGATCTTGTGTCTCTTAACCCTCCCTTTGTTTTGCTGTTAATAGATCTAGACTGCCGGGCAACCTCCAATAATGTACTCGGCTTCTCTCTGTTAATGTTTGCTCTCTTTATGTCTGTTCTTTCCATCTTCTCTATCCCCTCACCCCCAGTCAGTCGCAGCAGATGACTGCCCCTCCCTGAGCCTGGTTCTGCTAGAGTTTTTTTTCCTGTTAAAAGGGAGTTTTTCCTCTCCACCGTCCCCAAGTGCTTGCTCACAGGGGATCGCCTAATTGCTTGGGTCTTTCTGCAATTGTGGGGTTTCCCCTACATTTGAAAGTGCTATGAGATGACTGTTGTTGTGAAATGGCACGATATAAATAAAGTTGAATTGAACAAGAAAAAGTTGCAAATTTATTAGAAAATCATATTAAATTATCAGTAAAGTGGCAAATTTCTACAAAAAAGTCAGAAAGAATAAAGAAAAGAGTATTTTCATATTTTCATTATAAAAGTGTCACAAATTTAAGAGAAACTTAATTGATGAGGAAAAAAGGAAAAACTTGAAAATTTATAAGTAAATATGTGAAATTTACTTAAGTATAAAATTTACAGGAAAAGATTTACAAATGTATGAAAAAAAGTGAACTGGTCAGGGTCAAACGTTGTTTTTTATTTTTTTTTATTTTACCTTTATTTAACCAGGAAAAAAACCCCGTTGAGATTAAAAACCTCTTTTTCAAGGGAGTCCTGGCCAAGCTGTGCAAAAATGTTGTTAGCACTACATTTTTATTTTCAAGTATTTTTAGATACTGCCTTATTCTTGTTCAAATCTATCACTACTTGTACGTGAACAATTAACATTATACAACAGTTCCGGTGGAGCAATTTGACTGGACAATGGAGACTGCAGGAGTTACGGTAATCTACAATAATTGCACTCCAGCATTTCATTGGATATGTAGCACTTCACTTCAAAGGTGTTCATGTAACTGTTAATTACTAACAGTAATTTACTGTCAAGTCTACAGACTTGAGAATTTAAATACTGTGTTGGATGCCTTAATTTCCACAGTGATGCCCTGTTTGAAAAGCAGTTACAGTTTCAGCCATCTCTGATCTGGAAGTCCTGTCCTTTTAAACATCTGACAACATAGTTTACGTCTGTTTAAACAAAACAGACAGGCTAGAGTTTAATTTATTAACTCAATTAGAGAACCACAATACCGTTGTGGTGATGGACTCTTAGTTTCATCTGAAAATGCCAAGAAAAAGTGAGTGAGGTGTGCCGAAGCCAAATTGCTAGCATGCAAATGAGCCACCGGCATTGATCTGGGCCTTTCTGCGGTATAGACTCAACAGGTGACCCGTCTGTATTTAGGTGCTTAGCAACAGTTATTGGCTACATTTAGAAGGAACTATTTTTTTCTCAGCTGTGCAAAATAACTGGTTAAACAACAAATCATAATATTTTTTCCAGCATTGCTGTCCTCTAATAATTGTGCTTGCGGAGCTGTTGTATAAAAGCGTTGGGCATTAGATGTATCACACCCACAGTTACAATATATTCATTGATACCATTCTCTCTCTCGTGAAATACTCTACTTTGGCACAAATAAAGCTACAGTCACAGAGATTCTTGTGAGTGATGGGTTCATAAGAATCTCCCAGTTTCTATGAATTCTGGAGTTCACAGACATTCGTGGAGGGAGCATAGTTTCTTACAACTGCTGTTCAATTCGCAAGAGCAACTTAGTTTAGTTTATTGGCTTATTTGTCAGGGAGCATGTACAGAAAAACATTAAACACTGGAGACACTGTGGAGACTCCAGTTGGAGACTCTAAATTGGCCCTAGGTGTGAATGTGTGTGTGAATGGTAAAGGGATAGTGCCGTACCGTGGCTTCTTCATCCATCCGGGTGGATGCCCTCAATTTCCCCTCTGGGGATCAATAAAGTATACAAAATAAAAAAAAAAAAAACATAGGGTAAAGATGCTCTGTACCAGATTATAGCGTTCTCATTACTACTACAACTACAACTTGAGGCATTCTTGAGAAATGAGGTGCTTTTCTGTCATACGATGGCCCTAGAGTTCTTACGTTCCTCATAAAGGTGCCTTGGGATCTTCCTACAGCATATTTATTGCCATCATACGAAAATTTTTGTGCAACTCACGGCACTCTCAAGTCATTGGCAGGAAGACCTTAGGGCTTTTAGCACATTTTGTTGGTACAAATGCCACACAAATGATGTACTCCCACCTTAAGAGCACCTCACTGCTACCTTACGCACACTGTACAACTCTCCATAGGAACGGGGAGTCGTACGGTATTTCCTATGACCGCTGTAATGGACGTAGTTCTTGAGACATACTTATGGTCAACACCTTGCATAGTTCTTGCATTGTTCCTATGGCATTCATATGGCCACCCTATGATGAGGGGTTTTCGTGAGGCATTCTTAAAAATCTTGGACAAGACCATCGCCCTGGCCACAAACTTACGAACGGTCTATGAACGCTAGATTCTCCTACAACCCCCTTAAGAAGGCCATACGAAATGGTCCAAAAATCATTTGCAAGGTTTTCGCAGCTATTCATAAGGGCTTTTGTGACCGTAGCTTAAAATTAATGGCTACTTGACCTACCTCTAGTAATAACTACCATGACATATTAAATGGCAAATGGCGTTCATTTATATAGCACTTTTTCCTCATCTCTAGATGACCAAAGTGCTTTACAGATCCTGCTATCCACCCATTCACACACACATTCACACACGTATGGCGGCAGAGCCGCATTACACAGGGGGTGGCCTGATGCACCAGGAGCAATATTAAAGCATATCAAATGTGTATGTGAAAAGATAAATACTTATGCTATTATATATTTTATGTTATATTTTAATTTGCTTTATGTGTGACAATCACAATACTGTATAAAAAAAATCTAGCTTTCCTTGGAGTGTTTGTTTTTCACTAATACTGAAAAAATAATACGGTGCTAGCAACAAAAAGCCCAAAGAGAAGCTGTTTATATTTGATGGGTAAGAGAAAAAAATCTAAACGGTGAACTGATGTCTGTTTGGGGAGGGATGGACATAAAGGGCAAATATGAAAAGCACAGGTGGTTAAAGCTGCCTGCACTGAGATGGGTTTTTGTCTCTGAATGATGGAGCAGAAAAATCCAGACACGCAGGTTTAACATTGTTTTGAGGGAAGAAACTGCCGTCGCCCATTCATTCACCTGTTTTATTGTCCTTCCTATCCTTTGGTTTAACATCTTTGTCTCTGTGCAGCTTCCACTGCTGTGAAGAAAAACACAAAGCTGGAAACCAGTCTGATTTTTTTTTTCTTGTTTCCTTTTCACTTTTAAGTCATTGTCTTTCTTTTTGTCACATCATATACAACACTTTGGTACACCATCTCAAAGATACTTGAGTCTGTTTTAAAGGGCTCATTGACTGCATTTTTTCCACATGTTAACAGCTCACTCATGTCTTAATCAAGTGTTTCTGAAAAATTTTGTTCACATTGTCTTTAATTTTTTAATTACTGAAGCAAATTTATTTTGTATTTTTTCTGGCTTTCTTGAAACGCTCTGATTTAAAGCCTGTCACTTTAAGAAACATCCTTCACCTATTCAACTCCACCCTCCCTCTTACGTCAGTGAGCCATTAGCTGACTAGCTTCTAGCCTTTAGCTTCTAGCCTCCTTCTAGCTCGGATGAGTGGTACTGGTTCACTGATCCACAGTCGATGATGTATCCTGCATCACTCTGACCCATTTTCCAATAATTTTGATGTGATTCCACAACAAATTGATAGCACTGTGTGCCAGGTGGCCCCCCGATTGCGGCAACTGACCTGGCCTTGGACCTGAGGTGAAGCTTGCCGAGCCGAGCTGCCGAGCCACAAGATCTCAGAGAGCAATGTCTCACTCTGCGGGACTCTACTTTGCTCCCACAGCCAGCTGGGGGATGCCGCATCACGAGGCGGCTCACCTACAACGCTTGTGCAGAGCCCCAGAGGACGGTGGGGGAGCTGGCTGTGAGAACCAGCAGCATCCAACCAGCAGCCTCAGATCCCAGGTCAGTTGCCACAACCAGTGCACAGTGTTGGCGATTTGCTGTGGAATCAAGGCAAAATTACTGGTAGATGGGCTGAAGCGATGTGAAATGTATTGTTGACTGTGGACCGGTGAACCAGGTGATAACAGGGATGCTATTAGGGTGACTAAGATCTGAGAAAAATAACAACATACTGTAAGCTGCACTTGGTGTCAGCCTCCTGGTACTAGTGTTAGCTGGAGGCTAATAGGTTACCTTTAGCACCCCTTCCATCTACATGATAGACAGCTAGGCGGGCCAATAATAGAGCAGTGTGTGGGTCTCAAGGACAGTGGTGTGTTGGCTTTGTCAAATCATGATGTATATGATTTACCCGGAAGAGTGAAAAATGTTTCTGGGAGAGAAAAACGAGATACAGGCTGTTTTTTTTTGTTTGTTTGTTTTTTTAAGGTAATTGATTGTTTTGATATTTTTTTGGTTAAATATGTGTCTAATAGACACATTTCAGACAGTTAAAACCAACAAACACACCAGTTTTCACTCAATGAGCCCTTTAATATATTCCAGTCACCAAAGGGAATCATTTTTTGTTTTTCTTCTTCCCTGAATATTTCACAGTCACCATTGGCTCAGCAGTTCAGTCTCGCAACATTATTTCCCCAGTGAGTTATTAGAAGTCTTTCAGACAGAAGGCTGGGCTGAGACAATAACCTGGAGTGTGTTTGATGACACAAATGACTTTGGCCTTTCTCTTCCTGGAGAATAAGAAAAGAGCTGCCTCTCACACCTTCAGAGATACAGGTCACTTGCCCTCAGACCCAATCTCTTCCATGAAATTGAATTCCTTTACTGTTTGAATGAATAAAACAGCTTTGAGCAGGTGTCATTCAGATGTGAGTGGCTGGAGTTTGAAATAACACCCAGAGTCAAACACCAGCTTATTCATCTGCACCTCACCTCTTCATCCACTTAGCTCCTTTTCTCTACTTTCCACAGTTCTCTTCTTGACAAGACTTTGTCTTCTTTTACTCCATGAATTAATCCCTTCATGAACAGCACAGCGATGAGGAAAAAAAGGAGAAAGGAATTGAAAGAGTGAAGGATGATCGAATCCTAAGGCTTTAAGGCGAACGATTCTACAGTATCTTGGTGGTGTAGAATGAGCTCCATTATTGCTCTCGGGGCTCAAATTGAAAACATTACTGCTCCCATTCACAGTCCTCAGACACAGAGGATGGTCTTTATTTCCAATCTCAGGCTCCTTTCTGGTTGAGGGAGCACCATCCTCTGTGTGTGCATGTGTGTGTGTGTGTATTTGTGAGAGAGAGATTGTGTATTTTTGTTTCAGTGAGTGTGCCTCAGTAAAGTCACCGCTGCTAATGCTAGCGACATGACCTCTAGAGCCTTTCTCATCACCCCCCACACCCCACAGATGGAGAGTTCAGTGCATTTTTAAAGACTCCCTTTAATGTGGCAGAAGCTGTGGCATTGCTGTGGTGCTGACCTTGGTACGGTGGAACAACATCAGTATGCATCGTGTTTCACTAAGAAGGGCATGGTGCCACGTACTGGTGGCGGCTGTTAAAGAGTGAAATCACAGGTTCCTTATAAAGACGTGAATAAATATAGGTTTCATTCTCGAGGACTCTCGTCTGAGCCGTTCAAGTTCTTCTCTTTTTTACCAAACCCAAGGTAGAAACCTGATTCATCAAAAAATGTGGACTCTGGTTGGCAATACTGTACTGGAGGAAAAGATCTGTACACATTACAGTTTGTGAAGGGGAATAATCAATGGGAACTTGAATGCAACACAGAATCACAAAATATTGATAAGTAAGGAATTTACTGCAGAACCCGTACCAGCAAAAAAGCAGAACGCACATACACACATAACAAGAAAGAAGGAAAGAATAATTGTGTTTATTTAGGTTCTTTTTTGTTTCTTTCTTCCTTAATACCCTGTCACACCTTGATGATTTAGGCAACATTTGCCAACGTATCAAAATTTCTCTAAAACGCTGGCATACGCCCAAAATTTTAATAATAATAATGGATTAGATTTATATGGTGCTTTACATGTCAAGTGACATCTCAAAGCCCTTACAGTGAGTCCATTAGCAGTTCCATCCATCCATCCATCCATCCAGTTCCATCTGGAATTTCCCCACTGTGGGACTAATAAAGGCTTATCTTATCTTATTATTCGTTCACTCCAGACATACATTGATACTGGTAAGCTACCTATGTAGCCACAGCTGCCCTGGAGCAGACTGATGGAAACGTGACTGCCAATCTGCGCCAACGGCCTCTCCAACCACTATCGAACATTTATACCCAGTGTCATGGACACTGGAGGCAAGGTGGGTAAAGTGTCTTGCCCAGGGACACAACAGCAGGATGTTTGGGGGTAGTGGGATTTGAAATGCCAACCCTCTGGTTATTAGACAACCCGCTCTACCTTCTGAGCCACTGCCGCCCACATTTCCCTCCTCTGTTCCATTTTTGCTGAGCACCAAGCTGGACGTATGCATCGCATATCCATAACGTGTTGGATGTATACATAATGTATTAGTAACTTATATAGAACGTTTTGATAACTTATAGATAACTTATAACAATAAATGCCTAGTGTGTTGATGGCTTTCACAACTTATGCCCAACAACAGTCTAGCATATGCATGACTTATCCTAACTTATTCATAGCAGTCATGCCAATTTGCCGGCACCTCCCGATCCATGAATCCCAGGTGTGTGAGAACATGAAGGCTCCATCATCTCCAAAGACCATCTCGCAGTGGTGGGCGTGACCAACCTGGCAGACCTGTCAGATCTTTCAGGTTGGTCACACCCATGGAAAGGATAAAACAGCTGATGTGACACGTCACGAATGTCAGATGACAGTTGAAACATGTCAAGGTATAAAACATCTCTTTATTTTGTCTGAAGAGTGCCTAAGTAATGCCCTCTCTACTTCCGCACATGGGATCTTAAAACGGAAAAATTCTCCATTAAAATGAATGGCAAGAGTGAAATTATCTTTTGATCCAGATGGAATTTTGCCACGAGTTAGGTTCAGGTTCAGGTTCAGGTTCAGGTTCAGGTTACTTTATTTGTACCCGTAGGTAGATTTGTTTTGCAGTTGGTGACATCCATATTTACAAGCCACAATTACATTCAACATAGACACAAACACAGGCACACATCTTACAAAATAGGTAAATATAAAATATGTACAATATAATTTTTATAGCTTGTTCAACTCTTTACACATATGATGTGTAACTGTACATGATTGGCTGTATGGATTTGAATGACAATAAAGATGGCTTATCCTTATCCTTATGATGTGTATGTTGTTGTCTAACTGTTAAAGTATAAGGTTGTGAAAATATGTAAATTAAAAAAACTACAAACACAGATGGACGGAGCTTATGTCATTTGTTCAAAGTGTGCTTAGGGTGAAGTAACTAAGGGTGTTTTCACACCTACAGGCTGTAGTTTGTTTCAGTCGAACTCAAGTTCGTTTCCTCCATTAGTGCAGTTCATTTTGTCTGGAGAGAACATGGTAATCGCACTCAGGGGCGCACCAAAGAAACCGAACTGAGACCATCTGGAAGAGGTGGTCTCGAGTCGAATCATGGCGACCTCCGGTGCAGTCCTGCAGGTGAGAAAGGGACCGCACTAAAACAGGACAAGTGGCAAACAGTAAAACATTTTATGTCACTGTGCATACCTGATGGATCTTTGAAAATATCTGTGGCTGAGCACGTCACGGTTCTGGAGGATTAATGAATGTTAACATGTTTTTTTTTCCATCCATAGCTGCACTTCATTTTCAAGCTGTATGATTTGCCAAAAGTGGTATATGCACGTATGTAACAAACGATAACCAGGGTGAAGAAAATCCCTTGTAGATTACGTTACAATTTGCACTATTTTCTCCCTAGAAATGCATAAATGCACAGCAGTCATCCTACTTCCTGTATTTATCTTTCCTGTTCTTGCGGCAAAAAAAAAATCTGACCAATAAGAACAGAGAACATTCTGACGTAAGTCTCGTGGGATTTAACGTGACACAGTTTGGTTTGCTTGAATTTTTGCATGTGTGAAAAGGGACCGAACCAAGGAAAAAATGATACAAAGTAACAAACCTGTTAACTGATTCAGACCAAAGCAAATTAATTTAGGTGTGAAAGCACCCTAACAGTCCTCTGGATCAGCTGAAGCTCTCACAATACAAAACAGTACATTTGTGACCATGCTGGCAAAATGAGTCGCAATGAGGACATTTTCAAAACCGAGGTATTGTTATTTTCATATTCTGTATTGAAAGACCTTCAAAATGATATTTAATTTGTAGGAATTGGGCTAAAATGGACCAGCAACAAGCCAAGTTTTTTTTAAAATCTTGGCTGGTTTGAAAACTTGCATTCGATCGGTCCTGAGTTATGTCTTCTGGAAAAATTTGTATTTTTAGAAAATAGGAGTTCCAAGCTTTACAATGATACCAGGCACTGACGGGGGGTTTCCCAGGACTTGCCACCAGCAAACAAAAAAAGAATCATGATTTATGACTTCTCGTGCCTGTAGCTTGTAATTACCCGGTGCGCATTCCGACTCATTTTGCCAGCACGGGTCACATTTGTGTTTTTCTCCTCTTTGGATCCTTCTTTCATCGGTCAGGAAACAGGAGGTGAGGTTTTACTAATCTCCTGCCATGATCACGTTTGGTGATGTGGGATGATGGAAGACATTGTCCGCTAATCGATTAAACAAAAACTAAATATTACTCTGTTATTATATGAAAGCCAACAACTTTTATTATGTGGAAATTTATCGTTTAACTTGACAAACATCATATGTGTATCGCGTGGCAAAATTTGATCGGGATAAAAACATAATTTTGTTCTTGCCATTCATTTCAATGGAAATTTTTTTTCCAATTTTAGGTCCCATATGTGGAAGTAGAGGGGACGTGAAATAGACTTACTATAGAAGAACAAAACCAGTTTGATATGGACATCTGCTCACCATAGAGTCTTGACGTTTTCCTCCTGTGAACAAACGCTGCCAATATGCCATTATACAGAAGCTGCAAGTTAGCAACACATTCAGCAAGTTATACAGAGGTTCAAAGTGCATTACTCATAGGTTAGAAATGAGTTTTGGGTACGCGAGACATTATCACAAAATATTTTGACTTATGAGTAGCTTACAAGTGACATGTGCAAACGATCGTATAACTTACATATAGTGGCGTGAAAAAGTGTTTGCCCCTTCCTGATTTCTCATTTTTTTTGTATGTTTGTTACACTTAAATGTTTCAGCTCATCAAACAAATTTAAATATTAAACAAAGATAACAAAAGCAAAAACAAAATGCAGTTTTTGAATGAAGGTGTTTATTGTTAAGGGTAAAAAAAAATCCAAACCTAAATGGCCCTGTGTGGAAAAAAGCCCCCCCCCCCCCTCCCGTTAAAATATAAGTTAACTGTGGTTTATCACATCTTTGGAAAGCTGAGTTCAATTTCTCTAGCCACACCCAGGCCTGATTACTGCCACACCTGTTCTCAATCAAGAAATCACTTAAATAGGATCTACCTAACAAAGTGAAGTAGACCAAAAGATCCTCAAAAGCTAGACATCATGCTGTGATCCAAAGAAATTCAGGAACAAATGAGAAACGAAGTAATTGAGATCAATCAGTCTGGAAAAGCTTAAAAAGCCATTTCTAAAACACTGGGAGTCGAGTGAACTGCAGTGAGAGCCATTATCTACAAATGGTTAAAACATGGAACAGTGGTGAACCTTCCCAGTAGTGGCCGGCTGACCAAAATTAAGCCAAGAGTGCAGCAACGACTTATCCAAGAGGTCACAAAAGTCCTCACTACAACATCCAAAGAACTGCAGGACTGCTTGACTCAGTTAAGGTCAGTGTTCATGATTCCACCATTAGAAAGAGACTGAGCAAAAATGGCCTGCATAGCAGAGTTCCAAGACGGAAACCACTGCTGAGCAAAAAGAACATAAAGGCTTGTTTCAGTTTTGCCAGAAAACATCTTGATGATCCCCAAGACTTTTGGGAAAATACTCTGTGGACTGAAGAGAAAAAACCTGAACTTTTTGGAAGGTGGGTGTCCCATTACATCCAACGTAAAAGTAAGACAGCATTTCAGAAAAGGAACATCATACCAACAGTAAAGTATGGTGGTGGTAGTGTGATGGTCTGGGGCTGTTTTGCTGCTTCAGGACCTGGAAGACTTGCTGTGGTAAATGGAATCATGAATTCTGATGTCTACCAAAAAATCCTGAAGGAGAATGTCCGGCCATCTGTTTGTGACCTCAAGCTGAAGCACACTTGGGTTCTGCAGCAGAACAATGATCCAAACACACCAGCAAGTCCACCTCTGAATGGCTTAAGAAAAAAAACAAAATGAAGACTTTGGAGTGGACTAGTCAAACTCCTAACATGAATCCGATCGAGATGTTGTGGCATGACCTTAAAAAGGCAGTTCATGCTTGAAAACTCTCCAATGTGGCTGAATTACAACAATTCTGAAAAGATGAGTGGGCCAAAATTCCTCCACAGCGCTGTAAAAGACTCATTGCCAGTTATCGCAAACGCTTGATTGCAGTTGTTGCTGCTAAGGGTAGCCCAACTTGTTATTAGGTTTAGGGGGCAATCACTTTTTCACACAGGGCCATTTAGGTTTTAATTTAATTTTTTTTATCTCTTAGTAATAAACATCTTCATTTAAAAACTGCATTTTGTGTTTTCTTGTGTTATCTTTCTCGAATATTTAAATTTGTTTAATAACCTGAAACATTTAAGTGTGAAAAACATAAAAAAAATGAGAAATCAGGAAGGGGGCAAACACTTTTTCACACAACTGTATAACTTATGCCCGTGTATGCGCCATACCCTGGATATGTCAAAAAATGTAGTCAACATTTTTGGACGACCTAGCCTTACTACAATGTATACCAGCCTGATCTTAAAGAATTATGTTTTTTTGAGCATGGGGGGGGGGGGGGCATGAGTGCGGAAATAGACCCAAAAGCAGGTAGCAGAGAGACCAAGGTTTACCGTACAATTTGATTTTAAGTGTACAAATTAACAGTGAATAAATTGCAGCGGACAGTCTGGCAACCCTGTAATGGGAGACAGAGGTCAGTACTGGTAAAAGCTTGATAGAGCCGTAATGATTATTATCGAAGTTCGAGGAGGAGGTGAGGGGGAAGGCATGTTAGGAGGGAGAGAGAGAGAAAAGGAATGGTAGAAGTGTGGAGGTGAGAGTAGGGAAGTTTTATGTAGGGACTCTGACTGGTAAAGGCAGAGTTGGCTGATATGATGGAGAGAAGAAAGGTAGATATACTGTGTGTTCAAGAGACCAGATGGAAGGGAAGTAAGGCTAGGAACATTGGAGGTGGATTTAAACTGTTCTACCATGGTGTAGATGGGAAGGGAAATGGAGTAAGAGTAATCTTGAAGGAAGAGTATGTGAAGAGTGTTCAGGAGGTAAAGAGGGAGTCAGACAGAACCATGAGTTTGAAGATAGAAGTCAAAGGTGTGATGCTGAATGTTGTCAGTGTATATGCCCCACAAGTTGGATGTCAGGTAGAAGAGAAGGAGGAATTCTGGAGTAAGCTGGATGAAGTGGTAGAGAGTGTTCCCAGGGGAGGGAGAGTGGTGATTGGAGCGGACTTTAAAGTAGAACTGAAGTGAACAGCATTGAACGGCACTGGGTGATAGTACATACAATTATAAAGATAATTTATCATTGGCACCCCCTCCACCAATCCCGGAATCTTGGAGAAAATCGCGATTTTGAATTTCCTGCCCTGAAAAATCCGACGAATCCGCCGATTATCGGGAAGTGCAGCCGGAGTTCCGCGTGACGTCACGAATTGGGCCCAGTCCTCCATGTTTACCATTGCGAGCACGTCGACGCTGGTTGTTTTTGGTGCATTTTGTCGTGATAGTCGACGACAAAACACTTCCAACACCTGGGAAGATCTGTTCAGTGGCCAAGGAAAGCTGTCATGGCGACGAAAGAAAAGAAAGGGGGAGGAAAAGCTGCACGGTGGCGCAGTGGTTTAGCACTGTGGCAGCACAGTTTACCCTCGGCCGGGGGATCGCGGGGATCATGAGATCGTGGGTTCGATCCCAGCCCCCGACCAACAGTGAGCTGTGTGGAGTTTGCATGTTCTCCCTGTGTTGCGTGGGTTTTCTCCGGGATTTCTCCGGTTTCCTCCCGCATACCAAAAACATGTAGGTTTAGGGCGCTCGCGCACGCAGCGACCGGCAGCCGGTGGCTTGTCACCAGACTGCAAACCGAATCTACCTACGGGTACAAATAAGTAACAAAAAAAAAAAAAAAAAAAGCGACCGGGAAGCAATGCATTGCATGGTCACCAGCTGGTCACTGCACTGATTGCATCAGACCATTGGCACCACCCTCGGACCGCATTGTTCCTTTTCTACTGGAATTATTGTTATTGAAACACAAAAATCGTCTGCAGTCCAGACTTAATTTTCCTTATCCTGACACCCCAAATATGCCAAAGTAGAGAAGTAAAGACTCACCATTCTGTATTCAATAAGCGACTCTCCTCTCCATCACTGCTGCAGTCTGACTCTGAGTCGGTGCCGGAATCCCCCGACAATTCTGGCTCGAATCTGTACGGTTCGATTCCTCCCTCACTCTCTTCCTGTTCACTTGACACTCCTGCATCCTCCTCTGTCTCGTCACCGATCCTGAATGCCTCTTCACTCTGAAAACTCTGGTTTTCTTGACTGCTGGAACTGCTATCATCTGCCATTGTTGTTTTGCTAAGGGTCACACTTGTGACGTCACGCAGCGTCGTCTGCACTACTTCCAGTTTGTTTGGCACTGCCAGCCAGAGGCAAAAGTTTATCGGCTTATAGCTTGGCCATCGTACGGCCTAAAAATTTCTTTTATGTGTTGAAAAATACAATAGGTAATAAGGAATTAATCCGCTATTCTACTTTTTGCGCAAAAAGGTGGGTTCAGTTCTACTTTAATGGGCATGTAGGTGAAGGAAACAGAGGTGATGAGGAGGTCCTGGGTAGGTATGGTCGTAAGGAGAGAAATGTGGAAGGACAGATGGTTGTGGATTTTGCCAAAAGGATGGAAATGGCGGTGGTGAACACATACTTCAAGGAGAGAGAGGAACATAGGGTGACTTACAAGAGTGGAGCAAGGTGCACACAGGTGGACTACATCTTATGCAGAAGGAGAAATCTGAAAGAGATAGGAGACTGCAAGGTGGTGGCAGGGGAGAATGTCGCTAGACAACATCGGATGGTAGTCTGTAGGATGACTTTGAAGAGCAATAAGAGGAAGAGAGTGAAGGCAGAGACAAAGATTAAGTGGGGAAAGTTACAGAAGGAAGAAGGTCACACAGAGTTCAGGAAGGAGTTGATACAGGCTCTGGGTGGTAGGGAAGAATTACCAGATGACTGGGAAAGTACAGCAAAAGTATTGAGGGAAACGGGTAGAAAGGTATGTGGCGTATCCAGTGGACAGAGGAAGGAAGACAAGCAAACTTGGTAGTGGAATGAGGAGGTACAGCAAAGTATTCAAAGTAAGAGGTTAGCAAAGAAAAAGTGGGATAGTCAGGGAGATGAAGAAAGTAGACAGGAGTATTTGGAATCTAAGCGCATGGCAAAGAGAGAGGTGGCAAAGGCAAAGGAAAAGGCATATAGTGAGTTTTATGAGAGGCTGGTTCCAAGGTTGTCATAGCCAGGAGCGACACTGGGGTTAAGCTCCCAGTGCTCATAAAATGCTCCTTACGGCGTGCGTCTCGAAAAGCCTCTGACAACTAAGTCCAACTCCTAGCCTGCCCGTGTGGTTTAGTCTCTAAGCCCGGCGGAACTGCTTTTACTAATAGGAGAAGGGGCGAGGGCGGATCTCTGGCGCCTTAAAACCAGATGCTTTGGGTAGATGGTGGCTCGTCAACCTGGGAAGGTAGCCCATCTAGGGGAAGGTAAACCCTGATTTCAAATCTCCGCTGCCTTGCGGCACACCCGGTCACGGGAAAGGTTTCGGGAGTCAACCCTGAGGAAAAATCCGGAGTGCCTAAGGCAGTTCTCTGTTGTGATCAACATCGTTCTGGCAGCTCCTGCGACGGAACTGGTGCCAAACTATAGCAGCCCTGCTGTTCCTTTGGATTCATCAGTGACGTGGAGAGGGGGGACATGCTGCATGGGTAACATCTTGTCCTCCATATCTTCCTGCCCAGGCTTGAATCCTACCAACGCCCAACGCTGGAAGGTAGAACACCGGTGCGCATTGGCCTGTTCAGCCACAGGCGGTGCTGTTCCAGCAGAGTAGACGTTTAGGATTCTCATCCATGGTCATCATAGACCGACGGAGGCCGACGATAGAAGAGAGGAAGTGTGGTACTGTATGAGGAAGTCAGGAGTGGCAAAGAAGTATGTAAGGGTGGTGCAGGACGTGTATGAGGACAGCGAGACGGTGGTGAGGTGTGCTGTAGAAGTGACGGATGGATTCAATGTGGGGATGGGATTACATCAGGGATCGACTCTGAGCCTCTTCTTGTTTGCCATGGTGATGGACAGGCTGACAAATGAGGTCAGGCAGGAGTCGCCATCGACCATGATGTTTGCAGACAACATTATGATCTGTAGTGAGAACAGACACAGTCATATGATAAAATTAGGACACCCCTTTAAATTTTCAGTTCTTTATTAAGAAATGTTCACATATTTATGTTGAACCTTTTTTTAACATTTATTTTAGCCATTGTAAGTGGGACTGAATATGGGGGTGTCCTAAAAAAGATGGGGGGTATCCTAATTTTTCCTTTCTATTTGTTTAGAATCACATTTTACAGAAAATTTGAAAGAAAAAGTCTTTAATTCATTTTTAATTGTTTAGTTGCATTAAATAAATCTCCCAATATTTTTAACATTGATATTAAATATTCATATATCCAAATATGTTTAAAAAAACACAGGCTTATGCAGGGTGTCCAAATGTTTTCACATAACTGTAGCAAAAGAAAGAGAGAGAGAGAGAGAGAGAGAGAGAGAGAGAGAGAGAGAGAGAGAGAGAGATTTTTTGATTTTTCAACACACCTTTATTGTCACAAGTTCAACAGAAAAACACAACAATTAAAACAACTAAAAGAAGCAATGGAAAAGTAAAATGACTCACTGACAAGAAATCAAAGACATAAGTAACCAAACCAGGAAAACTAAAAATAAACTTGCTTCTTACATCAGGACCATACCATAGGTAATTTTCCCCTCCTTAACACAACACAGGATGTGCTTAAAGCACCACATAGCCTCAAAAGTTTCAACATTTTGCATCAGATGATAGTAATTGTAATCAATCACTATTCGAGCCTTGATCACGTCAACCAGCATGTCTTTTACTTTACAATCCAGCATTTGTTCAATTTTTCTTTTCCTGCTAACATAAATAGCCATTTTAGCCTGACCCAGGATGAAATTTAAAAGTTCACTCTTTTTCTTAGTCCTCTGTCTATATGGAAAGCCCAAGATAAAAATATGCAGGGAAAAGACTTCCCCAAACAGATAAAACAGCTTCCCCAAAAAAACAAACAACAATTGCAGTCTGTTACAGTCCAGAAAACAATGGAACACAGTTTCTTTCTGAGGACAAAATGGACAAACCTCAACAACATTTGGGTTTAAAAGAGAGATAAAAGCATTTACAGCCACAGCACCATGTAAAACTCGCCATTGTAGGTCTCCAACCTTCTTAGTTAATGGTGGTTTATAGAGTGCTCTCCAGGCAGGCCTCACCTCTGGACCCAGACCCAATGTTTCCTCCATGGTGTTTCAGCTCGACCTTTTAACTTATTCACATTTAGAATTTTCACCAAAAGTCCATACATTTTTTTTACCAGGAGAGTCACAGATGTTAATGTGTTCAGAGTTTAAAAACACACCAGTGCCATCTTTAAAATCAGGAGATAAAACACTAAAAGGAAAAGGTTCATCAGCAGTTTGCACAGAGTTTTCGCAGTGTAAAACAATAGCAGAGTGTTCTTCTGCAGACAGGCAGTCTCTCCAATCTTTCAACAAGTTCATTATAACTCTGACTGAAAAAACGCCAAGAGCCGAGCACAGGGCAACAGCATTGTCCAAGTTAGGACCACATAAATTCACCAAATGTCCCAGCGTTGTAACCTTTGCAGAAATGAACTTTTTTAAAACAGAAGGTCCTAAAACATTGTCCACATCAAAACGGGTCCCGAACACAAGTGGTTCCTTTAAAAGCCAGAAAGGCAACAAGGAAGCCTGGGGAGAGTTCTTTTTAAAAAGTCCCCAGATTTTAAAAGCACTTTGGTAAAACTGGGGAAGTTCTGGGAGTTTTTGGCCCCTTAAATCCATTAAAAGCAGCGACTCCTCTAGTCCAAGCCCTCCACAGCGAGCCAGGACAGCCCTGGCAATAGGTCTCCACACAAGGTCAAGGGGGCCACTCAGCAGTCGCTGAATGAACTGCAGGCGAAAGACAGCCCCCCCTGCTGGCCAGATGGATAAGCCCTTGACCACCTTCTTCCCTCGGTAAAAACAGGATGCTCTGTGGAACCCAGTGAAGACGGTCCCAGAAAAAGTCCACGACTATAGATTGCGCTCTGGCCAGCAAATTGGGTGGAGGGTCCAGACAAGACAGTCGATGCCACAGCATTGAAGCAGTCAAGTTGTTGATAATTAAAACACGACCTCTGAAGGACAAGTTTGGCAGAATCCATTTCCATTTTTTTAGTCTTCCTTCAGTTTTTTCTAAAAAACACTCCCAATTTTTCTCAGTAAAAGTCTGATTTCCTAAAAACACACCAAGATATTTAAAACCAGCTTGTGTCCACGAAAGGCCACCAGGTAGGGCAATTTTTTGTGGTCTTCCCCCCACCACAACAGCTTCACTCTTACCCCAATTCACTCTCGCTGAGGAGCACTCACCAAAAAGATTAACAGTTCTTAAAAGGTAGTCTACATCATTTTGATTTCTTGTAAAAACAACAACATCATCAGCATAGGCAGACACTTTAAAAACAGAGTCAGAGTTGGAGATTTTAAAACCAGTGAGGCCTTGCCTTAGTTTACAAAGGAGGGGCTCGATGGCAAGAGAGTACAGCATACCTGAGAGGGGGCAGCCCTGTCGGACACCCCTCTCAACTTTGAAAGGAGCACTCAAACCACCATTAATCTTAAGAATACTCTCAATGTCTCTATACAAAGCCTGGATCTTGGCGATGAACCCTGAGCTGAAACCAAAGGCCTCTAATGTCTGCCACAGGTATGGATGTTCAACTCGGTCAAACGCCTTTTCTTGGTCTATTGAAATAAGACCAAGTTCCTTGACCAATGAGCTGGAGAGGTCCAAAACATCACAAATTAAAAAAATGTTGTCTGTAACCAACCTACCAGGTACACAGTAGGTCTGGTCTACATGTATGACCTGCTCCATCACCTTCCTCAGCCTGGTAGCCAACACTTTGGAGATAATTTTATAGTCAGTACAGAGGAGGGCCACCGGATGCCAGTTTTTAATGTCTTTCAAGTCGCCTCTCTTGGGAAGGAGGTTGAGAACTGCTCTCCTACAACTTAGGGGCAGGTGACCCTTCCGCAGACTGTCAGACAGTACTTCCAGCAAGTCCTCACAGATCTCAGACCAGAATGCCTTGTAGAACTCCGATGGTAGACCATCTATCCCTGGGGCTTTTCCACACTGAAGAGACTGGACAGCTACTGCTAGTTCCTGCAGAGTGATCCCACTCTCCAGCTCCGTATTCATGCTAGCCATCACTTTTGGCAAGTCCGTCAAAAAATGACTCAGCACATGTGGATTCTCAACAAATTCTTTCTTAAAAAGATCTTTGTAGAAAGCAGCTGCAAAGCGATGGATCTCCGCAGACTCATGGATTAGCCGCCCGTCCTCGGAGCTGAGAGAGTGGATCATCCTCCTCTGACCATTCTTCCTCTCCAAACCAAAGAAAAAATGAGATGGAGCGTCCATTAGTGCGATGTTCTGGAACCTACTGCGTACTACAGCGCCCCTGGCGGCCACACCTAGTAGGTCAGTTAAAACAGACTTTTTGCCATTGAGGGCCTCAAAATGTCCTCTTTCTCCTGTGGAGCCTGCCAAAGACTGCAGCTCCACTACTTCTCTCTCCAGGTCCCTGACAGACCTGGCCAAGTCTCCAGAGACATTGCGAGTATACTGTAGGCACAGATTCTTTATTTGGCTCTTCCCTACATCCCACCACTGCTGCAAAGAACTAAAACTTGATTTTGTTAATTTAAAATTACTCCCAAAAAACATAAAAGCAGTTTTAAAACTGTTATCCGATAAAAGTGATGTGTTAAAATGCCAGTATGCACTACTGCACTTTATATTCTTGATAAAAGCACAAGACTGAACCAGAGAGTGATCTGTAAAGCCAACAGGGACTATAAAAGTACTTTTAAAAATGCTAAAATGGTGCTTAAAACTGTAAACCCTATCCAGTCTAGCTAAGGACAGAATATCGTCCTTTCTATGGCTCCACGTGTACTGTCTAGCCTTGCCATGAAAATTCCTCCACACATCACACAGATCATGAGCTTCTATGAGACCTTTTAAACTTTTCTTGGATGCAGCATGTGGCTCTGGGTGATTCCTATCCATAAGAGGATTTTCTGTGCAATTAAAATCACCTCCCACAAATAAAAAGTCATCATTACTGCAATTTTTGATCGTGTCATCTAAAATATTTAAAAAGGCCAATCTTTCTGTGCCTACGGTTGGAGCATACACATTTATAAAAACAACTTTCACATTCTCAAAAACAGCTCGAACTTTTAAAATGTGGCCTGCAATTACCTCATCAATGTCATAAGAAAGTGGAATAAAATCTCGAGAAAATAAAATACCCACTCCACCACATTTGCTGCTTCTATGACTAAGAATAATTTCCCCTCGAAATTCCCTCCTCCAGTCAGCAGCATTGTCCTCAGAACTATGAGTCTCCTGAACAAACAGAACATTAATTTTCTTGCATTCTGCAAGAGTAAAAACACTTGCTCGCTTGGACATTTCTCTTGCTCCATTGATGTTGAGTGTGCCAAAATTAAAACTGCACATGCATATAAAAGGGTAAAACCAATACAAAAACAGAAAAGAAAAAATGAGCGATAAAAGACTAATCATCCTGGGCAATTTGGTTCTTAACTTTTAGCACAAGCTTTTTTAGTCTGTAGACCTCCTGATCAGTAAAACTTTCCTGCTCAAGCTCTCCCCTATTTTTCATGTAGACCCGAGCAGAGTCAACAAAACGTTTTAGATCGGGGAAGAAGCTTTCAACTTTAACCATTCTGGATCCCTTAGTGTCCTGCAAAAACGTCTGTATTTTTGTGAAGGGGTAACCGCCTCCACTGGCCACATCATCACTGCTTTCACCATCACTCTCTCTCTCAGACCCAGCATAAGAATCTGGTTGAGATAGAGAAACCTCAGAACTGTCTTTGACAACCCTTTTTACTTTGCTCCTCTGCTGTTTGGTTTCCAAATTCTTCCGCTTGATTGAGATTTTACATAACTCTTCATCTATTTCGATGTCATCCTCATCCTCCAACACTGACTCAGCCACCCTGGTAGCTGTCTCTTCTTGTTTTTCACTCACCCTGTGCTGTGGTTTTATACTCATTTTTCTAGTCCCACCATCTACCTGGGCCTCATTTGGCTCATCTGTCTGACCCTCAGCGTGATCCCTCTCAGTAATTTCACCCTTGTCCACAATGTTGGTCTGTGCAGCAGCCCTGCGATGTGCTTTAACTTTTGCTGCTGTTTCATTTATGATCGACAGGCTGGCTGCGGAGGGCGGCAAAGCCGCCCCGCCGCCAGACAGCCTCGCAGCCTCGGCCGAAGTGCCCGACGGTGCAGCAGCGCCGTCAGCCTCGGAGAGCGGCAAAGCCGCTCCACCGCCAGACGGCCCCGAGGCTGCACTAGCGGCCTCCCCCGAGTGATCACCCCCCACTCCCTGAGGGCATGATCGAATCAAGTGTCCCTCCATTCCGCAGCCGAAACACTTCATATTTTCGGAGGTGACGTGGATGGTGTAATCAAAGCCGTCAATCCGGTATTTAAATACGAGGTTGAGGCTTTCCTCGCTATTCTTTAAAATCATGAGCACCTGTCACCTAAAAGACATGACATGCTTTAAACGCGGGGACTTACAACCGAGAGGGATGTGCTTAATCGGGGACAAAAGCTGCCCGTGTCTTGACAGCTCCTTCTCCAACAGCTCATTCTTTAAAAATGGTGGGACATTTGAGATCGTAATTCTCCAGAAGAACCAGAGACAGAAAAACCAGAGACAGAACAGGAACCAGTGTGTCTTTAATCACAACCCCGCTCTCCACTACCTGGTTAACTTTTTCAATACTATCCAGGAAGATTACCACGGCATTATTCATTCTAGAAGCTGATCTAATGCTTTCATAACCGACCAGCTCCCCCACAGCCAGACTACATTCCTCCACTGAGCAGCTGACAGCTGGTGTCAGTTTGACAGCATGCCGGCGTGTCAGCTTCTCGAACCCGGAGCCTCGCTCCAAAACCATGCTGACCAGCAGAGCTGGCAGCAGAAACCCCCCTCCCAGAACGCCTACCCCACCCCAGCTACAGAAAACAACAAAACTTAAGATTATTTAGCAAAAAAAACCAAACACCTTAAACACAAAAAGAAAGAGAAAAGTTTGAGATAATTCACTCACGCTGTCACACGCTCCCAGCTCGCACTCACGACCACACCCACTCAGAGAGAGAGAGAGAGAGAGAAAGAGAGAGAGAGAGAGAGATCATTTCCCCATTGTTCTGTTTCTTGACCTTGCCATTAGGCCCTCAATCTCACGACATAAACTAAAAATAAAATTACTTAATGAAGAAATCTTACAACGACTGAGTGAGGACTTGCATGTCAAGGCATGGGATAGAGTCTACAACTGTAGTGATGCTGATGCTGCGTTTGATGCCTTGACCAAGGAAATAACAGAATCCATCCAGAGGACAATTCCTGTCAAGATTATTACATGTAATCATACTATTCAACATCCATGGCTTTCTAAGGGCATACTAAAATCTATCAAGTACAAAAATAAATTATATAAATGCTACAGAAAAATCCAAATAGTAACAATAAAATGTATATACTAATTATAGAAATAAATTAACACATATTATTAGAAAGAGTAAGTGTAATTATTATGCAGTTCTTATAAATGCATCACAGGGTGATTCCAAGAAATCTTGGAGAGTACTAAATAAGGTTCTAAATAGGGACCTAAAAACCCCCACACTTCCAAACAATAACGCGGTCAGTAATCTCACCAGTAATGCCACTCTCGCTGACAAATTTAAAAATTATTTTGTCTCTATTGGAGAAAATTTATCTAATAAAAATAACCAACCCCAGGCTGCCTCTTTCAAACACTATCTATCAGGAAACTACTGGAATTCTTTCTTCCTGAAGCCAACTGATTGTGAGGAAGTCTGGAAAATCATCAAGGACATGAAGAACTCTGCTGGAGCTGCTGAAATTTCCAGCAAAATAATTATAATAATACTGGAACCCTTACCTACTGCATTAATCTGTCTCTAATCTCCAGAGTAGTGCCACAAATATCAAAAATTGCACAAATTATACCAATTTATAAATCAGGTGATAAGAATGATTTGACTAATTATTGTCCAATATCCATTCTGCCTATTCTCTCAAAGGTTTTGGAAAGAGCAGTTTATAACAGACTTATCAGTTACCTTGATAAGTTCAACATTATTATCCCATCACAGCATGGCTTCAGAAAGAAACACGCTACCTATATGGCAATACTTGACCTAACTGAAAAAATCAATGATGCAATTGAAAGAGGCAACTATGGTATTGGCATTTTTTTTTAGACCTGTCTAAAGCATTTGATACCATTAACCATGACATCCTAATAAATAAATTACAACATTACAGTATCAGAGGGCTTGCATTAGATTGGTTTATTAATTATCTGTCTGGAAGACTTCAGTATGTTTATATAAATAACCACAAGTTATCATATAAATCCATTGATCATGGGGTTCCCCAGGGGTCCATTTAAGGACCAGTTCTATTCATTCTGTATATAAATGACATTGCTAACTCCTCGTCTCTACTATATAAAGTACTGTTTGCTGATGACACTAATTTATTTTTTGCTCACCAGAATCCAAATGATCTTGAACAGATAACAAATAGTGAACTTATGAAAATAGACACCTGGCTTCAGCGTAACAAACTTTCACTTAATATCAGTAAAACTAATTATATTGTATTCCGTTCCAATAAAAAGCCAGACACCAAGGAACTTTGCCACAAAATTAATGGACAGAATATTACAAGAGTTACCTCTACAAAATTCTTGAGGGTCCTCATTGCTGAATTTCTCAATTTCAAATGTCACAATGATGATCTAACCAAGAAACTGGCCAAATACGCTGCTCTGTTTTTTTAAAGTGAGACATTTTCTCCCACTTTCAGCACTTCTCACTCTATATAAAACTTTATTTGAGCCTCACTTACATTACTGCAATATCATGTGGTGTAACACATTTCCAACTCACCTAAAAAAAGCTAGGAATTCTCCAAAAGAAAGTCATACATGTCTTATCATGGTCTGAATATAATTCTCCTACTAGTCATCTTTTCCATTTTTATAAACCTCTAAGGCTTGCTGAGCATAATTACTTCCAGAATGCCTGTATAATGTATCAGGTTGTCCACAAACTCAACTATAAATTATGTGAACTCATTCCAACCTTCCTTCCCATGCACACCTATACCAATAGAATAAAAACCAAATTACTGGGAAAAACGAAGACTAAAATCCATCAGGTTTAGTGTTGTGTGCAGAGGACCGCAGATTTGGAATGAGCTTGATGAGAATCTAAAAATGTCACCTTCCATCTCCATCTTCAAGAAAAAAAAAAAAACTAAAAACGCAACTCCTATCATTATATAATTAATCTGCTATTTGTTATACAAACTTGCTTACTGATGAGTTGTTATGCCATTGTAATTTTGTTTTATATGTTTATTCACTCCAATAGTATTCAATAACTTGACTATATATCTTGAACTCACCTACTATTTTAGTGTAAACAAATGCTGGGATTATGTGCTATATGTTTGTCGTAAGTTTGTTTGTTCTTTCACACAAAAACATAAGACTGATTTCCGTCATTATTTCATTGTAGAATTGGGCTCCCTACTAAAAGTTTTAAATAGCTTACTTGGGATGATCCGTTCACACTCCAAAACAATGTAAAAAAAAAAAAAGCATATTGTGTACTGCTAATCATGCTGTTGATAACTCATATTGTAATTCATTCATGCTGTTGATAATGTGTGGTGTGTGTGTGTGTGTGAATAAACTAAACTAAAATAGATAGATAGATAGATAGATAGATAGATAGATCATTTCCCATTGTCCTGTTTCTTGACTTTGCTGTTAGGCAAGTAGATAGGTGTACTTTATTGATCCCAAACTGTGAAAGTACAGTGTAACAGCAGCATGACAGTAGACGACAAAAATGACAGAAACACACGCAGTATAATAGACAAAGAGATTGCCCATGGAAAGTAAAACTGCCTAAATAACTTATATTCACCATAGAAGAACAGATGCTGACCCGTATAGATACATGATTCGTACCCACTATACAACGCAGGACTATCGAGTGCAGGGTGAAATGTGAGGCACCAATTAAACTGCAAGGTGCAGTATGGCAGCATAGTTATGACCAGAAATCAACATTAGAGTGCGTTATTGTACAGTGAAATGGCATGTGGCAGGAAAGACTTCCTGTACCTAACCGTTCAGCAGTGAAGCTGTAGTAATTTGCTGGAGAAAGTGCTCCGCTGTTTGTCCAGTATGTGGTGGAGGGGGTAATCAGGATTGTCCATGATGGATCACAGTTTGTTTAGTGTCCTCCTCATCACCACAGTCTCAAAGGTCTCCGGTCTGAAACCAATTACAGAGCCAGCCCTCTTGATAATCTTGTCAAATCTGTTGGTGTCGCTGGCTCTGATCCTGCTACCTCAACAGACAGCAGCAAAGAAGATGGCGCTGGCAACAACGGACAGTCGAAAAGCTCCAGCATCTTGTTGCACATGGTGAAGGATCTCAGCTTCCTCAGGAAGTAGAGTCTGCTCATCCCCTTCTTGTACGCAGCATTGGTGTTGGATTTCCAGTCCAGTCCATTGCTGATCATGACACTTAGGTATTTGTAGTCCTCAACCACCCCCACATCCTGCCCCCTAATCTGCAATGGCTGAGAAGGTGTTCTCTTCTTCCTGAAGTCAATCACCATCCCTCTGGTCTTGCTGATGTTCAGCCTCAGATGATTCTGCTCAGTTCACTCCACAAATCTGTCTACCAGTGCCCTGTACTACTCCTCTTATACACCCAACAACAGCTGAGTCGTCAGAAAATTTCTGCAGGTGGCATGGCTCGGTGTTGTACTGAAAGTCAGTGGTGTATAAGATGAAGAGAAAAGGAGAGAGCACAGTCCCCTGTGGAGCTCCCGTATCACTAACCACCACATCAGACAAGACACTGCACAGCCGGACAAATTGTGGCCCGCCTGTCAGGTAGTCAGTAATCCAGGAGATCACAGAGTTGTCGACCCCCATCACCCACAGCTTCTCACCCAGCAGCAGTGGCTGGATGGTGTTAAAGGCACTGGAGAAAACAAAAAATGTGATTCTCACAGTGTCTCTTCCGCCATCCAGGTGCAAATGGGCTCGTTGCAGCAGACAGATGACACTGTCTTCAACTTCTAAATGGGGCTGATATGCAAACTGCAGAGGGTCCAGCCATGTCTTCACCTGCGGCCTCAGGTGGGCTAAGACCAGTGTCTCCAGGACCTTCATTACATGGGATGTGAGGGCAACTGGTCGATAGTCATTCAGGTCAGATGGAGACAACTTCTTGGGGACAGGAACCAGGCAGGACGTCTTCCACAGCACTGGTACTCTCTCCAGATTCAGGCTCAGGTTGTACAGGTGTTTCAGTACCAGAGCTAGCTGGTGGCACAGGTCCTCAGAATCCTGGCGGAGATGCCATCAGGGCACACAGCCTTCTACTGATGGAGTCTCTCCAGCTGTTTCTTAGCCTGGTCTGTAGTCACAGTGTTGTGTGTGTGTGTGTGTGTGTGTGGGGGGGGGGGGTGGAGGCTGGTGTCCCCAGAAGAAGGGGAGGGGGAGGGGGGATGTGCTGCACAGGAGGGTGAGGGGGGAGGGTTGTGTGGGTATCTGGCTGTGTTGTGGGGGTGACAGACGGTGAGTTGAACCTATTAAAAACAGGTTGAGCTCATCGGCTCTCTCAAGGCTCCCCGATGTCTGTCTGTCTCTCCTCTTCCACCCAGTGATTTGTTTCATTCCCAACCACACATCCTTTGTATCGCGTTGCTGTAGTTTGTCCTCCAACTTCCTCCTGTAATTGTCTTTACACCTCCTGAGCATCTCTCTCAGTTCATGCTGCACTCTCCTCAGTTCCTCCCTGTCTCCAGACCTAAAAGCCCTCTTCTTTCTTCTTCTTGTTCAGAAGTGCTTTCAGGTCACTCTTGATCCATGGTTTGTTGTTGGGGAAACAGTGCATGGTCTGAGCTGGCATGGCTGTGTTTTCACAGAATCCAATCTATTCTGTGATGCAGTTGGTCACGTTGTCTATGTCCACCGCATATGGTTCACAGAGTACGCCCCAGTCTGTCATCTTAAAGCAGTCTTGTAGTGCATCAGCAGCCTCCTGTGTCCACCTCCTCACAGTCTGTGTATAAGATAAGATAAGATAAGATAAGATAAGGTAAGATAAGCCTTAATTAGTCCCACAATGGGGAAATTCCAGGATTGCAACAGCACAGGGATAGCAACACTCAGAGCAATAATTAAGAATGTTACCTTGTTAATTAATTGTTAATTAATATGTATATACTGCACGGCTGCACCGTGGTGCAGTGGTTTAGCACTGTGGCAGCACAGTTTTACCCTCGGCCGGGGGATCGCGGGGATCATGAGATCGTGGGTTCGATCCCAGCCCCCGACCAACAGTGAGCTGTGTGGAGTTTGCATGTTCTCCCCGTGTTGCGCGGGTTTAATCCGGGATTTCTCCGGTTTCCTCCTGCATACCAAAAAAAAACATGTAGGTTTAGGGCGCTCGCGCATGCACCGACCAGCAGCCGGTGGCTTGTCACCAGACTGCAAACCAAGTCTACCTACGGGTACAAATAAGTAAAAAAAAAAAATAAAAAAAAAAATATACCCATACATATTGTCACCCTCCATAGCGACTGATATTGTCCTAGTTGTGTACTGGAGGGGACCATTTGTGCAAGTCTATTGTGTCTTTTGCATTCAATACTATTAGGTCGTCATGTTTTTTTGCTATCTCTGCGAGCAGCCCTGCTTAGGTTATACAGTCTGACAGCCGTAGGTAGGAAGGACCTGTGCAACCTCTCAGTTGCACACCTAGGATGATGTAGTCTACTGCAAAATGAGCTCCTCAGTGCGTTCAGTATGTCCTGCATAGAGTGGGACTCGGACTCCAGCAGAGATGACAGTTTAGCACCATCCTTCTCTCTCCTATCTCCTCCACTGGGTCAAGGCGTTGCCCCAGGACAGAGCTAGCTTTCTTGATCAGTTTGTTCAGTCTCTTCCTATCGGCTGCTGTAATGCCACTGCCCCAGCAGACCACTCCAAAAGTGATGGATGATGCCACCACCGTGTCGTAGAATGTCTTCAGCAGTGCCCCTTGTACACCAAAAGACCTGAGCCTCCTCAGTAGGAACAGCTTGCGCTGTCCCTTCTTGTAGAGTGCTTCGGTATTGTGTGACCAGTCTAGTTTATTGTTCAGATGAACACCCAGGTACTTGTAGGATGTCACCATCTCAAAGTCTGTTCTCTGTATGTTTACTGGTGCTGTGAGGGGTTTTCCTTGCCTGCGGCAGTCCACTACTAGCTCCTTAGTTTTCCTCACGTTGATCTGGAGGCAGTTCCGATGGCACCAGTCCACGAAGTCCTGGATAAGTCCTCTGTACTCAGCTTCATCTCCGTTGGAGATGAGGCCGACGATCGCAGAGTCGTCAGAGAACTTCTGTAGATGGCAGCGTGTTGTGTTGTGTGAGAAGTCCGCAGTATAAAGGGTGAACAGGAAGGGAGCCATAAGCAGGCTGCCTTTGCACAAGGATAGAAAGGAATAAGGAATAGGGAGCAGGTGGAAGAGAACCTGGAAAGATGGAGGTATGCTCTGGAGAGAAGAGGAATGAAGGTCAGTAGAAGCAAGACAGAATTCATGGGTGTGAATGAAAGGGAGGAAGGTGCAATGGTGAAGATGGAAGGTGTAGTGGTAGTGAAAGTAGATGAGTTTAAATATCTGGGGTCAACTATCCAAAGCAATAGAAAATGCACGAGTAGTGAAGAAGAAAGTGCAGGCACGGTGGAGATGAGGGTCAAGGGTGATTTCTGGCAGAAAAATAGCAGCTGGAGTGAAAGGTAAAATAAACAAGACAGTAGTGAGACCTGATATGATGTGTAGTTTGGAGACAGTGGCGCTGACAAAAAACAGGAGGTAGAGCTGGAGGTGGCAGAGTTGAAGATCCCAAGATTTTCACTGAGAGTGACTAGGAGGGACAGGATTAGAAATGAGTTTATCAGAGAACAGCTCAGGTTGAGCGGTTTGGAGACAAAGTAAGAGAGTCAAGGCTGAGATCGTTTGGACATGTTCAGAGGAGGGATAGTGGAGATACTGGACAAAGGATGTTGAAGATGGAGCTGCCAGGCAGGAGGAGAAAAGGAAGGCCACAGAGAAGATTCATGGATGTAGTGAAGGAGGACATGGAGAAGGTTGGTGTTCCAGAGGAAGATGAAGGGATAGGGTGAAATGGAGGCAGATGATCCACTGTGGAGACCCCTGAAGGGAGCAGCCAAAAAGAAGAAGAGCCGTAATGATTATTATGCATTTGTCTCACTGGTCTTGATGGCGACCAGTCAGTGAGCAGGGTGGCAGCAGACTCTTGGTGCTGCAGGGTGGAATCCAACAATGGTGAGTAAGTCCTTGCGGTGAAAGTGAGGTGCTAGGGGTTGAAGGGAGAAGGGACAAGATAGTGCACATTAGTGAGTGGACTAACTGGGAGAAGGTCCGGATAAAAGGTTCCACCAAAAGGATACAAGTTTGCCCAGAGAGTCCTGGAAGGTATGGTTAGTAGGAGACAGTTAGTGGATAACACACTCTTACGTGTTGCAGGCCAGAGGAGGAGACAGGCTGCAGGCTGCACACGGGGGAGAGGTTCCTGGAGGCAGCATGGAGGAAGTCTGATGTGCTGTTGAAGAGAGGAAGAAGCTAGTCTTATTTGAAAAGAGAGCTGATTACCGGCAGGTGGTGAGTACAGTTGTGGAAATTTGGTCATTAGTGGGCGAGAGAGAGCAGTGTGCAGCCAGACCACTACAGGGGGAGGCAAGGTGTTTATTAGGCTCTTTTTTCTCTTATGTTATTTTCTTATATGATCTCTGTATTTGTCATACCAAAGTGTGCTGTAAAATGCTGAATCATGCTAGGGTTTCAGAAAAGGCCTTAAAGGGCGAACACTACAGTGTGTTCCTGTGATTAGAAAGTGCTGAAGACCTTGTGCAAATACTTCCCGCAGATCCATGCACCAATTGTTATTTCATGTTGTGTGTGCATTAAGTGCAGCTCCATGGATGCATAAGAAGGCCTCAGATCAGCCACTGAGGTGCACACTTTACTGCTGTTCTTACTTGTGTCAATCTCTTGGCTAACAGATTAAAAGAACCATTTTTGCTGGTACCTGATTTTTCTCCTCTCGTTAATTAACTTGACGCTTAACTTAGAATTTTTCTAACAGTTTTGATCTGTTCCACTCACACACTCAATGTGACAATGAGAGAAAGATTGGAAAAGCACTTAATTCAAATGGTGAAATCAAAATTCCTCAGATTAAAGCAAAATGTTCTCAATAAAAGTGTAGTTTTTAAATAATAAATGTAATCAAGTGGGAGTAAAGGTGTCCAACAATAGAACTACTTAGGTACAAAAGAGTACTTGTCCCTTACGCTGTAGGCACCCATGCACAACAACGGTAAATTATTTATAATTTTTCAGACCAATTAAGAAGTGAAATTAAAAAGTTTCCCCCACAAACCTGAACATTCTAGGGACCCCTGGTTGATACCAGTAATCAGTATCAGCCCTGAAAAAGACATGCCCGTCTCTTGTAAAGCTGGATTCATGCTGCATTTCCTCTCTGGTCTGCTTTGGTCCATGTCCACTTCGGACAAGGCCGGCGTGCACGTGGCTCTGTATATGCTTCACTTTTTTCGTCTGCCAGGCCAAGCGGTTGACGCATGCGCACAGCTGTTATTTTTAGTCTCACCCCAGTCCTATGGGTAGTGCAAATGCACTGACACGACAGTTTGTTCACCAGCTATAAATGTGAGAGCGACGCACATTTTTTGTAGCAACAACAATGGCGTCGTTTCAGTGCTCTTCTCCATTCAAGCTGCTGCTGCTGCAGAACGATTTATGTATGTTTATTCTCATCTTCCTCTTTGTCTTCTTTGCTTACTTTAACTTTGTATGCTGTTTTGGTCGCGCCACCGCGTGAATGGGAAGTTCAATCTTGCGGATGTGCAGTCAACGCGCTCAGGCCGCACGATAACAAAATTTGGGTTGCACGCAGATGTCCGCGGACTGAAGGTGATGACGTAAACTTTGTCACACAAGTCTCGCGGTCGAGCAAACACGGACAGCAGAGGTGCAGCATGAATCCGCCTTAATACCGAGAGTTCTCCTCATACACTGTAAAACATGATCTCATGATCGCCTCTGGTGGTGGGCTGCAGTAAGACGATAAGTGCTGTCCCCACCCGTTTTGGTAAGCGACATTTTGACGCACTGAAAATTAAAAATGGACCCTGTTTATCAGACAATGGTTTCTGACCTTTTAGGTAGTTTTTAGTTAGTTGCAGTACTTTTTTAATTATTATTCTGTTGTAATTAGTAAATTGATGCTACTAGAAAAGCACTCAGAGAGCATATACCTCTGCCAAGGCTCATTCTGTCCGTCATGGATCGCCCCCAGTATGTAATGGGTTTGTGTTTAGGCCAAGAGCCACTTCTGGTGAAAACTGCATCAAATTTTGTCCACTAGTCGTGAAGGATTGTTGCTACCACACTATGAGAGGACAAGCGCCTTGGCAGGGGTATGCATTCTCGGATCATCACCAAAATGTAACATTTCCTCTCTAGGCCAAGGGCTACCTTTGGTGAAAATCACATCCAAAACTGTCCAGGAGTTTTTGTGTAATCCTGTCCATGTGGGCCCCAACAAAGGTTATCTGGGCTGCCTTATGGGTCCCATGTGGGCTTGTCTGTGGGTTCCATGTTGGCCCCATCTGTGTTTGCCCACATGGACTTTACCTGTGGTACAGGTGAGTGAGGAACCTGCTCACCCTCAACTGGCTTTAAAGTGGGTGAGCACGTTTCAGTATTGCACAAATATTAAAAAAAGTCACAAATTTATGAGGAAAACGTGAAAATTTATGAGGAAAAAATGTGAGATTTTATGAGAAGAAAGTCAAAAATTTATGAGAAAAAGTCAAAAATTAAAAACAGCAAATTATAAGAAAAAAAGTCACATTTGTGAGAAAAAAGTTGCAAATATGAGAAAAAATAAGAAATTTTCTGAGAAAAAAGTCAAGAATTTAAAAAAAAATGGCAAATTTATGAGAAAAGTCACAAATTTATGAAAAAAATGAAAATTTATGATACAAAAGTTGCAAGTTGCAGTACAGGTGAGCAGATTTACCCCCTTTAAACCCAGATGGGTCCCAGTGGGTTTACTGTGGCTGAGCAGGTTTCAGCAACGCTGGTGCCATTGGCAAAATTACGAGAAAAAAAGTGAAATTTATAAAAAAAAAGTCACAAATTCACAAAAAAATGGTAGCAAATTTATGAGAAAAAAGTAATAAATCTGCTAGAAAAAAAGCCACAAATTTATGAGGAAAAAAAAAAGAAAAATGTGCAAATTAACTAAAAAGCAAATATATGAGTAAATAAATTTAAAAAAAAAATGAGAAACTAAGTCCCAAATTTATGAGAAAAAGTTGTAAGTTTACAGTAAAAAAAAATGTTAAAAATTTGAAAGAAAATGTTTCAAATTTATGGGAAAAAGTCACAAATTAACAAGAAAATGGAAAATTTACAAGGGAAAAAAGTAATAAATTTAAGAGGAAAAAGTTGCAAGATAAAGTGGCAAAGTTCCAAAATTACAAGAAAAGGTTAGCAAATTTGGAAGAAAAATCATAATTTTAGAAGAAAAACTAACAAATTTATGAGGAAAAAAAAGCTGCTAATTTACAAGAAAAAAAATCATAAATGTATGAGAAAAGTTGCAAGTTTACAGTAAAAAAAACAATTGCAAATTTATGGGAAAAAGTCACAAATTTACTAAAAATACTTGAAAATTAATGACAAAATGTCACAAATTTAATAAAAAAGTTGCAAATTTATGAGAAAGTTTTAAATTTTCAGGAAAAATGTATCAAATGAGGGGGAAAAATTCACAAATTTACAAGAAAATAGAGAATTTACGAGAAAATAAGTTGAAAATAGGGAAACGGATAAAGTCTATGTGGAGAAACAAAGACGATGCCAACATGGAAGCTTCGGACAAACCCACATGGACCCATAAAACATCCCAGGTTTAACCTTCGGTGGGGCCCACATGGACATGCTGGCTGGGAAACAAACCAACGCGGATGAAAACATGACCTCCTTGGTGGAGGTGATAAATCGTTACTGAGTGAGGCTCCTCCATCAGGCTGTCCAATACACTGTAATGGGCAGTTTTACGGGTGAAAACTCTACATCATGGCTCTCCTTCCCAGTGACTATTGTGCACTGTGGCTGAAAATGTCATCAGTGCAAGATGGCAGCACCCAAACTCCAGGAAGCAGAGCTTCACTTTTGTACAGTGGCTGTAAGTGACAGCTCATCATCCTTCATTTCACTGCGTATGCTTCTCTCTCACAGTTGGAGAATGTAACTTGTTATCTGGATTTTCACGATTTTATTACTTGTCACTTGCAGACAAGAGAGAAGCTGTTCAAACCTTTCCGGTTTATACATCACCAACAACAGCTGAAAGGCAACCAGAGTGCAACAACCTGTTAGCCACCAACACTGGTGCAAAAAGTGAAATCTAAGTAAGATGAAATATCTTAAATCAAGGCTACCAATGTGTGTTTTATATGTTACAAGATATTCTTCCCATGCATGTTTTAATTTAGACCATTTCACTTGCAACAAGATAATTTTTAATCATTTTAGGCAGTTTTGGAAAGTTAAAGTTTCTTATTCTCTTAGCAGATAATTTTACTTAATATAAGCAAACTTTTACAAGCATTAGTGGCCTTGATTTAAGTTGTTTCATCTGACATAGACTTCAGTTTCGTCAGGGCCTGCCTCTGGCTGTCAGACCATGGGTTGGACCCATGTCCTCACCTTCAGTTTATTATTATGTGATTCTTGGTTTCCATTGTTATTATTGTGGTCTCTGTGTTGTTTTATTATTATCCCTGCCTCAGCTTTAGTTCTGTGTGGTCATTATGTTTTACTGTTATTATCATAGTCATGGTTATGTTCTTTATTCTGGTCTTGGGTTTGAATTTGAGTGTCCTTGTTTATGTCTACCGTTATCTACCGTTTATGGATCATGTGTTTCTGAACCCTCCCTTAGTTATGCTGCTAATAGGTTTAGTCAGCCGGGGGACCTCCAGTAATGCACTGGGCCTCACTCCTTTCCTCACTCTCTATGAAATATTTTTTTTTGCTGGTCATTAACATTTGTTTGTTCTCTCCCATAGTTTGAGTCCCCATCGTGCTGTTTGCTCTCTACATGTCTGTTCTTTTCATCTTCTCTATCCCCTCACCCCCCAGCCAGTCGCAGCAGATGACTGCCCCTCCCTGAGCCTGGTTCTGCTGGAGGTTTCTTCCTGTTAAAAGGGAGTTTTTCCTCTCCACCGTCGCCAAGTGCTTGCTCACAGGGGATCACCTGATTGCTGGGGTCTTTCTGCAACTGTGGGGGTTCCCCCCTACAGTTGATAGTGCTATGAGATGACTGTTGTTGTGAAATGGCGCTATATAAATAAAGTTGAATTGAACTGAATTGAATTGAATTGAATTGAATGTCCAGTTTTCACGTAGCTTGATTTTTTGTTTTATTATTTCTTGATTGCTATCGGCTGTTTGTTAATTTCCATCATTTGTTCTATTCTATTTAAGAACGCTGCCCCTTGTCTGGGTGCTATGTCATTGTCAGCTTGCTTGAACAACACGTTTCCTGCCATACTTTGTTGTGTACCCTTAGCCTTGTGAGTTTTTGAGTGTGTTTTAGCTCTGTCTTGTGTTTTGCATTTACTTTCCAGCCTACGAGCTGTGTGTTATTTTATGTTAAATTATGTCAATCGCTCGCCCTGCTTATGAGTCCGACTTTCTGCCCCATTGGGACACAAACCATGACAAAATGACACAGCCAGTCATAGACTCAGTGGGCGAGTCTGGTAAGAGGGGAAGAAGGTGGACTCAGAACAAGCTGGAGCTAGTAGCCGCAGTGGAGAATCTTGCAGCCGCTGCCCGGAGCTGCTCTTCCCCGGAGGATGCCTGGGATTGTTGGGGGGGAAGTTGCAAACTTGATGATAGTTAGACTGAGTTTGCACTCCCACCTCCAGATACAGAGACTGGCGCTCCCTCAGCTACTACCGCTGCCATCTGCCTCTTCTTTGCCGGAGCCAGCTTTCTGGCTGCCCATTCTCTCCGGCTGAGCAGAGAGAGTTCCGCGGCAGCAAGTTGGCATTTGGGAGCCCCGGGTGGAAGAATTCTTTGAGGAGGCGCTGCTCCTCTTGACTCTCCGCTCCAACACCCACAGATCCCAGCCAAACGATCTCCGGACCCACCCAGAGGGAGTTGCCTGGACCATCTGCGGCAGCAGAGCGGGAACACAGGCAAGTACCCATTCATTTTTTTTTTAACACCCATTAATGAAGTGACTTGCCTGGTTACTGGTGGGAGGGCTCGGCGATGGCTGTCTCCATTGCCTGCTCCTGAGGCCGGTGCACCTCAGTTGTCTGCTCCAGAGGTCAGTGCGCCTCTGTCATTGGTTGTTGAGGTCTGCACTCCCCTATTACTATCTCCAGAGCTAAAAGCCCCCCGTTAATGTTTCCTGAGCTCTACACCCCTGCACTGTCTTGTTCTTTGGTCTGGTGGCCCAGGGACTCTCTTAGGCCACCTGACCTGCCCTGTTCTCTGATTTGGGGGCCTGTGGACTTTGGTAGAGCCCCTGAACCATCTTATTCCATGATCTTGTGATCTAGGGACTCTGGGAGGCCACCAGATCCACCCTGTTCTCTGGGTTGTGGGCTCATGGATTTCGGTAGACCCCCTGACCCGCTTTGCTCTCTGGCTCGGTGGCCTAGAGACTCTGGAAGGTCACCCAATCTGCCTTATGCTGTGGGGTCTCGGACTCTATCTGGCCCCCACAAACTAATTTTTGAGTTGAACTCTTGGGAGTGAGAGATTGTTCTGGCTGGCCTGGCCTTGTACCCCTACCACCCACCCTGGGCATTTGGTTTTTGTTATTGTTTGAGGGACGTCTGGGGTCCGCCACTTAAGAGGGGGGGTATTGGTAAGTACTTGGTAAGCTAAAAATTTCTTGTTCTCTTAGCAGATATTTTTACTTAAAATAAGAAGAATTTTACAAACATTACTAGCCTTGATTTAAGTTGTTTCATCTGACATAGATTGCAGTTTTGTCAGGGCCTTCCTCTGGCTGACAGGATGTGGGTTGGGCCCACGTCCTTACTTTCAGTTTATTATTAAGATAAGATAAGATAAGATAAGCCTTTATTAGTCCCACAACGGGGAAATTCCAGGATTGCAACAGCACAGGGATAGCAACACTCAGAGCAACAATCAGAAGGCAAGAAAAAAAACAAGCAAGCAAGAGCAGCTAATATACATATGTACATATTACTATAAAATATATATATACACACACACACACACACACAGACACACAGTGCAGAGCATTGTAGCTGGATGGAATAAATATATGAATATATGAACACACAGTGCAGAGCATTGTAGCTAGATGGAATAAATATGTAAATATATAAACACCCACAGTACGGAGCATTGCAGCTAGGTGGAATAAATATGCAAGTATATAAACACACACAGTGCGGAGCAATGTAGCTAGATGGAATAATATGTAGATATATAAAAAAACACAGTGCGGAGCATTGTAGCTAGATGGAATAAATATATAGATATATAAATATAAACACACCCAGTGCTGAGCATTGTAGCTAGATGGAATAAATATATAGATATATAAATATAAACACACCCAGTGCAGAGCATTGTAGCTAGATGGAATAAATATGTAAATATATAAACACACACAGTGCAGAGCATTGTTGCTAGGTGGGATGAAACAGCATAACCGTCTATTTAGTTATCCTACATGGTATGATTATGTGCCCATACATATTCTCACCCTCCATAGCGACCGGTATGTTCCTAGTTGTATGCCGGAGAGGACCATTGTGTAAGTCTATTGCATCTTTTGCATTCAAAAAACTATTAGTTTGTTACGTCTTTTTGCTATCTCTGCGAGCAGCCCTGCTTAGGTTGTACAGTCTGACAGCCGTTGGTAGGAAGGACCTACGAAACCTCTCGGTTGTGCACCTGGGATGATGTAGTCTGCTGCTAAATGAGCTCCTCAGTGCATCCAGTATGTCCTGCATAGGGTGGAACTCGGACTCCAGCAGAGATGACAGTTTAGCCACCGTCCTTCTCTCTCCTATCTCCTCCATCGGATCAAGGCGTTGCCCCAGTTTTGTATTGTGTATTGTGTGGTTCTGTGTTTAATTTCTTGGCTTTCATTATTATTATCATGGTCTCTTTGTTGTTTTATTATTATCCCTGCCTCAGCTTTAGTTTTGTGTGGTCATTATGTTTTACTGTTATTATCATAGTCATGGTTATGTTCTTTATTCTGGTCTTGGGTTTGAGTGTGACAGTGTCCTTGTTTACGTCCAGTTTTTACATAGCTTGATTCTTGCTTTGTTAATTCTTGATTGCCCTTAGCTGTTTGTTATTTTCCTTGATTTGTTCTGTTCTATTTAACGAATGCAGCCTCTTACCTGGGCGCTGCATCATTGTCAACTGGCATGAACAATACGCTTCCTGCCATGCTTAGTTGTGTACCCTTAGCCTTATGAGTTTCTGCATTTATCCTAGCCTTGTGTTTTTGCTCTGCCGTGCATTTTGCTTTTACTTTCCAGCCCATGAGCTGTGTGTTATTTTATGTTAAAAATCTATGTCAGTGGCTCACCCTGTGTATGAGTCTGACTCTCTGCCCCGGTGGGGTGCAAACCATGACACTGGTGGGCAGGAAAAATGGATTCATGCACAGGCTTTCCTTCAGTGTTCACACAGTTTATTAACAAAAGGTACAAAAACACAGTTCAAGGGCTGTAATGTAAAGAGAGCTGTGGAAGGCAAATGTAACCCTTGCCTTATGTTAATTAGGTAAGGGAAATTAGTAAGTGTAGACCAGTTGCTAGGTTCATAAGGGTTACAATAGGGAATTAAAATGAGTGTGGAATGAAATAGCTGGAGGCAAGGAATGGGCAATTCATATCTGTTATTATTAAAGATAAAAGGAACAAAATATACAAACAATTTACAAATATGGGTGTTTTTTTTTGTGGGGGAAGGGGGGTCCAGTGCACTATATCAGGGGTATCCGACTTTCAAGCGCTCTCTCTTTTTCTGTAATTTGCAGATGTCGGTTTCGTTTTCATAAAATGCAAGGGAACATAAAAGAGTTTCAGACTTGCATTGCAATTTTAAAAAAAAATCATTGATTTTGCCGTTAGAATCGAAACTATTGGTCGTGTCCCCTCATTTTTCCCAGTTTTTGTGTGACATGAAAATCGCATCAATTTCAAAGTACTGTAACGTGATCTCTGAGTAACTCTTTCTACTCAAAATGCAAGCGATAACAGAGTTGTAATGCAAATTCAAAATAAAATATTCCCCAATGTGATCGGATCTATGGTTTTTGTACGGCGACCCCTGCAAAGTTACTCGTACGACGTAAATTTCCGTGTCCCCAAATTTACGCAGCAACATGCAAGTTATTTGGTAAAGTAACCAGAAAACAGGAAGTGCTGATGCTTTTCACTTTGCACCTTTCAAATCCCAAACCATACACGTAAAAAGGAGATCAGTCTTTGTGAAGCTCAGATGTAGAATATTTCAATAAAATCTCAAACATTTATGACACATCGAATATGGTGTCCTTTAAAAAATTTACGTCTTCGGTCTTGGTCGGCCACGTGCAGCCCCGTCTGGCGAGGTGAGCGCCCTGGGAAAGCACTTTTATTTTCTCTACCCTGGATGTGCTCAACCCATGTGGAGAGGATTAACCGTGGCCACTTTATATTGAAGTTATCGAAGGTCCAAACTTCCGTGTCCCGCATTTACGCCTTTTGTGATTTTACGTCTTATTCAACAAACAGGGAGAATTTGAAGGTATGTATACACGTTATCACATCTTAATATGTCATGAAAATATAGCTGTTGATGAGTTTTGATGCGTGAAAAACACTGGAAGTGTTGAAGTTATTTTGTGTAAAACGTGTGCCATTGCAAAGTGCATTGGCACACGGGGAAACAAAAGCCCGAGTGTCCCGTTTACGTCTCCATTTACAAGTAGTTGAAGTGAGCGCTCATCCTCAAGAGTTCCTGAACGCAAATGCCATTAATACAATAGTTAATAGTTTTATATACCTGACACAATTGGATAGTGATTAGTCAATTTCATGTGCAGATTTGATCAATTTTAAATTTTGCCACCAATGTCACACATTGGACCCCTAATAAATAAAAACACCCATATACAAGTATAACAACGGCCGGCATGAAATAAAACCCCAAAAATGTCCTACTGAGCTCAGTATTTGTTTGTCTTTTTGTTTTAGTCGTTTGACCAGTCAAGATATCTTGTATTTCCAGACTCAGGTTTCTTTTCCTCTTTTAAAGCGGCGGCTTGAGTTGTTACCACTTTGAATTTGGGGCACTGGAGAGAGGAAGGATGTTCTTCAACCGAGATCTTGGTTCAGATCTCAGTTCAGTCTCGGTTCAGGTCTCGGGTCAGGCTTGCCATCTCCATTCGGAGAGAATCCAGGATCCAGAAGGTTCTTAATCGGCAACCAAAAAAAACCTAGCCTGCACAACAATAATGGTATTATTGTTTACAGCTAGAGTAATTCATTTTCCAATCTCTTCTTATATAACACTATAGCTTAGTGTTTAAATTTTTCTCTCATATTACTATTGTTACAATCCAGTAATATAGTAATATCTTACATTTCACATCTTACAGCTTACATGCATGTGTTCTTTTCTCACAATCTCTCTGGTAGCACATGAAATACTTTTTTTCTCATGTAACCAATTAAATGAATCTCTCTTTTTATGTCTACATCATTTAACCATGAAATTATGATTAATCCTTTTTAATCTTGTATTTGTAAATCATGAAATGAAATACATAACCAGGGAATATACTGTCCCATTACTTCCAATATTCCCTTTTAAAATCAGTAAAACCCTGTCTGAGCTACTGGTTTTAGCATAACCTATGAATTTACATAGGAGACCAACACAATGTGCTTTTAGCATCAAACTACACATTACATTCGACAGAAATAGTGCATAAGAACTAAAAGTACTTCAGCATACTGTTGGGAACTGAAATCACATTTAGGAGAACTATACAGACACAAAAATAGCCTTTTCCTTTGCTTTTAAACAGAAAAAATCCACTCGTGATTAGCATTAGCATAACGCTAACATTACCATGTATTGTTTAGTACACACTCGGTTTTCACTCACCAAGATCAGGTATCAGTGTGAACACAGCAAAAGTCACAGCCTCACGGCCTCTCAAGCTCGTGCTCCCGTCAACTTAGGATAATAATACCGGAGTGGTGGCTCAGTTGGTAGAGCATCCGCCCCACACCCGGGAGGCAGGGGTTCAAATCCCGGCCGGGTCATGCCAAAGACCATATAAAAGTGGAACTTCCTGCCGTCCAGCTTGGTGCTCAGCAATAATGGAATGGAGGAGGGAAATCTGTGGCGGCGCCTTGCATGGCAGCGGCCCTCTGATTCTGCACTGGGGTGTGTGTGATTAACACTGTAGATAGGTAAAGCACAATCTCGTTCTACTGTACATGATTGGTTGTACGGTTGAATGACAATAAGGGTGATTTAATTTAATTTAAAGGTTTCAAATTAGTGTTTGGACAGTGTTTAGATTTATTTACAGCATCTTTCTAAATTAAACTCACCAAGAAGAGGTATCAGTGTGAACACAGCAAAAGTCACAGCCTCACGGCCTCTCAAGCTCGTGCTCCCGTCAACAAGAAGACTCACAGGTCTCCACACAGACCGTCCACAGCCTCTCTCGTCCGCTCTCAGATCGCAAAAGACCGAAAAACCGAGTGCGCGCCCGGCACTTTGCTTGGAAGGCGGGGCTAATATCGCTCTTAACGAATGAAAAGACCACAATCGCCCAACGTGACCATGATACGGGAATTTAAAAGTTGGGTAATGAGGATCACACTTTCTCTTCCCAAAATAATCGTTTTTCAAAATAAAATCACACAATTGTATTAATACAATTGACATCTGAGAAAAAAAGGGTAATTTTCTCAGCTGGGTTACACAAATTTCTCAACAAAGCAGGTAGCCAGAGGGTAATCCTGATAATGTTGCCACACTAGACAAAAGAGGGCAGCGAGTAATATAGAGAATTAATAATTCACTAACACAAGAGCATAACAAAACTGAAAGTAAAGCAGAGGATCATAAAGGTAAACAGGAAATGGGGAACTAATACAATAAGACTAAATGGGAGCAAAACAGGAAATACTTCAAAATAAACATAAACCTAAGAACTAAGAACAGACAGGGGATAATCACAGAAACTCTACTAGATACCCAAGGACACGAGAACATACTAATGACAACCAAATGACAATAGAGATACAACAAGTCCAAAAACCAACAGAGTGTAGACATGGCCACTGCCCATGTCCAGGACATGGGCACTGGCCATGGGCAACTAATTATATTAACATTTTCACAACAAAATGCCTTTTTTAGTATTAGGAGTCTTTGTTGACTGACCTGATACACTTACTGCCTGAAGCGCCATGTGCGCCAACCTGTCATTTGACTCATTTCTGAAAGGCTGTTTATCTAAAAAAAAAATAAAAAAAAAAATCTCTGGAAGTAGAAAGGTCACATCTCCACATCTCTCCTCCACCCTTGTTTCTCTTCTCAACCCCCACTTTTATCCGTGGGAGGCTGCCAGGTTGCTTTAGCCTTTTTAGTGAAACTAGCTGACAGACAGACAAGATGCTGACAAGGTCACAGTTGGGGGAAAAACATTTATGATGGAAAGATCAGCTTCAGGGGAACACACAAGCAGGAATTTACAATAAAATCTGTTTTTTGTATCCTGATCATGATTTTAATTATGTGTCCGCTAAATGAATCATGGGATTCTAGATTTTAACCTAAATATACAGTACCCATGCAAAAAAGATTCTGAGAACTCAAGAAAAAACAGATTTGAAGAACCCCACCTACTGTCAGTCTTTGTGTTTGTAACACCTTGTGGTTCTATGATTCTATGACAGGCCAGTTGCACTTATAAAAATAGTTTCCTTTTTATCAGACAGTGAAAAAGGTTGTTTTTACCTTAACATGTTTTGGCCACTTCTTGCAGCCTTCGTCAGAAGGGTCACGTGATGTTGTTGTGACAATCAGCTGTTTCACTGGCTGTTTTATCCAGGTTTACTAAATAGTAGAGAACGACTACGCCCCCTGCTGTCTGGTATATCCTGTGGAGGACAGCATCCCAGGTGTGGGGCAGAGTATAGGATCCCTCATCCCTGTTGATGGTTCTTGGGGTCCATTTTTTGATCTTGATGGCTTCCCTGATCCAACGGTGGTATTTGTTGATTTCTGTGTGAATGACGTTTGCCTCTTCCCAGTCCATGATATGATTTTCTCTTTTGCGCAGGTCGGATACGTATACAGATTTCAGGTTCTGTTGTTCAGCTGTTGCTTTTTGTGTTCAAGTGTACCTTGCTATTGTCTCTAGCTCACATTCTTTCCTGTGTTCCTTTTTCCTGATTCCAAAGGTTCTTCCTGTTTCTCCTCTGTAGGTTTTGTTGCATGATTGGCATGGTATTTCATAGATTGTGGTCACCCAGCACAATGCAGACTGATACTATTCACACTCAGCAGGGATTGCATACGGACAGAGAACCCCTGGGGGGCAACCAGAACAATGGACTATTGTTTATACATCCCCGGATTAAGGAGAAGGCACCCAAGCGCCAGTTGGTCACGCGATTGATATGTATTGACTGATATGTACATCAATATGCAAATGTGCCATGCATTCTCTCTCTTTGTATAACATGTATAAAAGAGCTTGCTATACATGCCTCAATAACACACACAGCACAACACGGTGCACAGTGCTACAGTGTGTCTCATGATGTTGGAGGAAAATAAAATCCTGCCACCTTCCAGCTCGATGGGGGGGGGGGGGGGTCACAACCCCAGCTGAGTGTTCTGGGGGGAGCCCTGTGGTGACCCACCACAATCTGCATGGCACATTTGCATATTGATATACATATCAGTCAATACATATCAATCGCGTGACCAACTGGCGCCCGGATGTGTTCTCCTTAATCCGGGGATGTATAAACAATAGTCCATTGCTCTGGTTGTCCCCCCAGGGGTTCTCTGTCCATATGCAATCCCTGCTGAGCATGAATAGTATCAGTCTGCGTTATGCTGGGTGACCACAAGATGACATTACTTTTTTTTTTCTGTAGGTATCATGTCTTTGGGATGAACCAAGAGTCGCCTCAAAGTCGTGTGTGGTTTTACTGGGGTGCTGATGTGGTATTTTTTCATTTTTCTCCGTATTCTTTCAGTGATGCTTCTCAGGTATGGTAGTGTGACAGTTCCTATGTTGTTTAATTTTTGTGTGGTCTTTGTTTCTCTCTGTTTTGTGTCTTTCATCTTCACTTGCTTCCTTCCACTCTCTATGGCCCATTTGAGGTAATGACAGCTTTTCTGAGCCTTCATCCTGTCTACGTCTTCCTCCTTTTTATCCTGTGGATTAGGAATGATGTTGGTCTGGTTGTTTAATGTTCTGATAATGGAGAGTTTGTGGGCTGTGGGGTGTTGTAAAGTCTATAGCAAATACTGATCAGTGTGTGTCGTTTCCTGTATATTTTGATGTTGATGCCGCCATCGTCTGTGTGGGTGATTTTCATGTATTTGTTGGTTTCTTCTTCATGGGTGAATTACATGTTTCCCGTGCTGTCCATCTGGTTTAGATGTTAAGTGATGTGGTTGTTTGCCCTTTGTTGATTATTTCCAGAATGTTGTCCATGTACCGTTTCCATTAGCTTATTTTACATGATGCTGGTGCTGTTTGTATGGCTTTGGTCTCTAGGTCCTCCATGAAAAAAACACTCATGATTGCTGAAACTGGATCTCCCATGGTGAAGCCCTCTTTTTGTTTGTAGATGGCTCCTCTGAACTGAAAGTAGGTGGAAGTGGCAACAAAATGTAGCAGCTGCATGATGTCTTCTACTGTGAGTTCTGTATGTTTGTGTAGGGTTTGTAATGGTTCCTGTGTGTATTCTGACCCCTACGCTCCCTCTAATTATGCTCACTCCCTGCAGCCTTGTGCGCCACCTGCTGCCAGTTAGAGAGGCCCTTTAATTAAGTCATTCTCCCTACACTCTGTCTGGTGACATTAACCTGCACACAGTCTATACCATGCTCTGAGCTCTGCTTCATGTGATTATTCTGCCTTGCCGCACAAGGGTGCGTGCTCAGCCCACAGGTCTTCACCCTGCTGACCCATGACTGTGTACAAGCCTACAACACCAACCACATCATCAAGTTTGCGGACGACACACCGGTGGTGGGCCTCATCACCAACAATGAGGAGGCGAACTACAGAAATGAGGTGAGCCAACTGGACCAGTGGTATAAAGACAATAATCTCTTCCTGAATGTGGGAAAAACCATGGAAATTGTGGTCGACTTCAGGACAGGACACACACAGCATCCCCTTCTGATTATCGATGGAGCAGCAGTGGAGAGGGTGAGCAGCACAAAGTTCCTGGGGCTGCACATCTCTGAGGACCTCTCCTGGTGTAACAACATTACATCACTGGCCAAGAAGGCTCAAACTCAAACTGAGGAAAGCACGACTCCCACCCCCCATCATGTGCTCATTCTACCGAGGTACTACTGAGAGCATCCTCACCAGCTGCATCACGATGTGGTATGGAAGATGCACCGCCTCCTGCGGGAAGAAACTACAACGCACAGTGAAAGCAGCCAGCAAGAACATCGGTGCCCCTCTGCCACCCCCCAGACATCTATCTCACCTGCAGAGCCATCAACTTCGCAGGCGACACCTCCCACCTCTCACACTCCCTCTTCAGCCCCCTGCTTTCAGGGAAAATGTACGAGAGCTGCTAAACATCTTTGTTAACCAGGCCATCCGGACCCTGAACTCTGTCCACCACCCCCACCCCTGGACCGTAACGCACTCACCCAGACAATAAATCCCTCAGCTGTTGGCACAGAAAGACTGGCACACCAACAGTAATACATCTGCTGCTGTATGTCTCTGCACTTTACTGCAACCATTTGCACAAATGCCATACCTGCTGCTGTCTGTTACTGCAATACCGATCATGTGCAGTCCAATCTGTCACTGTCTGCACCTACACTTCTGCATCAAACTTGCAACTATGAGTATTACTGCTCTACCTTTTCTGTATATAGGATTGCTGGTGACATAAGTCCGGACCCAGGGAACACGCACACAAGGCTCGAGCAAGATTCAGTGATTTTATTGAACAGTGATTAGTGTATGAGTGCGTGAGTGTGAGGTGTTATGTGGTGCTGGAGAACGGGGTGCACCAAGGGCAGAGAGAAGTGCCGTACAGCCAGGCAACCCTATGGGTAGAGCACACACAGAGGTTAGCAGTGGGCAACACACAGTGGAATGGGTTTTAATGCTGGTGCTTACTTGCAGGTGGGAAAGGTGGCTGGCGTTGGATAACGTTGCAGGTCCCCTGCCTGGAAGACAGCGTCCAGCTGTGCGCTCGGCGTGACGAGGAGAGTGATGGCAGAGACGAAGGAGCGATGTCCGCCGTCAGAGGATCCACCTGTGCACAGGGGAGAGACTGGAGAGAAGGTGAGTGATGTAATCTTGCATGCCGGGACGAATGGCATCAGAAGAGTGCAGGCCGTTGAGGAATAGGCGAGCTCTGGAGAGAACAGCATGGAAGAGCAGACGGCTCCAGACTGAGGCTCAGGGTGAAGCGGGCTTTATAGCCTGAGCTTGATGAGGTGCAGGTGTGCGCACAGCTGAGACGGGAGACAGGTGAGAGTGAGTTGTGACAGTACTCCCCCCCCCCCCGAGCAGCGCCTCCTGGCGCTGGCTTACCTGGGTACACCCGGTGGAACTCCGTGATGAGGCGCTTGTCCAGCAAAAAATGATGGGCGTACCCAGGACCTCCATTCGGGGCCATACCCCTCCCAGTCCACCAGATATTGGAGACCGCGACCCCGGCGGTGGGAATCCAGGATGGAGTTGACAGTCCACGCCGGGTCGCCGTCGATCACCACAGGAGGGGGGGGACCTAGGGGGAGGACAGAGAGGGTTGGTTATGAAGGGTTTAATCCGGGAGACGTGAAACGTCGGGCAAAGCCGGAGGGAGGGGGGGAGAGCCAAATGCACAGCCACCGGATTAACAATCCTGACAATGGGGTAAGGCCCAATAAAGCGCTGCGCCAGCTTCTTCTTCTCGGCCTTTAGATTAATGTCCCTGGGCGACAGCCAGACCTGCTGGCCCACTTGATAGTAGGGGCGGCCTTCCTATGACGATTCACCGTCTTGGAGTTGCGCGCAGCCGTGCGTAATAGCGCTTGGCGCGTAACGGTCCAAATGCACCGGCAGTGCCTCAGGTGGGCCTGGATGGATGGTACTGCCACCTCCTCCTCTTCCTCAGGGAACAGCGGGGGGTCATAACCCAGAGACGCCCGGAAGGGAGACATCCCCGTGGCTGATGACAGGGTAGGGTTGTGGGCGTACTCCACCCAGGGTAGATGGATGCTCCAGGAGGAAGGACTGGATGAGGTAACGCAGCACAGAGCAGCCTCCAGCTTCTGGTTCATGCGCTCGCACTGCCCATTGGTCTGGGGGTGGTAACCGGAGGATAAGCTCACCGTGGCCCCCAAGGCATTGCAGAAGCTCTTCCAAACCTTGGACACGAACTGGGGCCCCCGATCGGAGACGACATCCACCGGGATCCCATGCAGCCTCACGACGTGCTGGATCAACAATTCTGCCATCTCCCATGCCGTAGGGAGGCCGCGGAGCAGCACAAAGTGTGCGGCCTTGGAGAACTGGTCCACAAGGGTCAGGATGGTATTAAAGGAGTTGGACGTCGGGAGATCCGTAACCAAGTCCAAGGCTATGTGGGACCAGGGCGTTCCTGGGACTGGCAAGGTATGAAGGAGTCCCGAGGGGGGAGGGGTCGAGGTCTTACCCGTAGCGCACTGGGGGCGGGCACGGACGTAATTGGCGACGTCGTCTCTTAAACCTGGCCACCAAAAGGACCTCTGGAGGAGCTCAATAAGACGGGAGGCCCCTGGGTGACAGGTGAGCTTCGAGGTGTGCGCCCAGTGGATGACGTCACCCCGGACAGCTGATGGCACGAATAACCTCCCAGCCGGGCCACCGCCAGGATCAGGTTCAGCCTCCTGTGCCCTCCGGACCTTGTCCCTGATGGACCACAAAACGGCACCCACGACGCACGAGGCTGGTAGGATGGTGTGCCCAAGTTCTTCAGCAACCTCCGGGGCGAACTTCCGGGACAACGCGTCCGGTTTACCATTTTTAGAGCCGGGGCGGTAGGTGATGGAAAACCTGAAGCAACCAAAGAACAGGGACCATTGCGCCTGGCGGGCATTCAGGCGCTTGGCCGTCCTCAGGTACTCCAAGTTCTTGTGATCTGTCAAGCCCACGAATGGTTGCGCTGCCCCCTCCAGCCAGTGATGCCACTCCTGCAGCGCGAGCTTAACCGCAAGGAGTTCACGGTCGCCGACGTCATAATTTCTCTCCGCTGCAGACAGGCGCCGGGAGAAAAATGCGCAGGGACGCACCACCCCATCCACCGGAGAGCGCTGAGACAACACTGCTCCCACCCCCATGTCAGAGGCGTCCACCTCGACGAGGCATTGAAGTGTGGGGTTCACCTGAGTCAGGACCCGGGAGGAGGAGAACTCCCTCTTCAGCGTCGTGAAGGCCGACGCAGCCTCCTCAGTCCACCGGAACGGCACCTTGGGGGAGGTGAGGCGGGTCAGAGGAGCAGCGATCGAGCTGTAGTTCGGGACGAAATGGTGGTAGAAGTTGGCGAACCCCAGAAACTGCTGGACCTGTTTCTTGGACGGGGGGGGCAATCGACTACCGCCTTAACCTTAGCCGGGTCTGGGATGATCTGGTTGCGTGATATGATGAAGCCCAAGAAGGAGGTCTTGTCGGTAAAAAGCTCGCACTTCTCAGCTTTAACGTAGAGCCTGTTCTCGAGAAGACGCTGAAGGACCTGCCTCACATGGACCAGATGCTCCTCCCGAGACCGGAAGAAGATCAGGATATCGTCCAGGTAGACGAAGATGAACAGACCCAGGAAATCTCGCAGAACATCGTTAATGAGCCGTTGGAAGACGGTCGGAGCGTTGGTGAGCCCAAACGGCATGACCAGATACTCAAAATGGCCGCTGGGCGTCCGGAACCCCATCTTCCACTCGTCACCCTCCCGGATCCAAACGAGGTGGTACGCACTGCGGAGGTCCAGCTTCGTAAACCAGGTGGCCCCCTGGAGGGAGTCAAAGGCGGAGTCCATCAACGGCAGCGTGTACTTGTCCTTGACTGTGATGTCATTTAGGGCCCGGAAGTCAATACACGGCCGAAGGGACCCATCCTTCTTGGCCACGAAGAAAAATCCTGCCCCGACTGGGGATGAGGAGGGGCGGATGATGCCCATGCTGAGTGACTCCTTTATGTAGATGTCCATGGCCTCCCGCTCCAGGGCTGATAGGCTGTATAAACGACCCGATGGCAAGGGGGGCCCCGAGCGGAGGTTTATGGCACAGTCATACGTGCGGTGGGGGGGAAGAGACAGCGCTTTGGATTTACTGAAAACCAACCCCAGGTCGTGGAACTCTGGAGGTACCTTGGAGAGCTCTGGGGGAGGAGTGTCAGGAGGACAGAGAGGCCGACTGTATAAGAGGCTGACTGGAGACAGGCGCTCATGCAGAAGGTGCTCCAGGAGAGGACGCTCCCGGATTGCCAATCAAAGGCCGGGTTGTGGAGGCATAGCCAGGGGTAGCCGAGGATCACGGGCGCAGCAGAGGTGGGCAGTACATACAAACTCAAGTCCTCCCTGTGGTTGCCAGAGACAATGACAGAAACGGGAACGGTCCGGTGAGTGACCTTCTCCAGGGGAGTCCGTGAGAGAGTAACTAGGTTGAGGGGGACTGGAAGGGCTTGGCAGGGGATGCCCAAGCGGGTTGCCAGGCTTTTGGAAATGAAGCTTTGTTCTGCCCCCGAGTCCACCAGTGCGTGAGTGAAATGCTCCATGAGGTTATGGCAGAATCTGATAGGGAGGAGACATTTTGATAGGGGATTTGGCTGGGTTGAGTCCACGAGGCCCCCTACAGTGACTCGCGGACTCCCCCTTTTGGCTTAACCGGGCAGCACAAGGTGTTGGTCATCTCCGCAATACATGCAGAGACCCAACTCCCTGCGGCATTGTTTCTCCGCCTGCGGAAGCTTGGTCCGCCCTATCAGCATTGCCTCTGGATCGTTGGCGGACTCTGGCGCGGGCAACGCCAGGGGGCGAGATTGAGAGGCGTGGGAGGAGGCTCCGCTCGAGTGGCTAAACGACTTCCGCTCGGCGGCCCGCTCCCTCAACCTGTTATCAAGGTTAATAACCAGGGAAATGAAATCAGAAAGGTGCTCCGGCAAATCCCGGCTGGCCAATTCATCCCGGAGGCTAGGATTCAGGCTACAGGCGAAAATGCTGCAGAGGGCAGCATCTCCCCACCCAACTTCCGCTGCCACCACCCGGAAGTTGACAGCGTAGTCGGCGGCCAACCGGCTACCCTGACAAAGGTTAAGCAGCCAGGTGGTTAATACACTGTCTCGATCCAAGTGATCAAAGACCTCATTAAAATTATGGACGAACTGGGCGTAGGTCAGGTTCGCGTAGCTGGGCCTCACCATTACGGTGTAGGCTCAGGCTACACCGCTTGCCCTTCCAGGAGGTTGGCGATGCACCCAATTCGGGAGTGATCGGTCGGGAAGTCCCCGGGGACGCGCTGAAAAACCGACTTGCATTGGAGAAGGAACCCCCGTGCTTCACCGAGCTTGCCGCTGAAGTGCGTGGGCGTAGGATTGGGAGTGAGCCGGGTAGGCAGCCCCAGGCTAGCCTAGCTAGCTGGGAGAACGCCGGGAGCTGGAGCGCTACGCTGAGCCGGAGGGAACGCCTGTGGGGAATCCAGACGGTCCAACTGGCGATTAATTAAGGTCAACTGATTCAGAATCACCTGCTGCTGGTGAGTAATCTGGTCTACTTGAGCCTCGAGGATGTTTAAACGGTGTGCGAGCCCGCTTTCCACAGGGCCACTCTGCTGGAGCCGTACTGACATAAGTCCGGACCCAGGGAACATGCACACAAGGCTCGAGCAAGATTCAGTGATTTTATTGAACAGTGATTAGTGTATGAGTGCGTGAGTGTGAGGTGTTATGCGGTGCTGGAGAATGGGGTGCACCGAGGGCAGAGAGGAGCGCCGTACAGCCAGGCAACCCTATGGGTAGAGCACACACAGAGGTTAGCAGCGGGCAACACACAGTGGAATGGGTTTTAATGCTGGTGCTTACTTGCAGGTGGGAAAGGTGGCTGGCATTGGATAACGTTGCAGGTCCCCTGCCTGGAAGACAGCGTCCAGCTGTGCGCTCGGCGTGACGAGGAGAGTGATGGCGGAGACGAGGGAGCGATGTCCGCCGCCAGAGGATCCACCTGTGCACAGGGGAGAGACTGGAGAGAAGGTGAGTGATGTAATCTTACGTGCCAGGACGAATGGCATCAGAAGAGTGCAGGCCGTTGAGGAATAGGCGAGCTCTGGAGAGAACAGCATGGATGAGCAGACGGCTCCAGACCGAGGCTCAGGGTGAAGCGGGCTTTATAGCCTGAGCTTGATGAGGCACAGGTGTGCGCACAGCTGAGACGGGAGACAGGCGAGAGTGAGTTGTGACAGCTGGGTTTTATTTTATCTTTATTTGCACTATGGGATGTCTGGGTATTATCTTTTACCGTTATTTGCCCAACAGGTAGCATTATTGTACATAGACTGCTGTTGTTGCTTTTCCAGCCTTATTCCTTTTTTTTGTTTTTTTTTTTATATTGCGCACACCACTGAAGAGAGAGAAATGGCATTTCATTTCTCTTGTATGTTCTGTATGTATAGTAGTATTGACAAAAAAAAGTCTTTGAATCTTGAATCTTTTTGATCTTGTGCTTGTCCTAGACCCTGAGACTGCCTCCTTTACTGGATTTATCTGCCAGCCTGCATCCAGTCGATCGTGCCCTGACCCCTGCCTGCCTCTGGATTCTGGAAATAGCCTTGCCGACTGGATTTGGATATTCTTGGATTTGTGCACATCCTCATCCCCCCAAAGTAAGTTGACTTACCACTGTATCTTCACTGCTCTTCACTCTCACTCCCAGGCACTTAAGCCTGGCCAGCCTATACAGAACAATTCCCTGGAATCTCCCCAGCAGCACCTCTACACCTCTCTCCCTGGCAACCTGCTTCCCCAGCGTGGAGGTCCTTCACCTGCTACCAGCCGCTCTCACCTGCAGAAGTGTAAGCACACAGAAATTAACTTTAGAACTTCATCATACTGTTTATCAGTTACACTTACCTGCCCCTCTGCTCTCTCCTCTTAGGGTTGCCAGCTCCACGGGTTCATCTACGTTACACATTACTTTGCACAATTATTGTAATAAATATTATTGTTCACTACAATTATCATTTCCTCCTGTGTCTGCTTTTGGTTCGTATGTCACACACCTTAACAAGGTTTTGTCATGTCTGAGACAGTTTTCAACAATGTGTAGAGTGACTATGACCGGTGTTTTTGTAAACAGAGATATGATGTTGTGTGGTACTAATATTTCATCTGCTTGTATCTTTTTGTCCTTCAAGTCTTGCACCAATTGTTTGGTGTTCTTGCAGTGTTGATCTTTGAGTGCAAGAAGAGGTTTAATTATTTCAACTAACGGCTTTGATTGATTGTAGGTTACTGATCATATACTGTTCACAATTGGTGGTAATGGGGTGCCAGGTTTGTGGATCTTCAGTGTACCATATATACGGGCCATGATGCTTGCTATTGGAATTAGACGATTATAGGGATCCTTGTTGATCTTGTTTCCATCTAAGCAGTGGTTTGAGTAATGTCTTTAGCGTCCTCTTTTTTTCTTCTGTTGGATTCTTTCAAAGTATTTTGTATGTATGGGTGTCATTTAGTAATTCCTTTTATTTGTATCCATGATGACACTTGTTCAGCTTTTGTCAGCTGGGAGGATTGTGATATTCTTGTCCTTTGCTAGCTTTTGTATGGCCTTTCTTCTCTTGTGGTGCTGGTATGTGATATTTTGGCTTCCTTGAGAATGCCTGCAGCCTCATTACAGAGTTGAGATTTCTGTCCTTGATCTTCTGTGTGTGTACATGCTAACTCTGTTGCTAATACAAAGTCCTCATACAGTATTTTGTTTTGGGGTGACGGTATAGTTCAGGTCACAGGCTGGGACGTTTTTCTCTGTGTAAGTTTTTGGTATGACAAATTGCATACCCATTTCCTGTGTGTCATGTTGTCCTTGTCTGAATAGCCTTTTTTCTTTTGGTTATGAGTGCTTCCAGTTTCTGGGTTTGACCTTGTTTTGTTTCTCCAAATTCTTTTTCGTGTTGTCCCTCCAGATATTGTTGAAGCTTCTTCTTCTTGTTGTATTGTGAATACACTGAGTAGATGACACAGTTTATATATATATATATATATATATATATATATATATATATATATATATATATATATATATATATATATATTTCATGCACTTAATGTGTGACATGCTATACTGTGTTCCTTTGCAAGCTACAAGTAAACCTTGTGGTCATTCCCCACTAAACTTCCACAGCCAGATGTGCTAAGACATTGTGCAAGGGCAAAATCCTCTTTGGTATTATGTAAGAAAAGTTCTGAGGATAATGGCAAGTTTAAATAAAGTTGATCTCTTTGACTCCTCTGAGACCTAAGCATTAATAGTGGGCGGATCGATCCAAACATCGATAATACTGATACAATCGTTGGTATTGATATTGATCAGTACCAGTGTAATGAGATCGATATTCTGTGTAAGTGCCGCTCCTGTCACAGCATGGAGCAGGCACACTTTGGCTACGGTCACACTGCAGGTCTTAATGGTCAATTCTGATTTTTTTATGTGGGCGTTCACATTATAACTTAAATGCAACCCCCATCAGACGTCAGTGTGACCGGTCTCCAGCTATGAAGTGACCCGTTTGCACAAAAGAAAACAATGTCAGACACAGTGTTGTGTTTACGGAAGAAAATATGAGCCCAGAACGATTAAGGGGGACAGAACTTCTTCACCTTGATGCAGCGCAGAAAAATAAAATTTTTCATTCCTCTACACGCCAGATGACTGCTATGATCAGCTCCGCTTTAACAGAACTGATCAATTAAACAGCTCTCGAAAATGAGACCTCATGTCTGAGTGGGATTATAAATAAGGTTAATAATAAATAATCCTAACGATCACAATAAGGCTCTCACCCACTGACGTTGTCAGCGGCTTGTACCAGCAGTCCCACACAGGAAGGCGAAACCACCACAGACTCCCCTCTCCTGTGTCCCTGTGTCTGGCCATTCCGCTCCACAGTCATGTCGGTATTAACTTTACATTTATTACAACGGCCGGGTGTGCCGTTTACAGGGAAAAAGGAATTTGCAGCGTCCATTAAATATACCGTTTCTTATTTTTTTTTTTTTTAAATGTGCCTTTACTGTGCGCCTGGTTGTCTTACGTCTTCAGCCCCAACACCCCCCTCCCGAGATTTTGGAATTATTGTGCAGTTGGAGCCGAAAAAATTACAATCCAGTGATAAAGGGAAGAAGATTGATTAAAAAGAAGGGCACAAATCAGTTGTGTCTGCCATGCTTGCTGCATCCTCCACCTCAGAATTGTGGCGTCTGTCTCACTTCAATGAGGAAAAAAGTTGGATGAAATGTGACATGACCGTTCAAACTGAGGTCGCTTTGGAAAATATCAGATACGTATCCGAATTAGGACCACATATGAAAGTGGCCTGGGTCTGGTGCGAAAAAATTGGATATGTGCTGTTCAGACTTTGAGTAAAAAAATCAGATATGGGTCACATTTGTTCAAAAAAATCGGAATTGAGCATTAAAACCTGCAGTGTGTCCGTAGCCATAGCTCCTGCTCTCCTTCTTCTTCTTGTAGCTTTATGGCGGTTGACAACCATCGTTTAGGTCCATTACCGCCACTAACTCCTTTCGTCGTCCTCCTCCCTCTTGTGTTTTATGTTGTGTCATCACGTGACTCAGCAGCACCAGGTAAACAAGCTAGCAAGCAGCAGCCGCCAGCAGCGCACACAAGCCGCACAGAGACGGAGCAGGAGAGTGGCAGAGAGGAAGAGGAGTGCCGTGTGGCTAGGGAGACATTTTATTGAGTTTTTGTATTGTAGTTTCTGAACACTTTACCTCAAAGAGAATTTGTTTTAATTTGTTCTCGAGTGATAATTTTGTGCAGTTTATTTAAGCAAAAAATCCAGACATGACAATGTATGAGGAAAACTGTTTTGTTACTGTGCTATTGTTTCTGAACAAAAAGCTTTATTATGACAAAAAAGTATTTTCTGTTCACCTCTAAACTTTGCCCAAATTCTGTCCTGGGTTTGAACTAATTAATAATCCAAAGGAAAAATCACAAAACATTTAAAGGTCATGGAAATTCATTCAGATTTAGTAATTTGATGATGCATCTACCTTAATTATTAAAAAGTATTGGTACCATATCTGTGATACTGGCCCTGTATTTACTTGGTATCGGATTGATACCAAATCTTGCAGCATTGCACACCACTACTAAGCATGACCTTCACATTGCAAGACTACTGTCAAGATTTACTAAAGGGTGCAGTGCAAAGTTAGCGCTGGAAAGGAGTTGAACAAAGTAAATTTGCCTCATTGCGTATGTATTTGTGTTCACATATATTTTGAATAATTAACTAATGGAGAATTGTTCACCATATTTAAGAAATATATAATTATTGTTGGTTTCATGTGTTGCGGACTTGAAACTGTTCTCTGTATTGTGTAGAGAAATAACTCTAACAGCGGATTCACAGCTGGCACTTCATTCGATAAAAAACAGGCATCAATCAGTGGGTACACACAGCAGCAGCACGCCCTCGTTCTGTGTTTTTTTTTTTTTTTACATGTGCTGCGTTGCAAAATTACACAACATAACAGAAATATTTTTTTTGTAAGTTGTCTGTGTTTTTTCAACTGATTTAAGACAATTTTGCACCACTGAATCCAAAAATGACATCCGTTTCTCTCGATCAGGTCAGGTTTTCATGTTAAGTTATAAGCAGTTGTACACCAGTTGTACAGTTGTACTGTAAATTGAATAGTAGACACTGATAAAGGTAAGTACATGGAAATTGAATGTTACGTCATCATTGTTCAAAATTTAGAGAATTTCAAGAAATAAAAAAACATTTTGCATCATATAAAGCGAAAATACCCATACATGTAAACAAAAATGTAAAAAACATGTGGCCATAGTTCAAAAAGTTGACCTGATTGAGCAAAACCAATGTGATTTTTGGAGTCAGAACATCAAAATTTTTGAATGAATGAATGAATCTTTATTTCAGATAGATTAAAAGTAAAGATTAAAAGAAGGAACAGAATAATTTAACCAAGGAGAAAGGGGAAAAAAAAAAAAAACATCTTACAAGGTCAAATTAAACAACTAACATGGTTTGTTGACAGAGTGAGCAGACTCGGAGAAAAAAGTAGATACAATTATCTTTATTATAATAGTGTGGAGTGTGTGAATGTGTGGGTGTGTGTTCTTGCTGCAGCTGGGGGTGAGCAGAACGCCGTTCAACCTGGCAACCCTAGAGACAAACAGAGGCAGGATGGTTAATGGCTTCCCAGCTCAGAATGCGCTGGTTAATCTGCAGCTTACTGTTTGTAGAGATGTAGCAAATGCTCAGGTTAGCACGGCAGCTATGGCCAGGAGGACAGCATCCACAGAGCCCGTTGCAGTGTGTAGATGGTGTAGGTGTAGTTCGTGAAAGGGTGAGGTTCAGTCCGCCGCCAGGTGGGACAGGGTCCACCGCCACGGAGCTCCACCTGTGCACAGGGGACTGATATGGAGATGGTGAGGGATGGCTGAGGCTTACTTGCATGGTAGTGCAGGCAGGTTGTAGGTGGACAGCAGGGAAGCAGTCAGGCTGAGGCTACGGTCTCTGGAATCAAAGAGGGCATGCGTGGTCTTCATGGAGTAAGACAGACGACTCCGCACGGATTCTAGGGCAGCGTGGATTATATAGCCCCAGCTGAGATGAGAAACAGGTGAGTGCGCAGCTGGAGAGGATAATCACATCCAAGCAGGCCATCACAGTACTCCCCCCCTACAAAACGCCTCTCGACGGTCAATCCAACATACCTGGGTGCGTCCGGTGGAAGTCCCAAATGAGATCTTTATCCAGCACGAAAGAGGGACGCACCCAGGACCTCCATTTCGGCCCGTAGCCCTCCCAGTTCACCAGGTATTGCAGGCTGCGACCCCAGCGGCGGATGTCCAGGATGGAATTGACCCTCCACGCCGGGTCGCCGTCGATCACCATCGGCGGGGGTGGAGACCTGGGAGGAGGACACAAAGGGCTGGAATAGAAGGGTTTGACCTGAGACACATGGAAAGTAGGGCAAATACGAAGTGGGGGGGAGGGCTAGATGCACAGAGAGAGGGTTGATGATGCGGGTGATAGTGAACGGCCCAATAAACCGTTGCAACGTCTTCTTACGCTCAGCCTTCAGATTAATATTTCTTGTTGATAGATATACCTGCTAACCCACCTGGTAAGCCGGACCCTCAGTCCTGTGACGATTGGCCACCATAGAATTGTGTTCCGCCGTGCGCCATAGCGCGGTCCGGGTAGCCCTCCACAGGCGGCGACAGCATCTCAAATGGGCCCGAACAGAAGGAACGGCGATGTCCCCTTCTTCTTCAGGGAATAGAGGAGGATTGTAGCCCAACGAAGCCTCAAACGGGGACATCCCGATCGCCGATGAGACCGTGGTGTTGTGGGCGTATTTGATCCACGGGAGGTGCATGCTCCAGGATACCGGATTGGTGGCCGCCACACACCGCAGAGCAGCCTCCAGCTACTGATTCACCCTTTCACACTGCCCGTTGCTCTGGGGATGGTAACCAGACGACAGGCTTACAGTAGCCCCAAGGGCATTGCAGAAGGACCTCCAAACCTGCGAGATGAATTGGGGTCCAAGATCGGAGACAATGTACTGCGGAATTCCATATAGCCTCACCACGTGTTGGACTAGGAGATCAGCCGTCTCCTTAGCCGTAGGCAGTCCTCGCGGGGGGGACGAAGTGGGCGGCTTTGGAGAACCTGTCCACAATGGTGAGGATAACAGTATGCTGGTTAGAAGAAGGAAGACCAGTGACAAAGTCCCAACACCACATGGGACAACGGCCTGCCGGGGATTGGAAGGGGGTGAAGCAGACCGGCAGGAGAGGAGGAAGATGTCTTGCCTAGGGCACACTGGGGGCAGGCGCGGATATAATCTCCAACGTCCCTCTGGATAGATGGCCACCAAAATGTCCTCTGCAACAGGGCTGCCATGCGCCCCATCCCGGGGTGGCACGCGAACCTGGAGGCATGAGCCCAGCGAATGACTTCCCCTCGGACGGCAGATGAAACCAACAGCTTCCCCGCTGGCCCCCCGCCTGGGTCCGGTTCAACCTCCAGCGCCTTTAGGACCTCCTCCTTGATGCCCCATGACAGGGCGCCCACAACACACGATGGAGGAAGGATGGGGTGCTCCGACTTCTCCGTGATGTCAGAGGAGAATTGCCTGGACAGGGTATCAGGTTTGGTATTCTTGGACTTGGGACGATACGTGATGGTGAAGTCGAAATGGCTGAAGAACAGGGACCAGCGGGCACGGTGGGCGTTCAGACGCTTGGCTGTCCTAAGGTACTCCAGGTTCTTGTGGTCCGTCCAGACCACAAATGGCTGGAAAGCCCCCTCCAACCAATGGTGCCACTCCTCCAGCACCAACTTCACCGCTAGGAGCTCTCTGTCGCCAATGTCATAATTACGTTCTGCAGGAGACAAGTGTCGGGAGAAGAACCCACAGGGGTGCACCTTGCAATCCACTGGGGAACGCTGGGACAGAGCGGCCCCAACCCCCGAATCCGAGGCATCCACCTCCACCAGGCACTGCAGAGCAGGGTCCACCTGGACCAGGATGGGAGAGTCCGAAAACTGCTTCTTAAGGTCGGCGAAGGCTGCGGCCACCTCCTCAGACCACCTGAAGGGCACCTTGGAGGAAGTCAGACGGGTCAGAGGGACAGCAGTGATGCTATAATTTTTAATGAAGTGGTGGTAGAAGTTAGCAAACCCCAAGAACTGCTGCAGTTGTTTTCTAGAGGAGGGAGTGGGCCAGTCTACCACCGCTTTTACCTTACTGGGATCTGGGACGATCTCGTTGTGGGAGATGATAAAACCCAGGAAGGTCATCTTAGATGCGTGAAATTCGCACTTCTCAGCTTTTGCAAATAACTTATTCTCCAGGAGTCGCTGCAACACTTGCCTCACATCCACACGGTGTTCATCCAGGGACTGCAAAAAAATAAGGATGTCATCAAGGTAGACAAAAACGAACACACCCAGAAAATTCACCCTAGCCATGACGGCGTAGGCCCAAGCTAGAGCTCGCCCCTTTAACAAATTAATAATATAGCCTATCTGGCTGTGATCTGTGGGGAAATCCCCTGGTACCCACTGAAACACAATCTCACACTACATAATCAAACCCCGCGCCCCCCCCAAGCTTTCCACCAAAACGGGTGGAAGTGGGGACAGGAGTTAGCTGAGGAGAAGACCCGTGCCCGGGTGGGTGGCTAGCGGGAGCCGAGGAGCTACTAGGAAATGACAGAGCCGGTGGAAACATCTGCGGGCTAGTCAAACGATCCAACCAGTCCGTTAGTCGGGTTAACTGATTCAAAATAACTTGTTGTTGATTAGCTAACTGATCTACTCGGGTCTCGAGGTTGTTAATTTTGCGCGTTAGTGCGCTGTCAACTGGGTCACTTTGGCGGAGTCGTACTGACATGGTTTGTTGACCCAGTGAGCAGAAAGTAGATACAATTATCTTTATTATAATAATGTGGAGTGTGTGAATGTGTGGGTGTATGTTCTTGCTGCAGTTGGGGGTGAGCAGAACACCGTTCGACCTGGCAACCCTAGAGACAAGCAGAGGCAGGATGGTTAATGGCTTCACCGCTGGGAATGTGCTGGTTAATCTGCAGCTTACTGTTTGTAGAGATGTTGCAATGCTCAGGTTAGAACGGCGGCTATGGCCAGGAGAATAGCATCCACAGAGCCCGTTGCAGCATATAGATGATGGAGGTGTAGTTCGTGAGAGGGTGAGGTTCAGTCCGCCGCCAGGTGGGACAGGGTCCGCCGCCACGGAGCTCCACCTGTGCACAGGGGACTGATATGGAGATGGTGAGGGATGGCTGAGGCTTACTTGCGTGGTGGAGAGTTTCCTTCCAAGCGCAGGCAGGTTGTAGGTGGACAGCAGGGAAGCAGTCAGGCTGAGGCTACGGTCTCTGGAATCAAAGAGGGCTTGCGTGGTCTTCATGGAGTAAGACAGACGACTCCGCATGGATTCTAGGGCAGCGTGGATTATATAGCCCCAGCTGAGATGAGAAACAGGTGAGTGTACAGCTGGAGAGGATAATCACATCCAAGCAGGCCATCACAATAACTCCTCTGATTATACAGTTCAACATAAGTTATCTGAAATGGGTGATGGCTGAAGCCGCCGCTTATATTGCCCACCCATATTCCATCCAAGAATTCAAAAGAAAAAAAAGAGCGATTACAATTCAGAACAAAGCTAAGACAAAATGTGACAAAAATCTAAGCAACAACACAACACAGACTGAATATGACAATCCTTATGTGATTTTACATGTCATCTTGTATGTATGTTTGGAGTATTTCTTCCTTTAGTTTTTGTTTAAATTGTCCAAGCGTTGTACATGATTTTAATTCAGATCCAAAAGCGTTCCACAGTCTGACTCCCTGCACTGAGACACAGTGTTGCTTGGTGGTAGTTCTCACTGAAGGTTTTTGAAATATACATGTTCCTCTGAAATGATATTGTTTCTCCCTTGTTTGGAACAACTTTTGGATATTTGCAGGCAGTGATAGATTCTTCACTTTAAACATTATTACTGCAGTTTTAAAGTCAACCAGATCTTTTAACTTGAGAGCTTTTATTTTAAGAAAAAGTGGGTTTGTTGGTTCCCTGTAAGCTGCTTTGTTTATTATTCTAATAGCTCTCTTCTGAAGCATAAAGACTGGATATATGTTTGTTTTATATGTATTTCCCCATTCTTCAGTACAATATGTCATGTATGGGAGTATTAATGAATGATACAAAGTCTATAGTGTGGGTTGATTCAGCAAATATTTCACTCTGTGTAGTATTGCGATTGATTTGGATATTTTACCTTTAATATAATTAATATGTGACTTCCAACACAGTTTATTACCAATTATTACTCCAAGGAATTTAATTTCGGATACCCTTTCAATCTCTACACCATTTACACTGAGTTTAAATACTGAGTTGTTGTGATGGCTGTTAAAAATTATAAATTTTGTCTTACTTAAATTGAGTGTTAATTTGTTTGAATCAAACCACAATTTAAGCTTTCCTAATTCCTTTCCAAGTGTATCCAAAAGTTGTTCCAAATTGCTTCCACTGCATAATAAATTAGTGTCATCTGCAAACAGTATTAAATCCATTTTTTCCGAAACTTTACATATATCATTTATTTACATATTGAATAACAGTGGCCCCAAAACTGAACCCTGTGGGACTCCGCAAGTAACCTTCAGTAACTGCGAGTTTTTGCTACCAACACATAAATACTGATTCCTGTTCTTTAAGTAACTACCTAACCAGGACAGTGTTACCCCCAATACCATAATTTTGTAGTTTCTTTAACAATAATTTATGATCCACTGTCAAATGCTTTTTTAAGATCCACAAATACTCCAATTGAATACTCTTTATTTTCTGCCACACATACCTAAAGAAAAAGTCGGTTAATAAACTAAAATCACACGCCGTGCTCCTAAACTAAAAACAAACACATAAAATAACTCCATATCATAACACGCATGCAAAACCACAGAACTATAAACAGCTAATTATTTACAGCACAGTCTCTTGAGTGGGAGAGGTAGAACCGGCATGAGGGGGGCCCAGGACAGCCCCTCAGTAAGCTCGCCCCTGGATGCAATAAGCCCCTGGGATGATGGCTGATCTTCTGGACGATGGAGCCAGACTCCTTCACCACCAACACCAAGTCCCGTCCAGCCTCGTCTCCTGGAGCCTCTTCCCGGTCACACCAAAGCTGATTGGAATGCCTTGATAAGCTGTCGGACAACCGGAAGTATGCTGCGCCCAGCTTTGCCACTATGCGCACACACCCTCATTGTTTTGGTGGCTGTCATTTGGCCCATCTTCGCCATGGATGTTCTTCAACCCGAACCCAAACCAAGTCCAAAACCCTCAGCGGGGCCCGGCTCGGCCTGACGTGGTGCTGCTGAGTATGCAGTACTTTAATGCTCGTCGGTCTGGGCGCGTCCTCTTCTAACACTGTCATAGTGGTCATCATCGTAGCAGCAGACCCTCCACCCCCCTGCGGCCAAGCTGCGGAGGCATCTGGATCTACCACATTGGTGTCACTCGCCGATGCAGGTGCCTCACCGCCATGCTTGGTACCCTCCACACCATGTCCCAAGTGCCGGCACTGAGACCCTCCTGTGTCAAACCTGAGTGAAACTTGTCCTGCTTGACCGCCGTGTTGACCATTAGCTCTTCCTCTCACACAACATTCTCTTCAACCACCGGAACTGGGGGGTACCAGCAGCCACAACCCGACCATTCATTCCTGGCATCGTCTTTAATGGCAAAACCCAGTCCGTAAAACAAATCACAGCCCATGATGTTATCGCCTCACTCTGTCACTTAGAACGTGAAGTCAACCATCTTTGCAGACTTGTACCAGACCTTTAACTCCAAAGTCCCAACCATCCACAGCCTGCTATCTCCATAGCCATACAACGGTGCCGGGTTACCTTTAATCCCGTAATGAGGGAAAAACTTCCTCACAGTTACCCAATTCAGCAATGACCCCTCTGCCTCCATGTCAAGCAGCAGCAGTATCTCCACGCTGTCCAGTTCCACTGTGCAGTACATGTGCCCGTTTGTGCTGGGGTACCCGTTGGATGGTCGTCGGGGGCAGGTGGAGTGATTTCTTCCGTGGGATCTTCGGTTCAGATACATGGCACACTTTAGCATAATGGTTCAAGCGTCCACATCTGCTACAATGTTTTCCCTTAGCCGGGCAGTCCTTAACCTTACTGTGGTGCATTGCAGACCCACAACCCTTACACAGGGGTTTTCCTAGGGCAGACCTTCGGCTGGCAGCATTGGCTTCCATAGTGTCATCATCCAAGCTATCCAAGCTATCCTCGCTATCTGAGTCTGCAACATTTGCCATGACGGGCGGCTCTGGTGGCCGCTGTGACTGCCGTCAGGTTAGTTCCAAAGCTCGCTTGTCTGCGGCCTCCAGCTGGAGAACTAGTTCAACAGCTTTGGCTAATGTTAAGTCATTGGGTGCCGTGAGTAGCCTATGCAGCGCTGCACTTGTGCTCTGCAAGCTGGCCACGTACCATTTTATCTTTCAATGGCCCAAAGCGACACTCGCTAGCTAGCTGCCTCAAGTTGGCGACAAACAGATGAATAGACTCACCTACCCGCTGATGTCGCTGCCAAAAACAAATCCTCTGTGCAGTCATGCTATCTGGGGTGTGGAAATGATTTGATAGCATCTCCATGACATCTTCAAGAGAGTCCCAAGCTCCAAGTGTGTGCAGGACTCGCAGGCCCTCAATACCCAGGTTATGGAATAGAAGAACACGTGCTCTTAACTTATCGAGCATACCGAGTTCCAGCGTGGGGATACAGGTTTAGAAGGCCTCAAACCCCCTGAGCCAAGGCATGGCGGTTCGCCCGGAAGCTCAAGAATGGGATGAAGTGATGTAATACATCCCTCCATGAGTTAATCCTCTATCGCCAAATGCTATGTATGGTAAAATACCTCGGTGAAGGATGAGACAAGATGACTTGGCGAACACAGCTTTGATAGAACTGAAGATGCGGTAACACAGCAGGCACCTGGCAGAGGGCACCGGTCAAAGAGGCCGCAATATGGATGCCCCCTGCCTTATATAGGGCAGTGCAGTGATGTGGCGGGAAGTGGACGTCACTACACTGCACTTCACAATAAAGTGCCGATTATTGTATATAACAGTTAAGCCTTAATCTGAGCCCCTGCTTTCGAAACTGGCTTTTGGGATGTGAAACATCGCCTCTCTGGTGGGAAAGGAGCTGGAGCTGGTGCACAAGGCTGAAAGATACTGGCTAGATATAGATGGGCTCACCTCAATGCACAGCTCTGGTTCTGGAACCAGTTTCCTGGAGAGGAGCTGGAGTTTGGCCTACTCTGGAGTTTCCCCAGGTGAGTGGCAGCGGACAGGGGTGGGTATTCTTTTATCCCCCCACCTTGCTGTCTCCACATTGGAGTTCTCCCAGGTGTACGAAACGGTAGTTTCCCTACGCCTTCAGGTTTGGAAATGGGTCCTGACCATCATTTGTGCCTATGCACCAAATGATCGTTTAGAGTACCCACCCTTTTTGGAGTCTCTGACTGGGGTGCTGGAGAGTGCTCCTCTTGGAGACACCATTGTCCTACTGGGGGACTTCAATGCAAACGTGGGCAATGGCAGTGAAACCTAGAGGGGGTGATTGGGAGGAAAGGCCTGCCCGATCTGAACCCAAGTGGTGTTCAGTAATTGGACTTCTGTGCCAGCCAGAGTTTGTCTATCACGAACACCATGTTCAAGCATAAGGGTGTCCATATGTGCACCTGGCACCAGGACACACTAGGTCACAGGTCAATGATTGGTTTGTTATCGTGTCATCAGACCTGCGACCACATGTCTTGGACACACGGGTAAAGAAAGGTGCAGAGCTGTCAACTGATCACCACCTGGTGGTGTGTTGGATCCGATGGCATGGGCGGATGGCACTCAGACCTAGTAGACCTAAACATATAGTGAGGGTGTGCTGGGAACATCTGACTGAAGGCCCTGTCCAGGAGGTCTTCAACTCCAACCTCTGGAAGAACTTCAATCACATTCTGAGAGAGTTTGGGGACATGGAGTCTGAATTGGCCATGTTCTCCACTTCCATTGTTAAAGCAGCTGCCCAGAGTTTTGGCCGCAAGGTTGTTGATGTATCTCGTGGTAGCAACCCCAAAACCAAGTGATTGACACTAGTGGTGAGGGAGGCCATCAAGCTGAAGGATGAGTCCTATTAAGCTTGGTTGGCTTGTGGGACTCCTGAAGCAGCTGAGGTATACCGGCAGGCCAAGTGGAATGCAGCTCGGGTGGTTGCTGAAGGGGAGGAGTTTGGTGAGGCCATGGAACAAGACTTTTGGTCACTTCAAAGAGATTCTGGCAAACTGTCCGGCAACTCAGGAGGGGGAAGCAGCTCTCTGTCCACACGGTGTATGGTGTGGATGGGGTGCTGCTGACTTTGACTGGGGACATCACTGGGCGGTGGAAGAAATACTTTGAGGATCTCCTCAATCTCACTGACACGCCTTTCACAGAGGAAGCAGGGCTTGAGGATGAGGGGGACAACTCACCCATTACAGGAACTGAGGTCACAGAAGTGGTTAAAAAACTCTTTGGTGGCTGGGCCCTGGAAGTGGACAAGATTTGCCCTGAGTACCTTAAGGCCCAAGATGGTGTAGCGCTGTCATGGTTGACACGCCTTTGCAATGCTGAGTGGAGGTCGGGGACAGTGTCTTTGGCATGGCAAACCAAGGTGGTGGTTCCGCTTTTTAAAAAGAGGGACCGAAAGGCGTGTTCCAACTTTAGGGGGAATCACACTTCTCAGTCTCCCAGTGAAGGTCTATGGCAGGGTATTAGAGAAGAGAGTCTGACCGCTGGTTGAACCTCATATCCAGGGATCCAGGAGGAGCAATGTGGTTTTCGTCCTGGTTGTGGCACATAAGACCAACTTTACCCTATCAAGAGTCCTCGAGGGTTTGTGAGAGTTTGCCCAGCCAGTCCACATGTGTTTTGTGGACTTGAAGAAAGCATTCATCAGCATCGCTCATGGTATCTTGTGGGAGGTGGTGCGGGAGTACGGGGTATCGGGTTGATTATTACGAGCTAACCGGTCCCTATACGACCGTTGCAAGAGTTTGGTTCATATTGCCAACACCCAGTCAAACTTCCAGTGAGAGTTGGACTCCACCAGGGCTGCCGTTTGTCACCGATCCTGTTCATAATTTTTATGGACAGGATATCTACGTAGGTGCAGCCAAGGATCAGACAGTGTTATGCTCAGTGACCACAGGATCTCATCTCTGCTGTTTTGTAGAAGATGTTGTCCTGTTTGCTTCATCGACCAATGACCTAGAGGCCTTGCTGGGATGGTTTACCACTGAGTCAGCTGGGATGAGAATCAGCACCTCCAAGTCTGAGTCCATGGTCCTCAGCCGGAAAAAGGTGGATTGCCCTCTCCTGGTTGGGGACAAGCTCCTGCCCCAAGTGGAGGAGTTTAAGTATCTCAGGGTCTCATACACAAGAGAGAGAATGTGAGAGAATGGAGAATGGAATGAGAGATTGACAGACGGATTGGAGCAGCCTCTGCAGTGATGTGGACATTGTACCGGTCTGTTGTGGTGAAGAGGGAGCTTAGCTCTAAAGCAAAGTTGTCAGTTTATCAGACAATTTACTGTACGTTCCTACCCTCACTTGTGGTCGTGAGCTTTGGGTAATGACTGAACGAATGAGATCGTGGATACAAGTGGCTGAAATGAGCTTTCTCCGTAGGATTGCTGGACTCTCCCTTAGAGATAGGGTGAGGAGCTCAATCATCCAGTAGAGGCTCAGAGTAGAACCGCTGCAACTCCACATCAAAAGGAGCCAGTTGAGGTGGTTTGGACATCTGAACAGGATGTCTCCTGGATGCCTCCCACTTGAGGTGCTTCGGGCACATCCCTCTGGGAGGAGACCCCAGGGCAGACCCAGGACACGCTGGAGAGACAACGTCTCCCAGCTGGCCTGGGAACGTCGTGGTATCCTCTCTGAAGAGCTCGAGCAGGTGGCTGGGGAGAGGGAAGTCTGAGCTTCTCTGCTTGAGCTTCTGCCTCTGTGACCCGGACCTCTGGAAAAGTGGTAGAGCATGGATGGATGGATGGATGATTGGATTTCCAGTCCATGAGGATAGTTTTCTTGGTGATGCATAAGGCAGTGAGAACCATGTGTGACAAATTTACCTCTATATTTATTTCACTTAAATCACCAAATATGCAAAGTGTGGGAGATGTTGAGATATGATACCAAAGCCATGCCAATAAGTCTTCACATGTCTTATTCTAGAACTTTTGGACTGGTGCACAGGGCCACATAACATGCATATACAGTATCTCACAAAAGTGAGTACACCCCTCACAGTTTTGTAAATATTGTATTATATCTTTTCATAGGACAACATTGAAGACATGACACTTTTATACAATGTAAAGTAGTCAGTGTTCAGCTTTTATAACAGTGTAAATTTGCTGTCCCCTCAAAATAACTCAAAACACTGCCATTAATGTCTAAATCGCTGGCAACAAAAGTGAGTACACCCCTAAGTGAAAACATCTAAATTGTGCCCAATTAACCATTTTCCGTCCTCGGTGTCATGTGACTTGTTAGTGTTACAAGGTGTGAATGGGGAGCAGGTGTGTTAAATTTGGTGTTCTCGCTCTCACACTCTCTCATACTGGTCACTGGAAGTTCAACATGGCACCTCATGGGAAAGAACTCTCTGAGGATCTGAAAAAAAAAATAATTGTTGCTCTACATAAAGATAGCCTAGGCTATAAGAAGATTGCCAACACCCTGAAATTGAGCTGCAGCATGGTGGCCAAGACCATACAGTGGTTTAACAAGACAGGTTCCACTTAGAACAGGCCTCGCCATGGTCAACCAAAGAAGTTGAGTGCACGTGCTAAGCGTCATATCCAGAGGTTGTCTTTTGAAAATAAACGTATGAGTGCTGCCAGCATTGCTGCAGTGGTTGAGGGGGTGGGGGGGAAGCCTGTCAGTGCTTAGACCATACACCGCACACTGCATCAAATTGGTCTGCATGGCTGCCGTCCCAGAAGGAAGCCCCTTTTAAAGATGATGCACAAGAAAGCCCACAAACAGTTTGCTGAAGACAAGCAGACTAAGGATATGGATCAATGGAACCATGTCCTGTGGTCTGATGAGACCGACATAAACTTATTTGATTCAGATGGTGTCAAGCGTGTGTGGCGGCAACCAGGTGAGGAGTACAAAGACAAGTGTGTCATGCCTACAGTCAAGCATGGTGGTGGGAGTCTCATGGTTTGGGGCTGCATGAGTGCTGCCGGCACTGAGGAGTTACAGTTACAGTTCATTGAACTGTACTGTACATGTACTGTGACATACCGAAGCAGCGCATGATCCCCTCCCTTTGGAAACTGGGCTGCAGGGCAGTATTCCAACATAACCACCCCAAACATACCTCCAAGACGACCACTGCCTTGTTAAAAAAAAACTGAGGGTAAGGGTGATGGACTGGCCAAGCATGTCTCCAGACCTAAATCCAATTGAGCATCTGTGGGGCGTCCTCAAACGAAAGGTGGAGCAGCACAAGGTCTCTAACATCCACCTGCTCCATGATGTCGTTATGGAGGAGTGAAAGAGGATTCCAGTGGCAACCTGTGAAGCTCTAGTGAACTCCATGCCCAAGAGAGTTAAGGCAGTGCTGGAAAATAGTGGTGGCCTCACAAAATATTGACACTTTGGGCACAATTCGGACATTTTCACTTAGGGGTGTACTCACTTTTGTTGCCAGTAGTTTAGACATTAATGGCTTTGTGTTGAGTTATTTTGAGGGGACAGCAAATTTACACTGTTATACAAGCTGTACACTGACTACTTTACATTGTATAAAAGTGTTATATCTTCAATGTTGTCCCATGAAAAGATATAATAAAATATTTACAGAAATGTGAGGGGTGTACTCACTTTTGTGAGATACTGTAACTATCCGGGATGCTGCTGGTGCATTGGGAACAGGTATTTGTGTCACTCAGGCCCATTTTGAACATCCTTTGTCCTGTGTAATGAGTTCTATGTAGAATTTTGTACTGTCTGAGGTATAAATTAGAGTTTTTAGTCATCTTAAAAGTGTTTAAGCATATTTGTGTCCAGGAGCCTTCATCTTTATTAACTGATAGGTCTGTCTCCCATTTTAATTTTGGAAGAGGTACTGACTTATCCAGTTTTGATAACACTCCATGTATTTTTTATATCAATCTAACCGCCCTGCAAGGAAGTTGGAGTTAACGTCCCTACATCAATCTTCCCAGAGGACTCATGTTTAGACATTTTTACGATAACCTGTCAAGCTGTAAAAGTCCAACATTGCCCTCCAAAGGATATCATAGTAATATATATCCTGAGGACTTAATATTTTCTCCCTGTGCCTTCAAGCTATGAATTGTGAACAATGAACTAACTTGTTATTCTCCATAGACAACATTGGCTATTGAACATTACAGCTGGACCCTGCGACGGACAATTATGGTTTGAATGTTTTTATTGATGATTTGATTTGTTTTTTTTATCTTCATGAAAAATTAATTTTGCATGTCCACTATAAAAAAGTTAGCACATTTACAATGTAGACACATTGTTTTGTTCCTTAAGAAAATAGAATATCTTAGTCACTAAAGTTTTAAAGATTTATGCTTTAATAGGCAGCATATGTGTTTTAAAGATGATTTCACTTCTCATATCAAATATCTTCCTGCGTGAGGCTCACATTCCAAAAAACTGTGAACTGACCAATCAGCTTCCAAGTCTGCATATCTCTCCTTTTTAGTTAATTTTACGACCCCGGCTTAAACAAAGGAACTCAGTGCAATTGGTCAAAAGTTTAAGCTAATGGACAGATCCAATAGCAATCTTTGAATGTAATTGGTCAGGCTCAGTTGTCATTCAGAAATACTTGGCCTTCACGCCAAGTTGTAAAACTTTCCCTCTGTTTTTCATTTGAGTCCTGAAGAAGTCTGGGGAGGGCCATGTTCTTCTCTCTCCTTTCTGTGCAGGCCCGGAGCACAAGCTCTGTGTTCCTTTTGTGACCTTTTTTTTTTTTTCCTTTTCTTTAGAATTCACCTTTTTCCTATTTTTACACCTTTTTCTTAAATTACCGTGGTAAGAAGATTTTGCTTTAATTTTCACCAAGCTTAAGTCAACTTTGTTCTGACCACAACACATCGGAAGAACTGAACTTTGTGGTTTGTTTGCTATTTTATCAAGTTTGTCGTTCTGATAGGACTTTGAACTATTAAAAAAAAAAAAAAATAATAATAATAATTGGGAATTTAACAACCTGGCCAGACGTCAAATTCATTTTTCTGTGTATAAACTGAGACAGCAACATGTGTGACCAGCATCCAGCTTCTACAGATGTGACCCAAGAGCAGTGGTCAGTAACAGACCATTTTGTGGCAGAACCTGTCCTTTAATCGAAATGTCACCAATGGACATCCATCTGAACCAAAGTTGGAACCTGGAAGGCCAGCTACCACCAGAAGACACAATCTGACTCTGCTGTGCTTATCATCTGTTGTCCAGATTAAATTTAATTTTTCACAATATTCCTTTTATAACCTCTAGAAACCTAACATCTTCAAACTCCTTTCAGAACTTCAAATGCATTTATCTTTTCATTAATCTCTGTTCCTTTTTTAGAGTAACACAAGCTTTCCTTTTATAAAATAGCTTATCATTTTCTTCAAAAAATTGTGCCTAATTTTCCGAACAATTCTGTTTTACAGTTATTTTATGGTTCTTTTTCATTTTCCATTACAGTGCCAGTGCTTATCTTTGGTTCCACAAATGTTTGATAAAACATGTTATGTTCAGTAATCCCTTAATGGTTTAATGTGTTCATGATACATGTTGAATTCACTGTCTTAAAGTCATCTGAATGTGTTTATCTATCCTGAAATTTCTTATTAAAACTGTTTGAAAGGCATATTGGAGTGATTGTTTGATTACATGTTCATCTTCTTGATTAAAAGCAGAAAAGAACTCATAGGTTTTTGAGACTGATTCGTCGCTGGTACAAATATTGAATTATTAATAAAATTGCCCATTTTTTTCTGGACTGGTGCACCGAATGAGTTTATGTGTGCTGGTAATGAAAATAAATCTTCATTCCTACTCACATGTACATGCACAGTATATGTACAGCGTGTGAGAACCCAGGACTGTGTCTTTGATACCATCATCTTTGATACCATCATTTTTTTTTTTTTTTTTTTTTTTTTTTTTCTCTCGGCGCCACACGAGTCGGCTGCCTTTTGCAACAGCGGCTCGATTCCGAGTCTTTTTCCCTTCCTCTCTCTTTTGATCCGTCTTTTTTTTTCACCCCACTTATATCACGGACACACAGATCGTCCTAAATGTCTCCTGAGCCGGTGGACGGAGCCACTGTCTATAGCAGGATACGATACAGCAGAGAACAGCTGCTAGCATTCAACCGCCACACGGTCCCATTGGAAAAACTCGACATACCGAGTGAACTGAGGCGAAAACGCCGCGGCTGCCGGGCTGGAGTAAGGCGGAGGACAAAAAATATAAGGTACAGACCCTCCCTTCCATCTGTTGTCATGGGAAATGTACGGTCGATACTGGGAAAGTTAGATGAGCTAGCGGCTATCTCCCGTTATGATAGCACATACCGGGAGTGCTCTCTCCTTTTGTTTACTGAGACGTGGCTAACTGAACTAGCAGCAGATGCTAACATTGAGCTGGAGGGTTTTCACATGATACGAGCTGACCGAACACCAGACAGTGGCAAGGCTAGGGGCGGTGGAGTGATCATGTATGTTAACAACAACTGGTGCAGACCGGGACATATCACTGTTAAACAACGACACTGCAGCAAAGACATTGAGTTGCTAGCTGTTAGCATGAGGCCTACATATCTCCCGAGAGAACACTCACACGTGATCTGCATTGTTGTTTATGCAAATCCGACGGCGAACGCTGGGACAGCACGTGACGTCATCCATTCAGTAACCAGCAGGCTGCAGACAGAACACCCAGATGCTCTTCTCCTCATCTCAGGCGATTTCAACCATGTTTCACTGTCTCCCATTCTACCCACGTTCACCCAGTATGTCACATGCCACACTAGAGACAATAAAACACTGGATTTATTCTACGCAAACACTAAGGAGGCGTACACCTCATCACAACTACCCCCACTCGGGAGATCGGATCACAACTTGGTTCATCTCCGGCCGGTGTACAAACCCCTAGTGCACAGACAACCTCCGGCCATGCACACTGTGGAGTTATGGTCTGAGGAGACAATGGACACCCTAAAGGGCTGTTTTGAAGCCACCGCCTGGAAGCAGCTCTGCGATCCACATGGTGAGGACATCGATGGCCTCATTCACACCTTCACGGGCTACCTCAGCTTCTGTGTGGACAAATCCGTTCCCACCAAGACCATACGGCGTCACTCAAACAACAAACCCTGGATCAACCCTGAGATAAAAACACTTCTGAGAGAGAAGAAGAGGATCTTCAGGTCGGGGAACAGGGAGATGCTGAAGTCCGTACAGAGGGAGCTGAGGAGAAAGATCAGAGAAGGCAAGGACAGCTTCAGGAAGAAGATGGAGGACAAGCTGCAACAGAGCGACATCAGCGGGGTCTGGAGAAACCTCAAAACCATCTCGGGGCTCCAGAATACCTCCCCCCAGGCCACAGGGGGCAGGGAGTGGGCGAACAACCTGAATCTGTTTTTCAATAGATTTGACCAACCGCCCTCCCCCCTGACTGCACAACAACCACTGCTGCCTCTAAAGAAATCAAGTCCTGCTGCCCACTCCCCACTCTACCAACACCCCCCCACTCCCAACACACGGCCCCCCATCCTGACCCTGACCAGGACCCAGGTGAGGACGGAGCTGAGGAAGATCAAGGCGAGGAAGGCGCCGGGACCGGACGGCATCAGCGCAAAGCTCCTCAAGTCCTGTGCAGACCAGCTGTGTGGGATTGTGACGTATATCTTCAACATGAGCCTGAAACTGGGGAGGGTACCACAGCTGTGGAAAACATCTTGTGTGGTACCTGTACCAAAAACTTCCCACCCCAAAGACCTGAACAGCTACAGACCGGTGGCCTTGACGTCCCACTTGATGAAGACCCTGGAGAGACTGCTCCTTGCTCACCTCCGCCCCCTGGTGGAACCAGCGATGGATCCACTCCAGTTCGCCTACCAGCATGGCATTGGGGTGGAGGATGCGGTGATCTTCCTCCTTCACCGTTCTCTGTCCCACCTGGAGAAGCCCGGGAATATGGTGAGGATCATGTTCTTTGACTTCTCCAGTGCTTTCAACACCATCCAACCGATGATCCTGAAGGACAAGCTGCTGCGCGCAGGGGTGGACCAGCACCTGTCATCATGGATCCTGGACTACCTCACGAACCGGCCTCAGTTTGTGAGAACCCGGGACTGTGTGTCCGACACGATCATCAGTAGCACGGGGGCCCCCCAGGGAACGGTGCTGGCTCCCTTCCTGTTCACTCTTTATACTGCGGACTTCTCACACAACACAACACACTGCCATCTACAGAAGTTCTCTGATGACTCTGCGATCGTTGGCCTCATCTCCAATGGAGATGAAGCTGAGTACAGAGGGCTTATCCAGGACTTCGTGGACTGGTGCCATCGGAACTGCCTCCAGATCAACGCGAGGAAAACTAAGGAGCTGGTGGTGGACTGCCGCAGGCATGGGCAGCCCCTCACAGTACCAGTAAATATACAGGGAACAGACATCGAGATGGTGACATCCTATAAGTACCTGGGTATTCATCTGAACAATAAACTAGACTGGTCACACAATACTGATGCACTCTACAAGAAGGGACAGCGCAGGCTGTTCCTGCTGAGGAGACTCAGGTCTTTTGGTGTACAAGGGGCGCTGCTGAAGTCATTCTATGACACGGTGGTGGCATCAGCCATCACTTTTGGAGTGGTCTGCTGGGGCAGTGGCATTACTGCAGCAGATAGGAAGAGACTGAACAAACTGATTAAGAAAGCTAGCTCTGTCCTGGGGCAGCGCCTTGATCCGATGGAGGAGATAGGAGAGAGAAGGACGGTGGCTAAACTGTCATCTCTGCTGGAGTCCGAGTTCCACCCTATGCAGGACATACTGAATGCACTGAGGAGCTCATTTAGCAGCAGACTACATCATCCCAGGTGCACAACCGAGAGGTTTCGTAGGTCCTTCCTACCAACGGCTGTCAGACTGTACAACCTAAGCAGGGCTGCTCGCAGAGATAGCAAAAAGACGTAACAAACTAATAGTTTTTTGAATGCAAAAGATGCAATAGACTTACACAATGGTCCTCTCCGGCATACAACTAGGAACATACCGGTCGCTATGGAGGGTGAGAATATGTATGGGCACATAATCATACCATGTAGGATAACTAAGTAGACGGTTATGCTGTTTCATTCCATCTAGCAACAATGCTCTGCACTGTGTGTGTTTATATATTTGCATATTTATTCCATCTAGCTACAATGCTCCGTACTGTGGGTGTTTATATATTTATATATCTACATATTATTCCATCTAGCTACATTGCTCCGCACTGTGTGTGTTTATATACTTGCATATTTATTCCACCTAGCTGCAATGCTCCGTACTGTGGGTGTTTATATATTTACATATTTATTCCATCTAGCTACAATGCTCTGCACTGTGTGTTCATATATTCATATATTTATTCCATCCAGCTACAATGCTCTGCACTGTGTGTCTGTGTGTGTGTGTGTATATATATATATTTTATAGTAATACGTACATATGTTTATTAGCTGCTCTTGCTTGCTTGTTTTTTTTCTTGCCTTCTGATTGTTGCTCTGAGTGTTGCTATCCCTGTGCTGTTGCAATCCTGGAATTTCCCCGTTGTGGGACTAATAAAGGCTTATCTTATCTTATCTTATCATCTGCAGGGGGTGGGGGCAGGGAACAGTTCTGGCTCCCTTCCTGTTCACCCTCCACATTGCTGACTTTTCACACAACACACTACACTGCCATCTACAGAAGTTCTCTGACGACTCTGCGATTGTCGGCCTCATCTCTGATGGGGATGATGCGGAGAACAGAGGACTTAACCAGGACTTCATGGACTGGTGCCTGCAGAACTGCTTCCAGATCAATGTGAGGATACCCAAGGAACTGGTGGTGGATTGCCGCAGGCGAGGACAACCCCCGACAGCACCGGAAAACATCCAAGGAACAGACATTGAGATGGTGACATCTTACAAGTACTTGGGTGTTCACCTGAACAATAAACTGGACTGGTCACAAAACACCAACACGCTCTACAAGAAGGGGCAGCGCAGGCTGTTCCTCCTGAGGAGATTGAGGTCTTTTGGAGTGTGGCGGGGGGGCACTCCTGAAGACCTTTTATGATTCTGTGGTGGCATCAGCCATCACATTTGGAGTGGGCTGCTGGGGTAGTGGCATCACAGCAGCTGATAGGAAGAGACTGAACAGGCTGATCAAAAAAGCTAGCTCTTTTCTGGGGCAATGCCTCGACCCAGTGGAGGAGAGAGGAGAACGGTGGCTAAGCTGTCATCTCTGCTGCAGTCCGAGTCCCACCCAAGGCGGGACACACTGGGAGCTCATTTAGCGGTAGGGTGTGCCATTCTAGGTGCACGACGGAGAGGTTCTGCAGTTCCTTCCTACCATCCATCCTACCTGGGTAGCATGGTGGTGCAGTGGTTAGCATTGTTGCCTAACAGCTAGAAGGTTCCAGGTTCAAATCCCCAGGCTGGCGGGGGTAGGAACCTTTCTGCGTGTAATTTGCATGTTCTCCCAGTGCTGCGTGGGTTTCCTCCCACAATCCAAAGACATGCATGTTAGGTTAATTGGTTATAAATTGTCCCTAGATATTTTCCTTCTGTAGGCCCTTAGAATAGAGGGATAGTACTAATGAAGTGCTTTGAGTGGTCTTTGAGACTAGCATAAGTGCTATATATGGTAAGTACAGGCCCTTATCCCTTATGGCTGTTTGACTTTATAATCCAACGAGGGCTAATGCTGTTTATTCCATCTAGCTTCAATGCTCCTGCACTGTGTATATATCTGTGTACATATTCATTTACTGCTTTGGCTAACCAGTTCTTATCTTATTTATACGTCACTTGTGGTAACGTATCGTCATTTCCTGTATTGCTGTCTGTCCGTGTGTTTTGCTCTCCTCACTCTCCTGAGGCTTTTGCCTTTAATTGTATTTTAACCACTTTTTTCCATCTACCGTTAGTTCTCTTTTGTGTTTATCAAGCCTCTTGCACCTGTGTGCACACTCAGTGTCATCTAATCACCCTCTTCAGCGTTCTGTTCACCTTTCATCAGTGTTTGTGTTAGCTTCGGGTTAGCCACTAGCTATGGCTACTAGCTCTCCTTCCTCTCCTCCTCTGGTGTGTTCTCTCTGTCAGATGTTTAGCTACACCTCTGCCTCTTTTAGTGATAACGGTAAATGTAATAAATGTTGTCTTTTTGAGGCACTTGAGGTGAGGTTGATTTGGAATCCCGACTCCGCTGCATTGAAACACCGTCTGTGCCAGTTAATCTTGACGGACGTCCCCTAGCTGCAGCGGGGCTCCCCAGCTTAGGGCGGCCTGCTAGCGGTCCTCCAGTCCTCCTCAGCAGCGAGGAGACTGGGTGGGTGATGGTGAGAAGGAAGCCTAGCTGCACAGCCCCGGTTAACCACCTACCTGTTCATGTTTCTAATCGTTTTTCACCGCTCAGCGACACACCCGCTGAGGAAAAAACTCTGATCATTGGTGACTCTGTAGTCAGAAACATGAACCTAGAGATTCCAGCGGTCATAGTCAAATGCATTCCTGGGGCCAGAGCAGGCGACATCGAGTCAAATTTGAAAATGCTGGCTAAAAGTAACTGTAAATACTCCACAATTGTTATTCATGCTGGCATTAATGACATTCGTCTCTGGCAGTCGGAAGTCACGAAACTTAATGTAGAATCGGTGTGTGACTTTGCCAAAACAATGTCTGCCTCTGTAGTATTCTCTAAACCCCTCCCCAATCTAACCAGTGATGACATGTTTAGCCGCTTGTCATCCTTCAACAGCTGTCTGTCTGTGTGGTGTCCTGCAAACAACGTGGGCTACATTGACAATTGGAACTCATTTTGGGGAAAACCTGGTCTTATGAGACGAGACAGCGTCCATCCCACTTTGGATGGGGCGTCTCCTTTGTCTAACAATCTGGCATCTTTTTTATCCAAATTTCCAAAATCTTGACAACTCAGAGTTGGGACCAGGAAGCAGAGTCGCAGTCTTATACGCCTCTCTGCAGCTCCTCTTCATCCGCCACCCCTCAACTTAGCCCCTGTCTTCCCCATCAGAGAATCATTGTCTGCTCCCTCCAAAGTAAATAAAAATATAATGTATAAGCATCCCAAAGTGATTAAACAAAAAGTTGGTAAAACTCAAATTAAACATGAAGCCTCGAAACTGAATGATTTGGCCTCTCTTCCTCCTCATAATTTAAAAATTAAATGCAGTTTATTAAATATTAGGTCTCTAACTCCCAAGTCTCTGTTAGTCCACGATCTGTTAATTGATCATCAGATTGATTTAATATCCCTTACAGAGACTTGGTTAGGGCAAGAGGATTATGTTGGTTTAAATGATCAACTCCCTCTGGTTATTTAAACTGTCAAAATCCCAGAAGTTCTGGTCGTGGAGGAGGAGTAGCAACAATTTACCATTCCAAATTACTAGTTAATGTAAAGCAAAAAGACATGTTATAATTTCTTTGAGGGCCTGGTCCTCAGTATTGGGCACTTTAGTAATTTTAGGCTAAACCCAATTTCATTTGCCATAGTTTATCGTCCTCCATCAACCTACTCAGAATTTTTATCCGAATTTGCCGAATTTTTAGCTGATTTAGTGCTGAAATCTGATAGAATAATTATAGTAGGGGACTTTAATATACATGTAGATGTAAATAGTGACTGCCTTAATGTGGCATTTAATTCAACATTAGACTTGATGGGGTTTCCTCAGAAAGTAGGAAATTCTACTCATTATCTCCACCATACGTTGAACCTTGTTCTGACATATGGCATAGAAATAGAAAATCTGGTAGTGTCTCCTCATAACCCTGTACTGTCAGACCATTGTCTGTTAACCTTTGATTTTACTATTTGTAACTATTTGGCTCCTAAAGAAAAATATGACTACAGTAAATGCCTCTCAGATGATGTTGTTACCAAATTTATGCAAATTGTTTCCTCTATGCCATGTGTCAACACAACGGAAATAAGCTATGGAGAGCTTGCTCCTTCTGTAATTGATAGCATGGTAGATAGTGTTACAGCTTCTCTGCATCAGACTCTAGACTTGGTGCCCCCTTAAAAAAGAAAAGTCTAATCAGAGATTTCTAACTCCTTGGTTCAACACAGAAACTCATCGCTTAAAACAGAAGACTCGTCAATTACAAAGAAAATGGTGCTCCACTAATTTAGATGAAATCTATTTAGCTTGGAGAAATCATCGTTTAATTTAAAAAAAAAATCTCTTAGAAAAGCTAGATCGAGTTATTATTCTGCATTAATTGAAGCGAACAAGAATAATCCCAGGTTTCTTTTCAGTACTGTAGCCAGGTTGACAAAGAGTCAGGACTCTGTCAAGCCTAGCATTCCCTTAGAGCTTGCTTGTCAGGATTTTATGAACTTGTTCAATAATAAAATTTCATCCATCAGAGATAAAATCAATCAGATTCTTCCCACAGTTAACTTAAATACAGTAACCTACTACAACTCCTTCAACTGATATCGGTCTTGAAGAGTTTACTCCAATTGACTTTTTAGAGTTAGACAAAATAGTTTCCTCATCCAAGCCTTCAACTTGTCTTTTAGACCCTATTCCTCGTCGGCCTCCGTCAGTCTATGATGACCATGGAAGTGAATCCTAAACGTCTACTCTGCTGGAACAGCACCGCCTGAGGCTGAACAGGCCGATGCGCGAATGGCAGTCCCTGTCACACAGGTCACACTTGTGGGTGGTCTCCGTGCTGCTGGGTCTGTGGCGGTTCTTCCTGCGGGTCCTTTTTTCATCTGCTGCAGCCGTCAGTCTCTCTTCACCCGCCTTGAGCTGTCTGGTCAGGGTGCCTCTCCATTTGGAGCGGTCCATTGCAAGGTCCTCCCAGCGCTCTGTATTGATCTCCAGGGCCTTCATGTCTCTCTTGCAGACGTCTCTAAAGCGCAGCTGTGGGCGGCCAATGTCTCTCCTGCCAGTCGCCAGTTCTCCATAGAGGACGTCTTTGGGGATTCTGCCATTCTCCACACGGTGAACGTGGCCTAGCCAGTGGAGCCTGCGCTGCCTGAGTAGAGTGAACATGGAGGGAAGGCCGGCGCGGGACAGAACTTCTGTGTTGGGCACTTTGTCCTGCCAGGATATGTCCAGGATGTGGCGAATGCAGCGCAAGTGGAAGGAGTTCAGTCTCTTTTCCTGCCGGGCGTATGTTGTCCACGTCTCACTCCCATAGAGCAGTGTGCTGATGATGTAGGCGTTGTACACTGCCATCTTCAACTTGACAGAGAGTTTGAGATTCTCCCACACTCGTGTGGTGAGGCGAGCAAGTGTGAAGGCTGATTTTCCAATCCTCTTGTCGATCTCTGTATCAAGGGAGAGGTTGCTGCTGATCATGGACCCCAGGTACGTGAACTGATTCACGACCTCCAGCTCATAGTCGTCGATGGTGATGGTTGGTGGTGCTTCCGTGCCTTGCGCCAAGACGTTGGTCTTCTTCAGGCTGATGGTAAGCCCGAAGTCCTTGCATGCCTGGGAGAAGCGGTCCATCAGGGTCTGAAGCTCCTGCTGTGTGTGGGTTGTGACTGCAGCATCGTCTGCGAACAGCATGTCTCTGATTAGAGACTTGCGTACTTTGGTTCTGGCATTCAGGCGGGCGAGGTTGAAAAGCCTGCCATCAGATTTTGTGTGCAGGTAGATTCCCTCTGTTGCTGTGCTGAAGGCATGCCTCAGGAGCATAGCAAAGAAAATCCCAAAGAGGGTTGGCGCAAGTACACAGCCCAGTTTCACTCCGCTGCGTATGTTGAATGGCTCTGAGACGTTGCCGTCATGCTGCACTATCCCCTGCATGTTGGTGTGAAACGATTCGATGAGGCTTTGCAACTTTGGTGGGCATCCTATCTTTGGCAGGATCTTGAAAAGGCCCTCTCTGCTGACCAGATCGAACGCTTTGGTGAGGTCGATGAAGGCGACATACAGGGGCAGGTTCTGTTCTCTGCATTTCTCCTGGAGTTGGCGGATGGAGAATATCATGTCTACCGTCGATTGCTCAGCGCGGAAGCCACACTGAGACTCGGGGTAGACACGTTCGGCAAGCTTCTGTAGACGAACGAGAACAACTCGTGCGTAGACTTTGCCAACAACGCTGAGGAGGGAGATGCCCCTGTAGTTGTTGCAGTCGCTTCTCTCCCCTTTGTTTTTGTAGAGGGTGATGATCATGGCGTCCCTCATGTCCTGTGGTACGGCACCTTCCTTCCAGCACTGGCAGAGGACGTCATGCAATGGCAGCAGTAGGGCGGTCTTGCAGTGCTTGATCAGGTCGGGGGGGTATGTCGTCATTGCCGGGTGCCTTGCCAGCGGCCAAGCTATCAATGGCCTTGCTGAGTTCGTCGATGGTTAGCTCAGCGTCAAGTTCGTCCATGGATGGCAGGTAGTCGATGGCATCAAGGGCTGACGGTGTCACGGTGTTCTGTCTGGAGTAGGGGTCGGAGTAGTGTTCCACCAGTCTCTCCATCTGCTTGTTCTTTTCTGTGATCATCTCCCCAGTGGAGGATTTGAGGGGGGCCGTCTTGCTCTGAGATGGACCAAGTGCTTTCTTGATGCCATTGTACATACCACGGATGTTCCCTGTTATGGCAGCGGTTTGAATGTCTTGGCTGAGCTGAGTCCAGTACTCGTTGGCACAGTGCCGAGCAGTCTGCTGAACTTTGCTTCTCGCAACCCTGAGAATCTGGAGATTCTTCTCGTTTGGGTACTTCTTGTACTCAGCAAGTGCTGAGTGCTTGGCTTCAATGACGGGGGTCATCTCGGTCAACTTGGCATCAAACCAGTCCTGTGACTTCAAGGTCTTCCTCCCAAAGGTAGCCAAGGCTGTGCGGTGGATGGTGTTTCGCAGCTCTTCCCACTTCTGCTTTGCAGATTCTCCTTCTTGTGGTACACCAAGTTCCTTCTCAAAGGTGAAGGCAATCTGCTCAACAAGTTCTTGTTGGGCCATCTTGCTAGTGTCAATCCGTGCCTTTCCAGGCTGTCTAGCACGATGGAATTTCTTCAGCTGCAGCTTGACCTTGCAACACACTAATGAATGGTCTGTGTCGCAATCTGCACTCTGGAACGAAAGGGTGATTAGCACGTTCTTCAGTGAGGTGCGCCTGGTCAGGATCAAGTCCAGCTGGTGCCAGTGCTTTGAGCGCGGATGTCACCAGGAAACCTTGTGTTGGGGCTTGGTCTTGAAGAACGAGTTTGTGATGCACAGATCGTGATATGGGCAGAACTCGAGCAGCCGCTGTCCGTTGTCGTCCATTCTGCCCACGCCAAATGGTCCAAGACAGGAGGGCCAGGAGTCATGATCAGCACCCACTCTGGCATTGAAGTCTCCAAGGAGAATGAGTTGTTCAGAGTTAGGGATGATCCTGACAGTTGTTGCGAGATTCTCGTAGAACTCGTCTTTTGCCTCTGGTGTGGCTGTCAGTGTTGGGGCATACACACTGACGAGGGTGACTGGGCCTTGAGTGGTGTTGAGGCGGAGGGTGAGGAGTCGTGCAGAGCCATTGTTGCCCGGTTCCACAATCTTCAGCAAGGTGTTCTTCACTGCGAAGCCCACTCCGTGTTCCCTGTGTTTTTCACTGCCCTTTCCCTGCCAGTAGAATGTATAGTCCTTCTCTCTCAGTGTGCCTGCGTCAGCCAACTGTGTTTCCTGGAGAGTGGCAATATCCACTCCCAGTCTCTTCAGCTCTTTCTTAATGATGGCAGTCTTCCTGGTGTCGTTGATATCCTTGAGGTTAGCAGCGAGTCCTGTCATCATAGTGCGGACGTTCCAAGTTCCCAGTTTTAGAGTTGGTCTCTTTTGTTTTTTTGTCTGGCCTGGTGCGAAGGTTCTCAGCCTGCTGTTCGGACTTCTCCTCATGCACCCATGAGGAGAAGGGTGCATCCCCATGCACCCAATGAGGAAAGCAAGCTGTGGCGGGACAACACCTTATTGGCTGGGGGCTGCCCAGCTTGAGGCGGGCGGTAGCGGTCCAGTGAGATTTGATGATCCCTCCCGCCATTGGGAACAACCCCTGGTGCTGCGCTCTACGCCAATTGAGCGATGGCTTATAACCGGTAACTGTCATTCCCCGTGTTTTGTCTACGCCAATGGCGAAGATGGAGTGTCCTCTCCAGTGATCCGGTGTTCTACCTTCCAGCGTTGGGCGTTGGTAGGGTTCAAGCCTGGGCAGGAAAATATGGAGGACAAGATGTTGCCCATGCAGCATGTCCCCTCTCTCCACGTCACTGATGAATCCAAAGGAACAGCAGGGCTGCTACAGTTTGGCACCGGCGCCGTCGCAGGAGCTGCCAGAACGATGTTGATCACAACAGAGAACTGCCTTAGGGGCTCTGACTCTGGATTTTTCCTCAGGGTTGACTCCCGAAGCCTTTCCCATCACCGGGTGTGCCGCAAGGCAGCGGAGGTTTGAAATCAGGGTTTACCTTCCCCTAGATGGGCTACCTTCCCAGGTTGATGAGCCACCATCTACCCGAAGCATCTGGTTTTAAGGCGCCAGAGATCCGCCCTCGCCCCTTCTCCTATTAGTAAAAGCAGTTCCGCCGGGCTTAGAGACTAAACCACACGGGCAGGCTAGGAGTTGGACTTAGTTGTCAGAGGCTTTTCGAGACGCACGCCAAAAGGAGCATTTTATGAGCACTGGGAGCTTAACTCCAGTGCCGCTCCTGGCTATGAAAACCTTGGAACCAACCCCCCCCCCCACCCACCCTATCCCTATCAGGTTATTTAAAGAAGTCTTCCCACTTATTGGTAGCTTTATTCTTCATATAATCAATTCTTCATTAACTTTAGGCCATGTACCGCAGGCTTTTAAAACGGCTGTAATTAAACCCTTACTCAAAAAGCCAACGCTAGATCCAGGAGCTTTAGCTAACTATAGACCAATCTCTAATCTCCCTTTCATTTCAAAAATCTTAGAAAGAGTTGTTGCTACGCAATTATTTTACCACCTGCAGGGAAATTGTTTACTTGAAGAGTTTCAATCTGGGTTTAGAATCCATCATAGTACTGAAACAGCCTTAGCGAAGGTCACTAACGACCTCCTCATCGCATCTGATAATGGACTTGTTTCTGTACTTGTCCTTTTAGACCTTAGTGCAGCTTTTGATACTATTGATCATAATATTCTACTTGATAGATTAAAACACTATGTTGGACTTAATGGAACTTTGTTGCAGTTGTTTAGATCTTATACAGTGGGGCAAAAAAGTATTTTGTCAGCCACCAATTGTGCAAGTTCTCCCACTTAAAAGATGAGAGAGGTCTCCAATTTTCATCATAGGTATACCTCAACTATGAGAGACAAAATGAGAAAAAAAAAATCCAGAAAATCACGAAGGATTTTTAATGAATTAATTGGTAAATTCCTTGGTAAAATAAGTATTTGGTCACCTACAAACAAGCAAGATTTCTGGCTCTCACAGACCTGTAACTTCTTCTTTAAGAGGCTCCTCTGTCCTCCACTCATTACGCGTATTAATGGCACCTGTTTGAACTCATTATCAGTATAAAAGACACCTGTCCACAACCTCAAACAGTCAGACTCCAAACTCCACTATGGCCAAGATCAAAGAGCTGTCAAAGGACACCAGAAACAAGATTGTAGACCTGCACCAGGCTGGGAAGACTGAATCTGCAATGGGTAAGCAGCTTGGTGTGAAGAAATCAACTGTGGGAGTAATTATTAGAAAATGGAAGACTTACAAGACCACTGATAATCTCCCTCGATCTGGGGCTCCACGCAAGATCTCACCCCGTGAGGTCAAAATGATCACGAGAACGATGAGCAAAAATCCCAGAACCACACGGGGGGACCTAGTGAATGACCTGCAGAGAGCTGGGACCAAAGTAACAAAGGCTACATCAATAACACACTATGCCGCCAGGGACTCAAATCCTGCAGTGCCAGACGTGTCCCCCTGCTTAAGCCAGCACATGTCCAGGCCCGTCTGAAGTTTGCTAGAGAGCATTTGGATGATCCAGAAGAGGACTGGGAGAATGTCATATGGTCAGATGAAACCAAAATAGAACTTTTTGGTAAAAGCTCAACTTGTCGTGTTTGGAGGAGAAAGAACGCCATACCCACTGTGAAGCATGGGGGTGAAAACATTATACTTTGGGGCTGTTTTTCTGCAAAGGGACCAGGATGACTGATCCGTGTAAAGGAAAGAGTGAATGGGACCATGTATCGTGAGATTTTGAGTGAAAACCTCCTTCCATCAGCAAGGGCATTGAAGATGAAATGTGGCTGGGTCTTTCAGCATGACAGTGATCCCAAACACACTGCCTGGGCAACGAAGGAGTGGCTTCGTAAGAAGCATTTCAAGGTCCTGGAGTAGCCTAGCCAGTCTCCAGATCTCAACCCCATAGAAAATCTTTGGAGGGAGTTGAAAGTCCGTGTTGCCCAGCGACAGCCCCAAAACATCATTGCTCTAGAGGACATCTACATGAAGGAATGGGCCAAAATATCATCAACAGTGTGTGAAAAACTTGTGAAGACTTACGGAAAACATTTGACCTCTGTCATTGCCAACAAAGGGTATATAACCAAGTACTGAGATGAGCGTTTGTTATTGACCAAATACTTATTTTACCGAGGAATTTACCAATTAATTCATTAAAAATCCTTCAATGTGATTTTCTGGAATTGTTTTTTCTCATTTTGTCTCTCATAGTTGAGGTATACCTATGATGAAAATTGGAGACCTCTCTCATCTTTTAAGTGGGAGAATTTGCACAATTGGTGGCTGACTAAATACTTTTTTCCCCCACTGTATATCTGATAGGTTCCAGTTTGTTCATGTCAATAATGAGTTTTGTTTTTTTGTTTTTTTCAACTCAAAGCTCAGTCATAGAGTTCCACAGGGATCTGTGCTAGGCCCTACTCTTTTTAGTTTATTTATGCTTCCGTTAGGCAACATTATTAGAAAGCACTGTATACATTTTCATTGTTATGCAGATGACACACAATTATACCTGTCGGTGAAGCCAGATGATAGTAATCAATCAGCCAAGTCGGAAGCCTGTCTTAAGGAAATCAAAGCTTGGATGACTTGTAATTTCCTGCTATTAACCCCTTGCACTCTGGTCAATTTCCCTAAAAACACCAAAAAATAACATACCCAAAGTAAATCAAAAGCTGTTCTTCAACCCTTTGCAGCATCTTCATGGGGTTGGTCTCATTTAAAAGAAAACACTTTGAATTTTTTTTGCAAAACAGTCATAATCCCTGTAAGTGCTCCTGCCACTGAGTAACAGTCATCTAAACATACTGAACTTGAAGAAAATAAATTTCGCCTGGGTGGTTTTTTTTTGATACAAATGCTTGCAAATAACACACAGCTTCAGATCCGGGCTGGAAAAAGCAACAGAAATGTAGAACCAAGTGTTATCCAGCTGAGGTCAAAATTTTGTAACAATACCACAAAAATTGAATATATTACACAGCTTTGTTCTTCGGTAGTTCCCAGGCGTTTTTGAACTGTGCCAAATTGTGCCAAATGGCACAGTTTGGAAAAACGTCTGTAACTTTTGAATGATTCAATATACAGTAGAAGCTTGATCTTGGGCTCTAATGAAAGGTGACACTCAGGGCTGTGTGTGTGTGTGTGGGAGGGGTTGTTTATTCATTCATTCATGAATGAATGAACAAACAACCCCCCACACACAAAGAAGCATGCCACGTAAAAAATGTGTGGCTTTTTTTTTTACAAGAAACAATAACCTACTGTGGTATATATTACTCATATATTCCATACCTACATTTGTTAGAGCATGTGGAAATGTTTGGGACAGAATATACAAAGGAACTTCACACCTCTGAAAGGGACAAAGGAATCTCACCGCCGTGTGAAGACCAACGACATCACAGGACGCGGTGACAACAGACTTGACACCTTCACCCCCTAAGGCGAGGAGAGGTTTTCCCATCACCTCCCAAGACGAAGGGAGGAGTTAACAGGACTAATGGGGGATTTAGATAACGGGGGATTTCAGCTTGTGTTTTGCATGTCTTTGATGTGTGCCTGTATTTAACCAGCGAGCTGGGCAGAATTCTCTCTCTTTTGCCTTCTGCCAAGCTCTGCACCAGATGAGACAAGATAGAAGAGTTGTTCATTAAAGACTCTGTTTTTGATGCAAAACCGCCTCATCATTCCAGCTCTTCTACACTGGTGACCTTGACGCGAGTATGGACCGGAGGCGTTCTTCAAGCGACTCATCCGTGGCGACTCTGGCATACGCCACCGACAACGCAGACGAGGGAACAAACGGACAGCTGTTTCCCCCGACAGAGGGCACCGAGAGAGCTCAACCGAGCTCCAGCACCGCCGTGAGAGCCGAGGCAACGCATTCTCACCCCGCGGGCACAACAGTGATGATTTGTGCGAACGCCGTTGCTGTCAAACTGCCAGATTTCTGGCGAGAAGACCCGTCATCTTGGTTTCATCAAGCTGAAGCCCAGTTCATACTGGCGGGCATCACGGCAGACGATACTAAATTCTACCATATCGTCTCCAAACTCGACTCCGCCACTTCGAGGTGTGTGCGGAGCTTGATCCAGCGACCACCAGCCCGGGACAAGTATGAGACAGTCAAGGCGACCATCGTGGCGAATTATGTCCCACCAGCGGAGGAAAGAGCCGAAAAGATCCTGGCGGTCTACGGCCACAGAGGGGGCAATCCAAAGACCCTCATGGAGGATTTGCTGCAGCTCAAGGAGGAGGATAATGATAATTTCCTCTTCCAATTTATTTTTCTCAGCACGCTACCACCACACACGAGAGGGACACTCGCCAGGATGAAGTGCAACAATCATCAGGACTTCCGCACACTGGCCAACGAGGCTTATCGGCTCGTCAACGCCTGCAGAGAACTGACACCCACAGTGGCATCTGCAGACCTCAAGACTGACGCCCCGAGCCTTGGAGAGCCACAACCCACGGTGACAGCGGCACGGCCCAAGCGCAACGAACAGAATGACGTCTGTTATTATCACCACCGCTTCGCCGAGAAAGCCCGAAAATGTGTTCCTCCCTGCAAGTTTACGACGTTGGGAAAACGCCAAAGCCGAGGGCCGTTAACGGCAGCGGTTCTCGTCGAGTAAAACAAGCTGTTATACATGACAGATGGACACACAGGCAAGCAGTTCCTCATCGACACGGGAGCTCAGCTGATTTCATCATGCCCTCCCACGCAGATCGAGCCATGGGCACCCGGGGCAATGGAGCAGTGGCAGCCAACGGTTCTGACATCGACACGTTCGGGGAAAAGAGCCTGCACCTCCTCATTCACGGCCGCAGCTACAGATGGACATTTGTTGTAGCGGCGGTGAGTTTTAACTTGTTAGGCGCTGATTTTCTATGTGCACATGGGTTATTAGTTGATCTAGCAAATAGGCGCCTGGTTAATGCATTATCTTTTGCTTCTATTCCATGCTCAGCTCGAGTCTCTCCACCACCTGTGCAGGCAAACGTCACCATGGCAGGAGGTAAGTTTGAGCAACTCCTCACCCAATTTCCAGCACTCACAACCCCCAAATTTTCAGCCACTGTAGCCAAACACGGGGTTAAACACTTCATTCCAACAACGGGACCTCCCATTTTTGCCAAAGCTCGCCGCTTAGACGCGGCCAAGCTCAACATAGCAAGGGACGAGTTTGCAGCTCTCGAAAAATTGGTCATTGTTAGACGCTCGAAGAGCCCTTGGGCTTCACCGCTTCACATGGTTCCGAAATCCGACGGTTCTTGGAGACCGTGCGGAGATTACCGCAGATTAAACAACGCTACAGCGCATGACCGCTACCCCATCCCTCACATACAGGACTTTTCACTACATTTAGCGGGTGCGCGCATTTTTTCAAAAATAGACTTAGTCCGCGGTTATCACCAAGTCCCAGTCCGAGCTGAAGACATTCCTAAAACAGCGGTTATAACCCCTTTCGACCTTTTTGAATTCCTGCGAATGCCTTTCGGCCTCAAAGGCGCTGCTCAGACTTTTCAGCGTATGATGGACGCAGTCTTACGCGACCTCCCCTTTGTTTTCGTCTACCTCGACGATATGCTGGTAGCCAGCTCATCGGAGGAAGAGCACGAGCAGCATCTCTCTACCGTTTTTCAGAGGCTAGAGGAGCACGGATTAATAATTAATCCAGCCAAATGCAAATTTGGCGTATCGCAAATTGATTTTTTGGGACATAGAGTCTCCCCGAAAGGGGCAGTTCCGCTTCCAGACAAAATTCATGCGATAGAAGGTTTTCCACGGCCCCAAACGGTCAAATCGCTACAGGAATTTTTGGGGATGGTTAATTTTTACAACCGTTTCCTCCCTCATGCAGCTCAGCTCATGCAGCCCCTGTATGACGCGCTCAAAAAAAAGAAAGCTTCCAACGCGGTCGAATGGACCCCGGAACGCGAACGTGCTTTTGTGGAAGTTAAAAACGCCCTAGCTAACGCCACAATGTTAGTCCACCCAGATCCCTCGGCCCGCATTGCTCTAACCACAGATGCTTCAGACTTGGCCATAGGGGCAGTTGTAGAACAACTTGTCAAGGGGGTCTGGCAACCTTTAGCATTCTTTAGCAAATCGCTAAACCCGACGGAACGCAAATACAGCACTTTTGACAGGGAGCTGCTGGCGCTCCATTTGTCCATCCGCCACTTCCAGTTTTGGTTAGAAGGGCGGAGTTTCACGGCTTTTGTGGACCATAAACCGCTCACTTTTGCTATGGCTAAAATTTCAGAACCTTGGTCGGGCAGACAACAAAGACAGTTAGCTGCGATTTCAGAGTTCACCACAGACATTCGACATGTAGCGGGCAAACTTAACGTAGTAGCGGACTGTCTCTCTCGCGCTGTGGCACCGCCAGAGCACGAGGAGACAGATTACACTGCCTCAGCAGCTGAGCTTTTCTCTAACGCAAACACATATGCAGCACCTATCCATGAAGGGATAGATTATGCAGCCATGGCGGAAGAACAAAGCAGTGATGCGGACGTGCGCGCGCTCCTGTCTGGACCAACAGGGTTAAGGCTGGAGAAAAAAGGGTTGCGCGACGGTGTGCCCCCCCTAATATGCGATGTTTCAACCGGCCGAACTTGCCTGTTAGTACCAGCTGCTTGGCGCCGCCGTATTTTCGACGCAATTCACTCCCTCGCGCACCCAGGTGTGCGCGCCTCGGTCAAAATGGTTGCCGAAAAGTTTGTGTGGCCAGGCCTGCGCAAAAACGTAAAAGAATGGGCAAAAACTTGCATTCCTTGTCAACGCGCCAAAGTACACAGACACACAAAAGCCCCTCTGGAGCCTTTTCCCATCCCTGCTAGAAGGTTCGACCACATTCATGTCGACCTCGTGGGGCCACTGCCTTCCTCCCAGGGTTTCACACACCTGCTAACAATGATAGACCGTACCACACGCTGGCCAGAGGCAGTCCCTCTAGCGGCAACTACAGCGGAGGAAGTCGCTCGCGTTTTTCTAACAAATTGGGTGGCATGTTTCGGCGTCCCATCAGACATCACGTCAGATAGGGGGCCTCAATTTGTCTCAGAGCTCTGGTCAGCCATGTCCAACAGTTTAGGGGCAACAATTCACCGTACCACCGCTTATCACCCTCAGGCTAATGGGTTATGCGAGCGTTTTCACAGGTCCTTAAAGGCCGCCCTCAGAGCCTCATTAACGGACACAAATTGGGTAAATAAACTTCCCTGGGTTTTATCGGGGTTGCGTGCGGCACCTAAAGAGGATTTAGACGCTTCCCCTGCAGAATTAGTCTTTGCTCAGCCTATCAGACTACCAGGTGAATTTTTACCAGAAAACCCGGAACCAGGGCACCTCCCAGTACCAAGGTTTTTAGGCAGTAACGGACCGGACTCTCTACACGGTCCAGCTCATCACTCCTTTCCACGAGTTTTTGTTCCTCAAACTTTAAAAAACGCTGAGTTTGTTTTTGTTAAGCATGAAGCTCTAAAACCAACGTTACGCCCAGTATACGATGGCCCGTATAGAGTGCTGGAAAATGGTGACAAACACTTTGTGCTTGATTATGGGGATAGAAATGAAACGGTCAGCATTGACAGACTCAAACCTGCCTTCTTGTTGAGAGACGAACCTGCACAGCTGGCTCGAGCACCTCGGCGAGGTAGACCCCCCAAGGGAAAAGTCTCAGCCCCCAGGCAGGGAACAGATAATCTCTCTCCTTCCCACACTGCAGATTCCTCACAACAAGGTCCCAGCAGGACGCCTAAACCAACCTACAGCAGTTTTGGGAGAAGACTAAAACCCAGACAGCACAGGGACTGATCCCACCACTCTGCAAATTTTTGCTAATTGTGCTGCAACAGTTTAGGACTGACTTATGATTATACTATGCTGTTATGTTTTCACTGAACTCTCTTAGGAGCATGTCTGCTTAAAAGTTTCTTCTGTGGCAACAGCTGTAACACGTAGTATGTCTTAGTAATTACCCTAGACTGTGAATCTTTCTGTGTCCTTTCATAGTTGTTTGGGGGGCCTGTGGTATATATTACTCATATATTCCATACCTACATTTGTTAGAGCATGTGGAAATGTTTGGGACAGAATATACAAAGGAACTTCACACCTCTGAAAGGGACAAAGGAATCTCACCGCCGTGTGAAGACCAACGACATCACAGGACGCGGTGACAACAGACTTGACACCTTCACCCCCTAAGGCGAGGAGAGGTTTTCCCATCACCTCCCAAGACGAAGGGAGGAGTTAACAGGACTAATGGGGGATTTAGATAACGGGGGATTTCAGCTTGTGTTTTGCATGTCTTTGATGTGTGCCTGTATTTAACCAGCGAGCTGGGCAGAATTCTCTCTCTTTTGCCTTCTGCCAAGCTTTGCACCAGATGAGACAAGATAGAAGAGTTGTTCATTAAAGACTCTGTTTTTGATGCAAAACCGCCTCATCATTCCAGCTCTTCTACACTACAGTGCATTAAAAATTATTCTAAAATATTTGTAATGTAGAAGATAACAACTCCCCCCCCACCCCACCGCTACAGAGGACGGACATCGGCCATCGCTACATGACGGAACAGTCATGTGGCGATGTGGCGACCGCGGCACACAGTCCCCGCGGTCCCCGCGGTCCCCGCGGTCCCCGCGCCCCCCCCTCGCTACAGAAGAGTAGCGGGGGGGGGGGGGCATTCACAGTCCGGACGCGGCGCATGAACCGTTTACCGCGGCGCACAGACTTCGGACTTCGTGCGCTGCACAGTTGTAATTTACCGATCGGTCAAAAGTCATTTTTGATTACAATTTTCAGGGATAAAGAATAATTTAGCTTATAACACTTACCTGTCCACAACAGCATGTGGGCGGTCTATGATGACCATGGAAGAGAATCCTAAACGTCTTCTCTGCTGGGACAGCACCGCCTGTGGCTGAACAGGCCGATGCGCGAATGGCAGTCCCTGTCACACAGGTCGCACTTGTGGGTGGTCTCCGTGCTGCTGGGTCTGTGGTGGTTCTTCCTGCGGGTCCTTTTTTCATCTGCTGCAGCAGTCAGTCTCTCTTCACCCAGCCTTACACAAAACAGCTTTCGAACTTCTGTGCTTCAAATGGCTGTCTGTATTCGCAGCCGTTGGTAGGCGGGTCCTTCTTGCTAGGTTTTCAGTCCTTGGTTCTTCAAGGTTTCAGAAACCCAATTCAAGGCTCTTATTAGTCGAATGAGAGGCCAATCACTTCAACTTCAACTTCAACTTCAACTTTATTTATATAGCGCCATTTCACAACACCAGTCATCTCATAGCACTATCAACTGTAGGGAGGACCCCCACAGTTGCAGAAAGACCCCAGCAATCAGGCGATCACATCTAAACCAATCAAAGCACTCCTTTGGCTTTCTGTTCGCGGCTGTGTCTGTAGTGGAAGAACGGAAATGCAGCTTTTTTTTTCAGTGCCTCCTAGGACGCAGCGCTCTCATGCGCACTCGTGTGCCCTCGTGCACTCTAGGACGCAGAGACGTGCCCGCCCGCGGTACACCAGAGTGCAAGAGGTTAAATTCAGATAAGACTGAAGTCATTCTTGTTGGTCCAAAAAACCTTAGAAATACCTTTCCAAATCAAACTTTTAGTTTGGATGCGGTTACTCTTTCTCTTAATAGCTCTGTGAGGAACTATGGAATTATTTTTGATCAAGATCTGTCTTTCAATTCACATATTAAATTCGTTTCTAAGACTGCCTTCTATCATTTGCGTAATATTGCCAAGATTAGGAGCATCTTGTCTCAGAGTGATGCTGAGAAACTGATCCACGCTTTTGTTAGCTCTAGATTAGATTATTGTAATTCTTTATTATCAGGTTGGATGGCAATGGATCAGCGTTCTCGTCGCACCCTCCGCCAGTACCCGGGCTTGCCCAGGGAAGCTAATGATCCTACCAGCAGACTAAATTCGAAGAGACGACGCCTCAGCGCCAAGTCAAAGAAGAATCCTAGTCACAGTCCCAAAGCCGAAAGCAAACAGCCCCGAGAGCACCTTGCGGTAGGACCTGCCCTTCGCATACTACAACTAAACGTTGAAGGCCTATCTGCAGCCAAGCAAGGCCTTATTGAAGTCCTCACCTTCCAACACTCGATTGATGTAATCTGCCTCCAAGAGACTCATATTGGCTCAGAAGAAGCTGGCCGCTACACCATCAATGGCTTTGACCTCCTGTGCTATGTTCCACATGCCAAACATGGATGTGCCACCTATGTGCGTTCTGACATAGTTGAAGTAAACCACCTGACAACGACACATTTCTCAGACACCATAACCATTGGTGGCTTCCATATTGTCAATGTGTACAAGCCCCCTAGTGTCAACTGGGATCTGCAGGTCTTACCCACCCTACCCCACCCTGCCATCTATGTGGGGGACTTTAACAGCCATCACCCTGACTGGGGGTACCCAGCAGTGGATAGTGACGGGGAGGTACTTTCAGACTGGGCATCTAGAAATGATCTCGCTCTGATACACGACCCCAAACAAAGAGGAACCTTCCACTCTGCTAGGTGGAAGAAGGACTATTCTCCTGACCTGTGCTGGGTCTGCTCTTTGAATGGAACGCCATATCCTACACAGATCCTCATTCTTGACGATTTTCCACACAGCCAACACCGGCCCCTGCTTGTACACATTGGCCTACAACTTCCAGTCATAAACAGCCCAAGGAAGATGCGCTGGAACTTCCGCAAAGCCAACTGGAAGAAATTCAGTGAAACCCTGGATCGGAGTGCTGTTACCATCCCACTCCACACCATCACTGTAGATGAAGCATACAACCGCTTCTGCAGCGCAATCTTCAAGGCTGCTCACACTGCAATCCCACGAGGCTACCAACCCCTCTATGTCCCATGCCTGGACGGAGAAAGCGCTGCCCTCCTACAATCCTATCAAACATCAGGGGACCCAGAGATAGCAGACCATCTCATTGAATCGCTAAGTACAGCCCAGCAAAAGAAATGGGAGGAGACAGTTGCTGACCGGAGCTTTATCCACTCTAGCAGGAAATGTTGGAGCCTCATCCGTCGCCTAGGAGCTGCACAGAAGCCCCCTAGCCAAAGCCGAGCATCTGTCACACCAAACCAAGTTGCATCCCACCTACTGACCATCGCCAAAGCACCCCAAGACAAAGACACCAGAAGAGCAGTTACAACTGAGCTAAACCCCCCCCCCCCAAAAAAAAATGCCCGTAGAGGAAACGAACCCTGAACCCTTCGAGGCTGCTGAACTGGAGAAAGTCCTACAGGGCCTGAAATGTGGAAAGGCAGCAGGATACGACAACATCTTCCCAGAATTCATGAAAAATCTTGGCCCCCGAGCCCTAACCTGGTTGACACAACTCTACACAAGGATCATACAAACAAACTTGATCCCAAAGAAATGGCGGACAGCAAAGGTCATTGCCATACCAAAACCTGGCAAAGACCACAAACTACCAGCAAGCTACCGCCCAATCTCCCTACTCAGTGTTCCTTATAAAATTATGGAGCGCCTAATACTGCAACGTATTTCCCCAGGAATAGAGAAAATTCTAAGTGTGGATCAAGCAGGTTTCCACAAGGACCGCAGCACAGGAGAACAAGTACTGGCCCTAACCACCTTCATTGAAAATGGCTTCGAGAGCAGACTGAAGACAGGGACTGTGTTTCTCGATCTTACAGCCGCCTATGACACGGTCTGGCACAAAGGCCTCCTCCTGAAACTTACAAAGGTGATCCCTGCCTGGGCAACAGCAATTATAAAAACCCTGCTGACCAACCGAAGGTTCAGAGTCCACCTCGGTCAGAACACAAGCGCATGGAGAACACAGAAAAACAGACTCCCACAAGGCTCAGTTCTAGCTCCAACCCTGTTCAACCTTTACATAAACGACCTGCCCACTACAAAATCCCGCAAATTCATCTATGCAGACGACATCTGTTTGGCACTCCAAGCATCAGACTTTGAGTCACTGGAACGGGTGCTCATGGAAGATCTTGCCAAACTGGACCAGTTCTGCAAAACCTGACACCTAAAACCAAGCCCAGCAAAAACCGTCTCCAGTGTATTCCATCTCCACAATGTAAAAGCTGCCAGAGAACTAAACATCCACCTGAGCGGACTCAAGCTTAAGCATGCCTCGAATCCAACCTACCTTGGAGTGACCCTTGACAGGACCCTATCCTTCAAGGAACATTTAAAGGGGACAGCTGCTAAGGTGAAGGCACAAAACCACCTGCTCTGCAAGCTCGCGGGTGCAAAATGGGGGGCGGCAGCCTCCACCCTGCACACCTCAGCACTGGCCCTTTCATACTCTGTAGCAGAAAATTGTGCTCCTGTCTGGTCCAGGTCATCCTACACACACCACATAGACACTCAGCTCAACACAACCATGAGAACCATAACTGGGACAATCTGCTCAACACCACTCCCCTGGCTCCCTGTACTGTCAAACATAGCCCCCCACACATCCGGCGAGCAGCACTAACTCAAAGGATGCTTCAAAAAGCCAAAGAGACTCCTCACTTACCAATCCATGCAGATATCTACACCCCACCCACTGCTTGACTTCCATCCAGATGGCCGATTTGGAAAAACCCTCCCCCAGCTGATTTCACCATCCAGACAGCTTGGCAAGAGGAATGGGAGACCAAGGAGGTCCCAAACAAACACCTGGTGACAAACCCCAACCAATAGGTCCCGGGCACCAACCTCCCAAGGAGACAGTGGTCTACACTCAATCGCTTCAGGACTGGACATGGCCCCTGCTTGGCCAGCCTTCACAGATGGGGCAGTAGCCCTAGCCCACTGTGCGCATGTGGAGAGGAGCAAACAATGGAACACATCATAGAGGCTTGCCCGCTCCAAAGACTGGAAGGAGGATTACACACCCTCCATACAGAAAACCAGGGGGCAACTGCTTGGCTTGAGGACTTTGCATTTGCTAAATAAATAAATAAATTATCAGGTTGTCCTAAAACATCTTTAAAAAGTCTTCAGCTGATCCAGAATGCTGCAGCAAGAGTTTTAACAGGTACTAGAAAGAGAGATCATATCTCTCCGGTTCTGGCCTCTCTTCATTGGCTTCCCATAGAGTTTAAAATTAAGTTTAAAATCCTTCTTCTCACTTTTAAAGCTCTAAACAATCAGGCCCCTTTTTATTTAAAGGATCTGATATTACCCTATTATCCTAACAGAGCACTACGCTCCCAAAATGCTGGATTACTTGTAATACCTAGAATCTCCAGAAGTACAATGGGGGGCAGAGCCTTCAGTTATCAAGCTCCTCTCTTGTGGAACCAGCTGCCAATCTGGATTCAGGAGTCAAATTCGATCTGTGTTTTTAAAAATAGGGTTAAAACCTTCCTTTTTGATATAGCCTACAATTAGAGAGGGATCATGTGTTTCTGAACCCTCCCTTAGTTATGCTGCTAATAGGTTTAGTCAGCTGGGGGACCTCCAGTAATGCACTGGGCCTCACTCCTTTCTTCACTCTCAATGAAATATTTTTTTTTTTGCTGGTCATTAACATCTGTTTGTTCTCTCCCATAGATTGAGTCCCCATCATGCTGTTTGCTCTCTACATCTGTTCTTTTCATCTTCTCTATCCCCTCACCCCCCAGCCATTCGCAGCAGATGACTGCCCCTCCCTGAGCCTGGTTCTGCTGGATTTTTCTTCCTGTTAAAAGGGAGTTTTTCCTCTCCACCATCACCAAGCACTTGCTCACAGGCGATCTCCTGATTGCTGGGGTCTTTCTGCAACTGTGTGGGTTCCCCCTACAGTTGAAAGTGCTATGAGATGACTGTTGTTGTGAAATGGCGCTATATAAATAAAGTTGAATTGAATTGAATTATTTACTTTTGCTCTGAGTGGTGCTATCCCTTTGCTGCTGTCATCCTGGAATTTCCTCATTGTGGGACTAATAAAGGCTTATCTTATCTTTGTATTAATATTTGTACCTGTAACAGGTTTGTAAGCTGTTAAATATCTTTTACTGTCATGAATTGCCCCTCGGGGCGGAGAGGAAGACCCAGATGCTGAACTGCAGTTTGTGAAATTTATTGAAAAAACAAAACACAAAGTCCCAAACAGTGCACCAACACAAAAATCCAAACAGATAATAAAGCAACCTTACAAAACAAATGATACAAGTGATAACAGGTGTGGGTCACATGAGCGGGCAGGAGGTAACAGTGATTACAACTGGGATCAATGAGAGGGAGAAGACGGGACTGACAGCTGACAGGAGTACTGCCCACAACAAAGCAAAAAAACCCGGAAGTGCCACTGATAGCTGCAGCCCCGAGAGAACACAACAGAATATGAATATAATGAGATGACAAATAAAGACCAGTAAACCCAAATGTGTAAATACAAAAACTACAATGAATGTAAACAGGAAAATAAATCCTACTAGAAACAATACAGAATATGTGAAACCCAACGAAAGATAAAATAACAGGAATTACAACTCAAAACTACAACACTATACAAATATGAAAAAGGAAAAGAGACTGAGCATGGCGGAATCCCCCCATGCTCAGATCGTGACATTTACAGGTTCAGAATCCCGGCCACACCAACACAGATCAAAGGACATAACTTAGTTTAAAATCAATGTTCTCTTTATTACAATCCTTGACCAAGGCAGAGAACAAATGAGTAAACATCACTGATAAAAAAGCACAATAATTCCTAAAACATAGTCTAAAAGGAGGTTATAATATCACGCAGTCCAGCCAATCTCTAAAAAACCCCGGGTTTTCCTTTCACCAAGAGGGAAGATTCATTCATGCATCTTCTTCCGCTTAATCCTTTTCGGGTTGTGGGTGGGGGTGGGGGTGGGGGTGGGGGGCTGGAGCCTATCCCAGCATCTTTTGGGCGAGAGGCAGGGTACGCCCTGGACAGATCGCCAATCCATCGCAGGGCCAATCGTCCTCAAATTCACCACAATCCATTCCAGAATCCAGCACCGGGAGTTCCATGTCTCTGCCCCGCTGTTGGAGGAAGGATTGGAAAAAAAACAACCCTTAATTAATGCACAGCCTGGCTCCTTAATGTCACTTTTAAACAATTCACCCACACCTGAGTTACTGCTTTCCTTTATTCAAGAAGTGCAGGCCCATCATATCCAATGACTGTCTCAGCACGGCTCCCAGTTCCCACACTGGAATACCCGGATCCATGATGAGAAGAGGTAACTGCAAAACGCACTGACCAGAGACTGCTGCAGCTCCCAGGGCATCCAACCAGCTCTCCTCCTCCATCACAACTACCACTTGCATTTCCCTCAACAGGAGTAGAACCAACGAGCCCATCGGTCAACCACCTCCAGCTGGCGAGCCACCCAAGTGCCACCCACTGTGCACAGCCAACAGGTCCACAGTGGAGAAACAAGAGCGCAACACGTCCACCACACTAACAACTAGTGATGGCCAAATGAGGCTTTCTGGAGGACCTGAGGCCTTTCATCGAAATGGTTCACATAGACAAGGCCTCATGTGGAACTTCATTTTCTCTACCAGGCCATCTAGTGGACAAAATGTATACATGCTGATTTTTACAAGGGTATTGTTGGTTTAATGTGTATTTTTTTTTTCAATTTCAATAAATGTGCTGTCTTTTAAGAAATATCAATGATAATAAGGCAAAAAAATAATAAAACTGAGGTGACTACAGTGAATGTGCTTGTGCTACTTATACATTTTTTTTTTTTAAGAAATAACTTTCCAACAGTCATACTGTCTTTCTCAGTACATTCATCTCTGTCCTTACTGTCATGCAAGGCACAATAGTGCCTCAGCATAATGATGCATAATAATGATCCAAGCTCTTTGAAATACAAGAGGCACTTCACCTTCCAAATAAAAATGACATTGACAATGACATTACCGCTAAGCCATCACCTCAGTTGCAATAAATTGCCACTATTTGTCAAAAAATGCATCAGTAGGAGAAATGCGCTTAAACTGTTCCCAAACAGGAGAAATCCGTGTTTTTGGTGCTGGCTCCATCTGTAAATTGGCTGTGGCAAATCCCTTACACAGTCAAAGGTGACAAAACAAAACGTGAGACACGGGGATTTCCATTGGGTACCGCTTGCTCACTTTATTTGCAAAATCATGAACGGCTTCCTGACCCAGTCACGTGGTCTGACGTCAACGCATACGTCACAAGTCACGCCTCGAAACACGCCTCACCAAATATTTCCTGGATAAGATCGGATCACCGTTCTGAGCACCGGTGCCTGCCTTCCCATCACTACTAACAACACACCCAAAGGTCAACCACGAGTATCACTGCAAAACTAAAGAAAAACACCATGCACACCATAAAAGTCTGTCATGTCACCATGCACACCATAAAAGTCTTGGTGGGAACGGACAAATCCGTTCCCACCAAGACCATACGGCGTCACTCAAACAACAAACCCTGGATCAACCCTGAGATAAAAACACTTCTGAGAGAGAAGAAGAGGATCTTCAGGTCAGGGAACAGGGAGATGCTGAAGTCCGTACAGAGGGAGCTGAGGAGAAAGATCAGAGAAGGCAAGGACAGCTTCAGGAAGAAGATGGAGGACAAGCTGCAACAGAGCGACATCAGCGGGGTCTGGAGAAACCTCAAAACCATCTCGGGGCTCCAGAATACCTCCCCCCAGGCCACAGGGGGCAGGGAGTGGGCGAACAACCTGAATCTGTTTTTCAATAGATTTGACCAACCGCCCTCCCCCCTGACTGCACAACAACCACTGCTGCCTCTAAAGAAATCAAGTCCTGCTGCCCACTCCCCACTCCACCAACACCCCCCCACTCCCAACACACAGCCCCCCATCCTGACCCTGACCAGGACCCAGGTGAGGACGGAGCTGAGGAAGATCAAGGCGAGGAAGGCGCCGGGACCGGACGGCATCAGCGCAAAGCTCCTCAAGTCCTGTGCAGACCAGCTGTGTGGGATTGTGACGTATATCTTCAACATGAGCCTGAAACTGGGGAGGGTACCACAGCTGTGGAAAACATCTTGTGTGGTACCTGTACCAAAAACTTCCCACCCCAAAGACCTGAACAGCTACAGACCGGTGGCCTTGACGTCCCACTTGATGAAGACCCTGGAGAGACTGCTCCTTGCTCACCTCCGCCCCCTGGTGGAACCAGCGATGGATCCACTCCAGTTCGCCTACCAGCATGGCATTCGGGGTGGAGGATGCGGTGATCTTCCTCCTTCACCGTTCTCTGTCCCACCTGGAGAAGCCCGGGAATATGGTGAGGATCATGTTCTTTGACTTCTCCAGTGCTTTCAACACCATCCAACCGATGATCCTGAAGGACAAGCTGCTGCGCGCAGGGGTGGACCAGCACCTGTCATCATGGATCCTGGACTACCTCACGAACCGGCCTCAGTTTGTGAGAACCCGGGACTGTGTGTCCGACACGATCATCAGTAGCACGGGGGCCCCCCAGGGAACGGTGCTGGCTCCCTTCCTGTTCACTCTTTATACTGCGGACTTCTCACACAACACAACACACTGCCATCTACAGAAGTTCTCTGATGACTCTGCGATCGTTGGCCTCATCTCCAATGGAGATGAAGCTGAGTACAGAGGGCTTATCCAGGACTTCGTGGACTGGTGCCATCGGAACTGCCTCCAGATCAACGCGAGGAAAACTAAGGAGCTGGTGGTGGACTGCCGCAGGCATGGGCAGCCCCTCACAGTACCAGTAAATATACAGGGAACAGACATCGAGATGGTGACATCCTATAAGTACCTGGGTATTCATCTGAACAATAAACTAGACTGGTCACACAATACTGATGCACTCTACAAGAAGGGACAGCGCAGGCTGTTCCTGCTGAGGAGACTCAGGTCTTTTGGTGTACAAGGGGCGCTGCTGAAGTCATTCTATGACACGGTGGTGGCATCAGCCATCACTTTTGGAGTGGTCTGCTGGGGCAGTGGCATTACTGCAGCCGATAGGAAGAGACTGAACAAACTGATTAAGAAAGCTAGCTCTGTCCTGGGGCAGCGCCTTGATCCGATGGAGGAGATAGGAGAGAGAAGGACGGTGGCTAAACTGTCATCTCTGCTGGAGTCCGAGTTCCACCCTATGCAGGACATACTGAATGCACTGAGGAGCTCATTTAGCAGCAGACTACATCATCCCAGGTGCACAACCGAGAGGTTTCGTAGGTCCTTCCTACCAACGGCTGTCAGACTGTACAACCTAAGCAGGGCTGCTCGCAGAGATAGCAAAAAGACGTAACAAACTAATAGTTTTTTGAATGCAAAAGATGCAATAGACTTACACAATGGTCCCCTCCGGCATACAACTAGGAACATACCGGTCGCTATGGAGGGTGAGAATATGTATGGGCACATAATCATACCATGTAGGATAACTAAGTAGACGGTTATGCTGTTTCATTCCATCTAGCAACAATGCTCTGCACTGTGTGTGTTTATATATTTGCATATTTATTCCATCTAGCTACAATGCTCAGCACTGGGTGTGTTTATATATTTATATATCTACATATTATTCCATCTAGCTACATTGCTCCGCACTGTGTGTGTTTATATACTTGCATATTTATTCCACCTAGCTGCAATGCTCCGTACTGTGGGTGTTTATATATTTACATATTTATTCCATCTAGCTACAATGCTCTGCACTGTGTGTTCATATATTCATATATTTATTCCATCCAGCTACAATGCTCTGCACTGTGTGTCTGTGTGTGTGTGTATATATATATATTTTATAGTAATACGTACATATGTTTATTAGCTGCTCTTGCTTGCTTGTTTTTTTTCTTGCCTTCTGATTGTTGCTCTGAGTGTTGCTATCCCTGTGCTGTTGCAATCCTGGAATTTCCCCGTTGTGGGACTAATAAAGGCTTATCTTATCTTATCTTATCTTATAATTCACACTGCTTACAGTTAAGCAAAATGCTGCCCCCTGACATACCTGCCTAACCAGTACAGGGTCGTCAACATGAAACGCTGGCAATACATAGATCCAGATTTTGAACTGAGATTTTGACATTATAAATTGACCTTCTGGATCTGCTCTAGTGTTGTTAACAAAAAAATGTATTCTTGTGATTACCAATATCCCCCTTTGTCTGGAATTAAAGCAGGCTGAGTACCTGTGGGGAAATTCAGGGGAGGTGAAGGCATTGACAGATGACTAAAGACAGGTGCTTCTTGTAATAAGACAGAGTTTGCTGTAATAAGACAAAGAGTTGAGTTCTATGTAAATTAAAGCCTGAGTGTTGTAGGGTTTAAGAATGATCATGAACTTTTTTTTTGCATTGTTTGATCTAAAAGCAACATATTTTTTGTTGTTTTGGCCAGTTGTCATTTTTCTTTAAAGAAATGCTCCACTGTAAATGATAATATTTTTACTTGGAATTTGGGTGAGCTGTTTTCAGTCAGTTAGAGAATAAAACAAAATTGTTCAGTTTAGTCAAGCACATACTGTACGTATGAATAGTAAAACCAGATAAAGTGATAGTCTTTCAGTGGTCTCTGTGGTCTATTAATTTTTTCCAGAGCTTTACTTTATTTTATCCTATCCTGCTTCAGCATGCCTGTTCATTTAATGAGTTATCATCCCCATTCACCTATTTGAAAAGCATGGAGAATAATCTACTGCAGTACTTTTCAGCTAGTAATCAGAGTACTCTTTCTTGTTAGTAATCTGGTGGGTTCCTTGAGAACAAAGGAAATTTTCATATCCACTTCTCATTAGTTGGAGACAGTCCTTAGAGCGTAGTGATGGGCCATGTATTTGACACCTAACTTAATCCACCTCATAATACCATCACTATTATGTCACAGTTATACAAACCATGACTATTATACAAAAAAACAATATAATGAGGCCCTGCATTACAGACAAGTATTTCATGTATTGAGAATGAATGTCATTACTATAACAAGAAACAAATCCAGTTAACTTAAATTAAATTACCTGAAGCAGAAGTATCAATATTTACCTAATAAAAGGACAAAAATATAAACCAACCCATCAATGAAGGAGTAGCTCATTCCAGCCTAACAAAATCACCCCAGGACTGCCCAGTTATCCTGACTGTTGACTTGGACCTTAAGCAGAGCCTAGATACAGACCCATCTGGGACTTGGTCAAAGTCAAGGTCAATGGCCTAGGAGGAACAAAGTTTTTTGGGGAAAAGACTAATGCTCAGATCTTCTGACCTTTGACAATGACTTTTTTCTTGACCTGGATACTGGCTCACATAAGGCTGAGTGAGTTCCATGAGAACTGAGGTAATTTCCTAGGAGGAATCGTGGTTTTTCTAAAGTAAGGTAAGTGCCCAGATCTCCTGACCTTTGACCTTGACATTGACTTTGAGCCCAGCCTGGATGCAAACCCTCCTGAAGACCATTATGAGTGAGTGTGGTGACCACTGGGGCAATTGCCTCGGACAGGGTTCGGCCCCCGCAGCTCCCAAGCCACACGCGGCTCTTGCGCCTCCATGCAATTAGATCTTAAAATGACATGTAAATAATGAATATATATATATACAGTATATTAACCTAGCCTCCATGTCTTTGGTTTGTGGGAGGAAACTGTTGTACCCAGAAAAAGCCTACCTACCTAGACACTGGAAGAACACGCAAACTCCAGACAGAAGGGTCACCACTGGCCAAAAGGATCAAAGCCACGACCTTCTTGCTGTGTTGTCACAGTGCTGACCTCACACACACACACACACACACACACACACACACACACTCAAGTCAAAGACATGGATGTTAGGTTAATTTGGCTTACCAATTGTTATCTTATTTACTATTGCTCTGAGTGCTGCTATCCCTGTGCTGCTGCAATCCTGTAATTTCCCGATTGTGGGACTAATGAAGGCTTACCTTATCTTTATTGGCATTAACTGGGTATTCTAAATTGTCCTTAGGTATGAATGTGAGAGTGAATGGTTATGTCTGCGTTGGACTGGCGATCTGTTCAGGGTGTACCCCACCTGTCACCCTAAGTTGCTGGGTTAGACTGCACCCCCCCTCCCCCGACCTGAAAAGGATTAAGTGGTAAATGGTGTTGACTTGGATAGCATTTTTCCTCATCTCTGGATGACCAAAGCACTTTAGAGATCCTGCTATCCACCCATTCACACACTGGTGGCAGCAGAGCTTCCATACACAGACAGAGCAGGAATCAAACCCCTGACGCTCCAATCAGTAGTCGGCCACACTACACCTGTGCCACAGCCGCCAGCGAGGAACAACATGAACATCTTTTGCCATCAAATATGAAACTGTAACCCTGACATATAAAGAAAACAGAACAACAGTAGCTCACTCTCTTACGGTGATTTCGGTGTTGCTGTTGGACTCAAATCTGGACTACCTTTGTCTCTCAGAAAGCTGGCTACACAGTAACATAGACACTAATATGATCGATATTGTGGGCTACCAGTGTTTTAGAAAAGACAGGCAGGTAGGGAGGGGAGGAGGTGTTTTAATTTACATCAAAGAGAAATATAAATGTCAACTGGTTGATTTGAATACTTCACTTGAATGTTTAGCTGTTAATGTATGTCTCTCTCCGGTAATGAATTTCAACATTGCAGTAGTGTACAACCCACCGTCACACAACTCTTCCTTTTATAATGAATTAAGTGATCTGGTTAAACAACTTGAGAAGAACAGAGAAACAATAATTCATGGTGACTTTAATATCAACTGGTCTGATAAAAAAGACAAACAAAAACTGAAAAGCCTCATGACTAAATTTAATTACCAGCAAATCATCAAAGGACCCACCAGGATAACCAAACAATCCAGAACACTTATTGACATGGTATTTACTAATAAACCAGAACGAATAACCAGAACCTATAATCTTGTAACTGGTCTCTCAGATCATAACATGGTTCTTGCTGTCAGGAAACTTACTAAAAAGCGACTACAGTATTTTGGGGGAGTCGATATTGACAAATCAAATTTTATTATCCCCAAATCAAAAAATGAGGAGTTTGAACATTACTTAGAGAATCAAAATTGGGAGCAGCTCATGTCAACATGTGAAGTAGATGATTGTTGTAATTTTATAACTGCAACAATCACAAAGTCTATAGAAAAATTTTCAAAGCAAATTAAAAGTAGACAACAGAAGATTAGCCTACCATGGTTAAATAATGAAATAAGAAAACTTATGAAGAGGCGAGACTATGCACTGAAAACATCACTAACCTCCAAACTACAAAATGATCACCTTGTGTACAAAAGTTTAAGAAATAAAGTGGTACATGAGCTGCGAAAATCAAAAATATCTTATTACAATAAACTGATAGATCATGCAAAGGGTAACAACAGTTCCCTATGGAGGCATTTAAATAACCTAACTAATAAAAAAAACGATCAGAAGGGGGTAAAGGAACTTAGAATCAATGGCAAGACCGTCAGTGACAAGGCTACTTTGGCAAATGAATTTAATTCACACTTTGTGGGCTCTGTGGAAGACTTAACAAAAATTTTTGTGCTGCCAAATGTGCTCTACAACACAAATTCCATACTTCCAACAGATACTTTTCACATCGATGAGGTAAATGAGAAGTTAATTGCTGGTATTGTTAAAACACTGTCAAACTCAAAAACTAATGATATCTACAATATGAGCACCTCCTTTCTCAAAATGCACAGCAAAATATTAATCAAACCACTGACTCATCTCATTAATCTCTCCATTAGGTCTAGTACATTTCCATCTGGCTGGAAAAAAGCTGTCGTCATACCAGTTCATAAATCAGGCAGTAAAGACGATATATGCAATTACCGCCCAATCTCTATTTTATCAGTCCTATCTAAGGTTCTTGAAAAAGTTGTAGCTACACAGCTGATAGACTACTTACAAGACAGTCAACTTCTTCATCCACATCAATTTGGTTTTAGACCAGGATACTCAACAGAAACAGCAAATTGTTGCCTTATTGAAAACGTCAAACAGTCCTTGGACAGGGGTAATGTGGTAGGAGCTGTTTTTCTAGATCTCAAAAAGGCTTTCGATACTGTAAACCACAGTTTGCTTTTATCCAAAATGGTATCTTTTAACTTCTCCCCAAATACACTAGAATGGTTTGCATCTTATCTCCAGAATAGAGAACAGTGTGTAAAAGTTCACCAGGATAAATCCTCATTTTTAAACAACCGCATGGGTATCCCACAAGGGTCCATTCTTGGTCCTTTACTTTTCAGCATTTTTATTAATGACTTGCCGTTACACTGCTCAGCTGCAACATGCCAACTTTATGCAGATGATGCAGTTATTTACACAGCTGCCAAGACTCCAGCACAGGCTGCAGATGTACTGTCTACAAGTATGGTTGATGTCCAAGAGTGGCTCCTCAAGAACCATCTATTGCTGAACCTTCAGAAAACAGTCTCAATGTGCTTTTCAATCAAAAAATGTAACCTGCAACATTTTAAAGTTAATATACATGATCATGACATCAGTTTAGCTACAGAATTCAAATACCTTGGCATTGTACTAGATCCTCAACTCAAATTTAATCTTCATATAAAGAAAATTTCAAAAACAGTAAAAAAAAAATCTGAACTGCTTTAAATTAATTAGATATTACATACCTTACGAAGCAGCTGCACTGTATATGCATTCTATGGTTTTTTCTCATATATCATACTGTTTGACAGTCTGGGCTCAAGCAGCCCCTTCCACAATAAGACATATAGGTTCATTATATAATCAAACCCTAAAAATCTTGGACAAAAAGCCCATTAGGTGGCATCACTGTAATGTTTTAAAAAAATACAACCTATTGAGTTTTGAGAGCTTCATTGACCTCTGTCTTCTGAAATTAACGTTCAAATGTTTCCATAAATCAGCACCCGAGCCACTTGCTGGTTTCGTCCAAAGACAGGACAGCAGCAGAGCCACCAGGAGTTCTGTTAACAATAACTGTAAAATATTCCACCGCAGAACCACATTTGGACAAATAGCTTTCTCTATAAAGGGCAGTCACATCTGGAACACAATGCCAAATGAAATTAAAATAATAACGGACTTTAAAACATTCACTAAAAATGTTAAAAACTGGCTGAAAAATAAACAAGAATGTACTCATGTATGAATTATTTGTCTGCAAAGTGAGAGTGAATGAAGGGAAGGAATAAATGTGTTTGTTTATAGTGAGTGACGGAGGGAGGAAGGCCTGAAATAGGCAAATGTGAGTTATGTTATATGTGTTAAATGTGAGTCAGGCTGTTATATTTGTGTATTTATAATATTTATAATATTTATGTTAAATGTGAGTCAGGCTGTTATATTTGTGTATTTATAATATTTATAATATTTATAATTGTGTATTTATAATTTTTCTGCATTGATGTATGTGGTTATTGTGTATATTTTTTATCTTGATTCTTTTTTCTCAAGCCCATCCAGGGACAAGAGTTGCAAATTAGCTAATAGCTATACACTCTATGTGCAACACATCAGATTGATTGTCTTTGATTAATTGTCTATGTTTATTGCACTGTCCCTGTCAAATAAACTAATCTACTACTACTACTACTTTCAGTACTGTCAATTATGCATTCATCAAAATTTCAATTCAATTCAATTCAATTCAACTTTATTTATATAGCGCCATTTCACAACAACAGTCATCTCATAGCACTATCAACTGTAGGGGGGACCCCCACAGTTGCAGAAAGACCCCAGCAATCAGGCGATCCCCTGTGAGCAAGCACTTGGCGACGGTGGAGAGGAAAAACTCCCTTTTAACAGGAAGAAACCTCCAGCAGAACCAGGCTCAGGGAGGGGCAGTCATCTGCTGCGACTGGCTGGGGGGTGAGGGGATAGAGAAGAAGAAAAGAACAGACATGTAGAGAGCAAACAGCACGATGGGGACTCAATCTATGGGAGAGAACAAACAAATGTTAATGACCAGCAAAAAAAAAAATATTTCATAGAGAGTGAGGAAAGGAGTGAGGCCCAGTGCATTACTGGAGGTCCCCCGGCTGACTAAACCTATTAGCAGCATAACTAAGGGAGGGTTCAGAAACACATGATCCCTCCCTAATTGTAGGCTAGATCAAAAAGGTAGGTTTTAGCCCTATTCTTAAAAACAGAGATCGAGTCTGACTCCCGAATCCAGATTGGCAGCTGATTCCACAGGAGAGGAGCTTGATAACTGAAGGCTCTGCCTCCCATTGTACTTTTGGAGATTCTAGGTATTACAAGTAATCCTGCATTTTGAGAGCGTAGTGCTCTGTTAGGATAATACGGTAGTATCAGATCTTTTAAATAAAAAGGAGCCTGATTGTTTAGAGCTTTGTAAGTGAGAAGAAGGATTTTAAACTTAATTCTAAACTCTATGGGAAGCCAATGAAGGGAGGCCAGAACCGGAGAGATATGATCTCTCTTTCTAGTACCTGTTAAAACTCTTGCTGCAGCATTTTGGATCAGCTGAAGACTTTTTAAAGATGTTTTAGGACAGCCTGATAATAAAGAATTACAATAATCTAATCTCGAGCTAACAAAAGCGTGGATCAGCTTCTCAGCATCACTCTGAGACAAGATGCTCCTAATCTTGGCAATATTACGCAAATGATAGAAGGCAGTCTTAGAAACAAATTTAATATGTGAATTGAAGGACAAATCCTGATCAAAAATAACTCCAAGGTTCCTCACAGAGCTATTAAGAGAAAGAGTAACTGCGTCCAAACTGAAAGTTTGATTTGGAAAGGAATTTCTAAGGTTTTTTGGACCAACAAGAATGACTTCAGTCTTATCTGAATTTAATAGCAGGAAATTACAAGTCATCCAAGCTTTGATTTCCTTAAGACAGGCTTCTAACTTGGCTAATTGATTAGTATCATCTGGCTTCATTGACAGGTATAATTGTGTGTCATCTGCATAACAATGAAAATGTATACAGTGCTTTCTAATAATGTTGCCTAACGGAAGCATATATAAACTAAAAAGAGTAGGGCCTAGCACAGATCCCTGTGGAACTCCATGACTAAGCTTTGAGCTGAAAGAAAACTCATCATTTACATGAACAAACTGGAGCCTATCAGATAAATAAGATCTAAACCACTGCAACGAAGTTCCATTAAGTCCAACATAGTGTTCTAATCTATCAAGTAGAATATTATGATCAATAGTATCAAAAGCTGCACTAAGATCTAAAAGGACAAGTACAGAAACTAGTCCATTATCAGATGCAATGAGGAGGTCATTAGTGACCTTCGCTAAGGCTGTTTCAGTACTATGATGGATTCTAAACCCAGATTGAAACTCTTCAAGTAAACCATTTCCCTGCAGGTGGTCAAATAATTGCGTAGCAACGACTCTTTCTAAGATTTTTGAAATGAAAGGGAGATTAGAGATTGGTCTATAGTTAGCTAAAGCTCCTGGATCTAGCGTTGGCTTTTTGAGTAAGGGTTTAATTACAGCCGTTTTAAAAGCCTGCGGTACATGGCCTAAAGTTAATGAAGAATTGATTATATGAAGAATAAAGCTACCAATAAGTGGGAAGACTTCTTTAAATAACCTGTGTTAAAAAAATTTAACACAAAGATGAAGTGGGTGATGTACTTGTGACTTTGTGAGCTATCACAGGTCTGACAACCTTTACCAGCCTTGACAAAAGGCCACCAAAAATACTCCCATCAAGTTTGGGGACTGGGCTATCTCAAACATTCTTTCTGACATTTTCACTACATTTGTCACTGTTCAGTCAAAGATTTCTCGCCAACAATTTGAAATACTTGAAATGCTTATCTGGCAGGCAGTCACTGAGAGAGACACTTGCTTATTGGGCCTCAAGCAAAAACAGTTTGTGAGGGCTAATGCACCCCCAGCTGACAGCAGGGGTAGAAGAGTGTGCTCTGGAAGACAGGCTAATTGGGCTGAAAGAAAGTTTTGCATTAAGGAATGGCAAAGGTGTTGAATTGCTTAATCACTTTTGATCACAAAAAAAAGGAAAAGTCAAGAATAAAAAAGGAAAAATAGCTTGAAAAATTTGCTATGCCACTGAGTCTGTTGTACATCAACAACATGCCCTCAGTTCCTTACCATCTTTCCTATTCAGTAATGCTGAGACTTAATGTAATGTGCTGTTTCATGCACTTAGAAACAACCTTCACTGTCACTGTATTCCAACCCAGAATGGTATCTTATGCTCAGTACAAACACAATATAGAGAATTATAGTAAATCAGTCGGCGTTTTAGACAAGTGAAGTCAGAGGGGTTTATCACTAACATCTTTTACAAAGTTAGACTGTAGCTGGTAAGAGGAATGTGTCCCACAATGAAAAACGATGTTAACAGCTATCTCTGGGCAGTGGCTGAGAACCTTTGGAATGCTCTTAAGAGAGAGATTCTATTTTATTACCCTGTCATTTTTGGCTTCTCTGAATTTTCAGGGCTAAAGGAAACATTACTCATAGCACAGCAGAGGTGTTCAAAGGACTGAGCAGATGTGTTGGCATTGTGAAATGGAGCAAAAGCTGACATAAAGATAGATTGTAAGATGGGAGGGGTGAAAGAGAATGATGCAGTAAAGACAGAGAGAGACTCCAAAAAGATGAGGGGGCATGATGCCAGTCTATAGCGAGCCTAAGTCACTCCCCCTCTACTTCTGCATATGGGACCTTAAACCAAAAAAATTCTCAATTGAAATGAACGGCAAGAGCAAAATTTTCTTTTGATCCCTATCAAATTTGGCCATGAGTTATACATATGATGTTTGTCAATGTAAAAGATAATTTTCAACATAATTAAAGTTGTCGGCTGTCCTATAATAACAGAGTAATATTTAGTTTTTGTTGAAATGACTAGTGGACAGCATCTCCCATCATCCCTAAACACCATTACAGTTTACTGCAGTTGACAAGACTACAGAAGAGAGAGGGACTTCTTATTTTTCACATTTGGAGGAAGTGCCAGTAGATGCAAAAAACACTCAAAAAGCAACAATGAAAGATCCAGTGCTGAGTAAAGTATGGAGTTACACCACAAATGGATGGTCTGGCCATTTACAGGATGAAGCACTGCTTCAATCACTAACAAGAACTGTTGACAGACCACGGTTGTGTTTTGTGGGGTCAGCGAGTCACCATACCCCAGCTTATCAACAGAGACTGCTGGAAGAGCATCATGGAGGTCCTGGCCCGCGGTTACCTCTGGTGGCCAGGTTGTGATAATGATATACAAGAACTGGTACAAGGCTGTCCTGTCTGTCAGACTGTGCTGAAAATGTCTGCTGTGGCTCCATTACACACATGGAAGTGGCCAGAGAGGGTGTGGCAGAGGATTCATATTGATTCTTTTGAAAAAGACAAACAGAATCTTTTGGTGGTCACTGACAGCTATTCAAAATGGCTGGAAGTTTTTAAAATGTGGAAAAGGTGCAGTCAATGACCCCTTTAAAAACAGTCTGGAGACAAGTCCCAGTCTCAAGACTGGTCTCAAGTGCTGCAACATTTAACTTATTAACCTTTACATTTCTGATGTTTTGTAAGAGTAAAAATCAAACAAAACAAACTGTAACCATACATTTTGTTTTTGAATAAAGCGGATGAATGTTTTTGCTTTGTGTGGCAGTATTTTAGTCATGCTTCGGGAATTGTGCACAAGTACTCAGGACTCTTGTATTCTATTACCCTAATTAAATTGATAATTTTCCTAGGTCATGCATGGCCTCTATTATCATTAAGTTCATGGATTCTGTTAACGAGTTTGTTGACCTGCACTGTTGCTCTGTGGTACAGATCTTCAGTCTTCAAGAGTCTATATTTAGAGCTCGGATGAAAACAGTTTGTTTTGCAAAGTGAAAAATAACCAATCCAGTTGGTCCCCAAAGGTTTTTCATAAATAACACCAGCTGAACCTTTTAATCTTTTTGTTTCCATGGGGATGAAGATCCACAGGGCTCCAATGGAGAATTTTTTCTCTCATTTCTTTTTTGTGTTAGCTTCAAATGTATGGATACATAGTCAGCAACACAACAATGTGATGAACAAATTCTAAGTCATCCTTTTCACTTTAAAAGTTGGCAATATTAACACACTAATGTAATTAATGGTTCCAAGGTTGTCATAGCCAGGAGCGGCACTGGGGTTAAACTCCCAGTGCTCATAAAATGCTTCTTATGGCGTGCGTCTCGAAAAGCCTCTGACAACTAAGTCCAACTCCTAGCCTGCCCGTGTGGTTTAGTCTCTAAGCCCGGCAGAACTGCTTTTACTAACAGGAGAAGGGGCGAGGGCGGATCTCTGGCGCCTTAAAACCAGATGCTTCGGGTAGATGGTGGCTCGTCAACCTGGGAAGGTAGCCGATCTATCTTCATGTGTTTATACGGGTCATCATCATATATTAAGCTATGATGTATATAGGTTCTATAGTCGTGTTAGTTTCTTTTTTACTTTCCATGGGTAATCCCTTTGTCTGTCGTGTGTGTTTCTGTTGTTTGGCTGTCAACCGTCATGCTGCTGTTACACTGTAATTTCCCAGTTTGGGATCAATAAAGTACATCTATCTATCTATCTATCTATCTATCTATCTATCTATCTATCTATCTATCTATCTATCTATCTATCTATCTATCTAGGGGAAGGTAATCCCTGATTTCAAACCTCCGCTGCCTTGCGGCATACCCGGTCATGGGAAAGACTTCGGGAGTCAACCCTGAGGAAAAATCCGGAGTCGGAGCCCCTAAGGCAGTTCTCTGTTGTGCTCAACATCGTTCTGGCAGCTCCTGTGACGGCGCTGGTGCCAAACTGTAGCAGCCCTGCTGTTCCTTTGGATTCATCAGTGACGTGGAGAGGGGGGACATGCTGCATGGGCAACATCTTGTCCTCCATAACTTCCTGCCCAGGCTTGAATCCTACCAATGCCCAACGCTGGAAGGTAGAACACCGGATCACTGGAGAGGACACTCCAGCTTCGCCTTTGGCGTAGACAAAACACGGGGAATGACAGTTACCGGTTATAAGCCACCACTCAATTGGCGTAGAGTGCGGCGCCAGGAGTTGTTCCCGACGGTGGGAGGGATCATCGGATCTCACTGGACAGCTACCGCCCGCCTCAAGCTGGACATCCCCCAGCCAATAAGGTGTTGTCCCTCCACAGCTTGCTTTCCTCATTGGGTGCATGGGGATGAGGAGAAGTCCAAACAGCAGGCTGAGAGCCTTCGCACCAGGCAAGACAAAAAACCAAAAGAGACCAACTCTAAAACTGGGAACTTGGAACGTCCGCACTATGATGACAGGACTCGATGCTAACCTCAAGGACATCAACGACACCAGGAAGACTGCCATCATCAATAATGAGCTGAAGAGACTGGGAGTGGATATTGCCACTCTCCAGGAAACATGGTTGGCTGACGCAGGCACACTGAGAGAGAAGGACTACACGTTCTACTGGCAGGGAAAGGGCAGTGACGAGCACAGGGAGCACGGAGTGGGCTTCGCAGTGAAGAACACCTTGCTGAAGATGGTGGAACCGGGCAGCAATGGCTCTGCACGACTCCTCACCCTCCGCCTCAACACCACTCAAGGCCCAGTCACCCTGGTCAGTGTGTATGCCCCAACACTGACAGCCACACCAGAGGCAAAAGACGAGTTCTACGAGAATCTCGCAACAACTGTCAGGATCATCCCCAACACTGAACAACTCATTCTGCTTGAAGACTTCAATGTCAGAGTGGGTGCTGACCACGACTCCTGGCCCTCCTATCTTGGACCATTTGGCGTGGGCAGAATGAACGACAATGGACAGCGGCTGCTCGAGTTCTGCACATATCACTATCTGTGCATCACAAACTCGTTCTTCAAGACCAAGCCCCAACACAAGGTTTCCTGGCGACATCCGCGCTCAAAGCACTGGCACCAGCTAGACTTGATCCTGACCAGGCGCACCTCACTGAAGAACGTGTTAATCACCCGTTCGTTCCAGAGTGCAGATTGTGACACAGACCATTCATTGGTGTGTTGCAAGGTCAAGCTGCAGCTGAAAAAATTCCATCATTCTAGACAGCCTGGAAAGTCACAGATTGACACCAGCAAGATGGCCCAACCAGAACTTGTTGAGCAGTTTGCCTCCACCTTTGAGAAGGAACTTGATGTACCACAAGAAGGAGAATCAGCAAAGCAGATGTGGGAAGAGCTGCGAAACACCATCCACCGCATAACCTTGGCTACCTTTGGGAGGAAGACCTCGAAGTCACAGGACTGGTTTGATGCCAAGTTGACCAAGATGACCCCCGTCATTGAAGCCAAGTGCTCAGCACTTGCTGAGTACAAGAAGTACCCAAACGAGAAGAATCTCCAGATTCTCAGGGTTGCGAGAAGCAAAGTTCAGCAGACTGCTCGGCGCTGTGCCAACGAGTACTGGACTCAGCTCAGCCAAGACATTCAGACCTCTACTCCACACAGAACACCGTGACACCGTCAGCCTTTGATGCCATCGACTGCCTGCCATCCATGGACGAACTTGACGCCGAGCCAACCATCGACGAACTCAGCAAGGCCATTGATAGCTTGGCCGCTGGCAAGGCACCCGACAATGACGGCATACCCCCCAACCTGATCACGCACTGCAAGACCGCCCTACTGCTGCCATTGCATGACGTCCTCTGCCAGTGCTGGAAGGAAGGTGCCGTACCACAGGACATGAGGGTCGCCAAGATCATCACCCTCTACAAAAACAAAGGGGAGAGAAGCGACTGCAACAACTACAGGGGCATCTCCCTCCTCAGCGTTGTTGGCAAAGTCTACGCACGAGTTGTTCTCGTTCATCTACAGAATCTTGCCGAACGTGTCTACCCCGAGTCTCAGTGTGGCTTCCACGCTGAGCGATCGACGGTAGACATGGTATTCTCCATCCGCCAACTCCAGGAGAAATGCAGAGAACAGAACATGCCCCTGTACGTTGCCTTCATCGACCTCACCAAAGCATTTGATCTGGTCAGCAGAGAGGGCCTTTTCAAGATCCTGCCAAAGATAGGATGCCCACCAAAGTTGCAAAGCCTCATCGAATCATTTCACACCAACATGCAGGGGATAGTGCAGCACGACGGCAACGTCTCAGAGCCATTCAACATATGCAGCGGAGTGAAACAGGGCTGTGTACTTGCGCCAACCCTCTTTGGGATTTTCTTTGCTATGCTCCTGAGGCATGCCTTCAGCACAGCAACAGAGGGAATCTACCTGCACACAAGATCTGACGGCAGGCTTTTCAACCTCACCCGCCTGAAAGCCAGAACCAAAGTACGTGAGGCTCTAATCAGAGACATGCTGTTCGCAGACGACGCTGCAGTCGCAACCCACACACAGCAGGAGCTTCAGACCCTGATGGACCGCTTCTCCCAGGCATGCAAGGACTTCGGGCTTACCATCAGTCTGAAGAAGACTAACGTCTTGGCGCAAGGCACGGAAGCACAACCAACCATCACCATCGACAACTACGAGCTGGAGGTCGTGAATCAGTTCACGTACACTACCGTTCAAAAGTTTGGGGTCACCCAGACAATTATTTTTTGTTTTCCATGAAAAGTCACACTTATTTACCACCATGAGTTGTAAAATGAATAGAAAATATAGTCAAGACATTGACAAGGTTAGAAATAATGATTTGTATTTGAAATAATAATTTTTTCCTTCAAACTTTGCTTCCGTCAAAGAATCCTCCATTTGCAGCAATTACAGCATTGCAGATCTAACATGATTGCACAAGGGTTTTCTAATCATCCATTAGCCTTCTGACGCAATGAGCAAACACATTGTACCATTAGAACACTGGAGTGATAGTTGCTGGAAATGGGCCTCTATACACCTATGTAGATATTGCACCAAAAACCAGACATTTGCAGCTAGAATAGTCATTTACCACATTAGCAATGTATAAAGTGTATTTCTGATTAGTTTAAAGTTATCTTCATTGGAAAAAAAGTGCTTTTCTTTCAAAAATAAGGAAATTTCTAAGTGACCCCAAACTTTTGAACGGTAGTGTACCTGGGGTCCACAATCAGCAACAACCTCTCCCTTGATACAGAGATCGACAAGAGGATTGGAAATCAGCCTTCACACTCGCTCGCCTCACCACACGAGTGTGGGAGAATCCCAAACTCTCTGTCAAGACGAAGATGGCAGTGTACAACGCCTGCGTCATCAGCACACTGCTCTATGGGAGTGAGACGTGGACACCATACGCCCGGCAGGAAAAAAGACTGAACTCCTTCCACTTACGCTGCATTCGCCACATCCTGGACATATCCTGGCAGGACAAAGTGCCCAACACAGAAGTTCTGTCCCGCGCCGGCCTTCCCTCCATGTTCACTCTACTCAGGCAGTGCAGGCTCCGCTGGCTAGGCCACGTTCACCGTATGGAGGATGGCAGAATCCCCAAAGACGTCCTCTATGGAGAACAGGTGACTGGCAGGAGAGATGTTGGCCGCCCACAGTTGCGCTTTAGAGACGTCTGCAAGAGAGACATGAAGGCCCTGGAGATCAACACAGAGCGCTGGGAGGACTTTGCAACGGACTGCTCCAAATGGAGAGGCACCCTGACCAGACAGCTCAAGGCGGGTGAAGAGAGACTGACTGCTGCAGCAGTTGACAAAAGGACCCGCAGGAAGAACCGCCACAGACCCAGCAGCACGGAGACCACCCACAAGTGCGACCTGTGTGACAGCGACTGCCATTCGCGCATCGGCCTGTTCAGCCACAGGCGGTGCTGTTCCAGCAGAGTAGACGTTTAGGATTCTCTTCCATGGTCATCATAGACCGACGGAGGCCGACAAATGTAATTAATTACTATAGTCCACTTAATGCATTAAAAAAATTAGGACATTTAAAAAAATCAAAATAAAAATGAATGCCCTTACAGCACTTCCTGTTATTTTCCTGCATTATTTCCTGTCTACACTCCAGCTCAGTTGGTGGTGCTGATGCACCACAAGGCTTCCTTGTGGTCACTCATGGATGCTGTGTCCTGCAGTCGGACGCAAGGAAGAAGAAACACTTTTAGATGGAGGGGTGCCAGATGGCTCTTTAGTCAAGGTGGGGGTTGTACACGTGTTCTGCAAGGCTGAATTTCATTGTTATTGAAGAGGTTCTGAAATGTAGAACGGATGGTTGCTACAGTAGCCAAGGTATCCATAATGCAATGTGCAGCCAACAGAGCAGAAAGAGAGGCTCACATCACAACATATGATATGTTTATTTAATAATACAGTAAAATTGAATTAATTTGATATAGAGCTCTGGAAAAACTAAGAGACCACTGCAAAATATTTCCTAAATTAGCATGTTTACATGCATGGCAGTCGTTCAGTTTGAGTATCTGTTGAATTCCAACACAAGGACACCGTATTCTGCTTAAGGAGGTACTAATTAGGAAACTGTCTAAGCATGATAAGATGCATGAAAGCTGTGAATCAAAAACAGAGTTATTACATAAATACAGATTTCTGAGTTCTTCATATGTTGAAACTTTATTGCAGCATTTAACCCTGGTATTATGTTGAAAAAAATTACACTGATTATGTTGCGGGTCATTTTGACCTGTACTGTGTAAATCCACTCAAAACAGTCAAAAAACAGGTTAAACCAATAACAACTTTATTTTAGATTATATAAACATTTATAAAAGAGACATAGCAATACATTTTTAATTTCAACACTATATTTAAGAACAATTTTGTTCAAGTTTTTCCCTCTGCATTTTTTTTTCATTTAACTTGCCCCTTTTTCTCACATTTTCAATGTTCAACATTTTCAATGCTCTCCACATGATGGACAGAATGTAACTGTGTGCTTTCTGCAGATGTAATTCTTGCATTTCACACAAGAGGTACTTGTTTTACTGTCCTCTCCGGAGGGACAGACCTGGCATCTTTTCCGTTTCTTTACACCTCTGTCCACTGGATCCATTGCCGATTGGTTGGATGACCTGACTTTGACCTTTTCAATGACAATTGCAGCTGCTGGGGATCGAGCTGGCCTTGCTCGCCTCTGGATCTTGGGAGTGACAAGTGCTCTGCCGAGTTGTTCCAGGAAAAGCCGACGTCGGTACAATTTGCCGACATTCCATTGCTGGTTGATTTCAGTCCACAGGACATAGGCATTGTAAGCAGACACATCGACAATGTTGTAGAAAATTTCCAAGGGCCAACATGCAGTCTTGCGCTGGCAGCTGTATGTTGCTGTGACTTTGTCCAGATTGTCAACTCCTCCTTTGGTGGAGTTGTAGTCCAGGATCATGTCTTCTCTTGTGCTCAGAGATGCATCTGTGTGCATTGTGCTCATTACAAGAACATTCTTGTTTCTCTTTGGGCAGTATGAAACAACTGCTGCTTTCTCAGTGAAAACAAATATTGAGGAATGCAGAGGTCTGCCCTGCATCTTCAGAATTTCACTGGGAAGTTCCGGCTTATTTCTTCTGACTGTTCCCAACATAGTCAGCTTTCTCTTTTGAAGTTCATCTCCAAGGCGGTAGGATGTAAAGAAGTTGTCACATGTGATGTTATGACCTTGCAACCCTTCACTCATCTCCAGCACCACACGCATCCCCTGATTCTTCTCAGATGCTCCTCCAGGTAGCTTTCCAGTATACACTTGCATATTCCATGCATAGCTAGATTTTGCATCACAAGCTACCCACATTTTGATGCCATACTTGGCAGGCTTGTTGGGCATGTACTGTCTGATAGGACAGCGCCCCCTGAATGGTACAAGGTGTTCATCTACAGTAACATGGGGACTGGGATTGTACAACAAAGGTAGAATTTCAACCCATTTATTCCATACATCTCTAAACGCAGCTAGTTTGTCTCTTTCACGTCGACTAACTCTGGTGTCACGGTTGTCAAATCGGATCACACGAGATATCATGTGAAATGTCTCCAGAGACATTGTTGCTCGAAAGATTGGCCTTCCATACTCTTCATCCCATAGACTTGCAGTTGTTTCTCCCTTTGACCTGTACACTCCAGCTAACACCAGAATTCCAATGTAAGCATGCAAGTCAGTCTGATCCAGTGGCTTCCATTTCTCCTGAAATACACGCCTCCCTCCAAGTTGGTCATTTCCAGTATAATCTTCTCTATTGGTGGGGATATGACGAGCTGAAATGCTGATTGAATATCATCAACTCGTGTGACAGCAAATCTTGTAGGACCAGGAGTCATTTTGATGACATTGGAAGATAACAGTCTGCCTCGGCTTTGGCGTGGTGATGTTGACCATTTTATATTACCACCTTTAGATGCCCATGTCCCCTCTGTGGATGATGATTGCTGCATTCCTTGGCTTTCATCTGATGGAGACACAACGGCAGGCTCGTCCTCTGAATCCTCCTCATCGTCGGAAAATTGACAATCTGGATCATCAGTTGCATTGTCTTCGGTCTCTGAAATCTCTTCCTTTGCGTCACTATCCCAGTTCAAAATAAGTGATGAAGCTTCTTCAGCTGTAAACCTTCTGGAGCTCATTTTTGGTGTGTTTGTCAAAGAGATGGTATGAGAAAAGTGACAAGGACAAGGGAGAGAAAGTCCCTCCTCGACACACACCTGGGTCTCTGGCAGTCAAAATACAATTAACTGGGCAGTCAAAATAAAGTACATCAAAGAGGCATGTTTATTTTGGATCTGTACAGCTACTTACCCACATAAAAGTGTCCGGGTCAAAATGACTCGCAACATCATGTTTGTATACAAACTCTGCACATACATTCCACTACACATTAAAGTGTACCCAAATCAGAAGCCGTGGATGAACAGAGAAGTGCGGCTTCTGCTAAAGGCACGTAACAATGCCTTTAGATCTGGTGATGCACAGGCCTACAGTTCATCCAGGGCAGATCTGAAGAGGGGCATCAAGAAGGCCAAGCACAGCTACAAGCTGAAGATGGAGGAACATCTTGGGGACTCTGACCCCCGACGCATGTGGCAGGGCATTCAAGCTATCTCTGATTATAAGCCCAGCAACTCCATACCTATAGCCATGACTGTGCCCTTTCTCAATGAGCTAAATGACTTCTATGCTCGTTTTGACAAGGACAATAATGAAAAGAACATCAATTTCCCACCCTCTGACGACCTCCACCACCTCACACTCACTTACACCGACGTCCGTAACGCACTGAGTCATGTCAACGTACGTAAGGCTGCTGGCCCTGACGGCATTCCTGGGCGTGTGCTGAGGGCATGCGCTGAGCAGCTGGCAGGGGTCTTCACAGACATCTTCAACCTGTCCCTGGCCCAGGCCGTGGTACCAGTGTGCTTCAAGACCACTTCAATAGTACCAGTGCCGAAACATTCAACACCATCGTGCCTAAATGACTATCGCCCTGTGGCACTGACGCCCATAGTCATGAAGTGCTTTGAGCGACTGGTCTTGGCACAGCTCAAAAAATCCCTGCCCCCTACACTGGACCCTCACCAGTTTGCCTACCGGAGCAACAGGAGTACAGAGGATGCGGTTTCTACAGCGCTGCACTATGTACGCTCAAACTTGGATGACAAGAACACCTACGCAAGAATGCTGTTTGTTGACTTCAGCTCGGCATTCAACACAGTTATCCCCTCCAAGTTGCTCACTAAACTTGGGGACCTGGGAATCAGTACCTCCACCTTCAACTGGATCATGGATTTTCTGACCAACAGACCCCAGCATGTTAGGTCAGGCCCCAACCGTTCTTCCGTCATCACACTCAACACTGGTGTACCACAGGGCTGTGTGCTCAGTCCATTCCTCTACTCCCTCTTCACCCATGACTGCAGGCCTATGTATGGATCCAATTCCATCATAAAGTTCGCAGATGACACCACGGTGATTGGACTCATCAGGGATAACGATGAGTCAGATTACAGGGCAGAGGTTGAGCACTTGGCTACTTGGTGCGCTGACAATAACCTGCTCCTTAACACCAGCAAAACCAAGGAGCTCATAGTGGACTACAGGAAGGAGAGGGAAGAGACACATGACCCTATCAATGGCATAGCTGTTGAACGTGTCCCCAGCTTCAAATTCCTGGGGACCCACATCTCGGAGGACCTGTCCTGGTCAGTTAACACCACCAGCCTGATCAAGAAGGCCCATCAGCACCTCTTCTTCTTGAGGACACTGAAGAAGAACCATCTGTCAACTGACATCCTGGGCAACTTCTACCGCTGTGTGATAGAGAGTACCCTGACCAACTGTGTCACAGTCTGGTATAGGAGCTGCTCTGTCGCTGACCGTAAGGCGCTGCAGTGGGTGGTGAAAACCGCACAACGCATCACAGGGACTCCACTTCCAGTTATAGAGGACGTCTACAGGAAAAGATGTCTGCGCCGGGCACGCAGCATTCTTAGAGACTCCAACCATCCTGCTCATGGACTGTTCCAGCGTTTCCCCTCCAGAAGGCATTTCAGAAGCCTTCGGACTAGAACCAGCAGGTTTAGGAACAGTTTCTTTCCAACAGCTGTCACGTTATTGAACTTAGTTCCCCGCTGACTCTCTTACCATCATCTCTTACCATCCTCACCTGTACATAACTGCCCATCTAACTTATTGTACATTATTTGCACATAACAGTACTCTTAACTTTCTGCACTGCTGCATATATTTGCATATATTTGCTTAAATTGCACATACTGTTAATTACCGTATATACTGCACTGCTGTCCTTTGCACTTCTGATTGGATGCTAAACTATGTTTCGTTACCTTGTATTCATACATGTGTAATGACAATAAAGTTGAATCTAATCTAATCTAATCTAAAAGTGTCCAGATTTTACACGACCCTAGATGAAGAAAAGTCACAAAATTTCATGAAGAAAAAGAAAAGATAACCCGTACTTTTGTCAACACAAAAACCGAAATGGGTCAAATTGACCCTTAACATAACGAACAGGACTTTTTTTCTTTGTATTTTGTGATCTAAAAGCACATCTAAAGCAAAGCAACAGTTTTTTTTTTTTTTTTTTTTTTTTTTTGGCCAGTTTTCTGGCATTTTCTGTAAATAGAATAGAAGAGAAGAAAATAGAATAGAATAATGCTCTAAATGATTCAATTCAATTCAACTTTATTTATATAGCACCATTTCACAACAACAGTCATCTCATAGCACTTTCAACTGTAGGGGAAACCCCCACAATTGCAGAAAGACCCCAGCAATCAGGCGATCCCCTATGAGCAAGCGCTTAGTGACGGTGGAGAGGAAAAACTCCCTTTTAACAGGAAGAAACCTCCAGCAGAACCAAGCTCAAGGAGGGGCAGTCATCTGCTGTGACTGGCTGGGGTGAGGGGATAGAGAAGATGAAAAGAACAGACATGTAGAGAGCAAACAGCATGATGGGGACTCAGTCTATGGGCAAGAACAAACATGTTAATGACCAGCAAAAAAAAAAAAAATATTTCAATGAGAGTGATGAAAGGAGTAAAGCCCAGTGCAATTATTGGAGGTCCCCCGGCTGTCTAAACCTAGTAGCAGCATAACTAAGAGAGGGTTCAGAAACACATGTTCCCTCCCTAATTGTAGGCTATATCAAAAAGGAAGGTTTTAACCCTATTCTTAAAAACACAGATTGAGTCTGACTCCCAAATCCAGACTGGCAGCTGGTTCCACAGGAGAGGAGCTTGATAACTGAAGGCTCTGCCCCCCATTGTACTTCTGGAGATTCTAGGTATTACAAGTAATCATAATAGCATTTTGGGAGTGTAGTGCTCTGCTAGGATAATAGGGTAATATCAGGTCCTTTAAATCTGTGGTCCCCAAACTACGGCCTGCGGGCCGGATATGGCCCGCCTCCACATTTGGCCCGGCCCCCTGAACAATACCAGAGACGCATTATGATTTTTTTTTTTTCAGTCTGGCCACGCGATCGAGACTAATACACGCATAGAATGTGACATTCTATTCCACCCTTCTGCAGTCTGTGCCCCTATCTGAAACCGCCCCCCCTCAGAAAAAAAATAAATAAATCCTAGACTCACCCCTGTCAAATAAAACGGAATAATGGCGAAAAGGTTAGGTAAGAGAAAAATTGATTCAGAATAAGATAAGATAAGATAAGATAAGATAAGATAAGCCTTTATTAGTCCCACAATGGGGAAATTCCAGGATTGCAACAGCACAGGGATAGCAACACTCAGAGTAACAATCAGAAGGCAAGAGAAAAACAAGAGCAGCGAGTATACATATGTACATATAAATATAAATATATATACAGTGGGGCAAAAAAGTATTTAGTCAGCCACCAATTGTGCAAGTTCTCCCACTTAAAAGATGAGAGAGGTCTCCAATTTTCATCATAGGTATACCTCAACTATGAGAGACAAAATGAGAAAAAAAAAATCCAGAAAATCACATTGAAGGATTTTTAATGAATTAATTGGTAAATTCCTCGGTAAAATAAGTATTTGGTCACCTGGGAGAACTTGCACAATTGGTGGCTGACTAAATACTTTTTTTCCCCACTGTATATATAGACACACAGTGCGGAGCATTGTAGCTAGATGGAATAGATATTGGGGAGAGGCCTCTCTCCCCATCTGCATCCTCAGGACCTTCTACAGAGGTGTGGTGGAGAGTGTTCTGATGTACTGCATTGCTACATGGTACTCCAGCTGCAGTATGTCAGACAAAAAAGCCCTGCAGAGGATAGTCAAGGGGGCTGAGAGGGTAATTGGAGTCTCACTCCCCTCTGTCCAAGAACTTTTTCAGAACCGTTGTAGGAGCAGGGCACTGAACATTGTCAAGGACCGTTCTCACCCTCTGCATAAACACTTTGAACTTCTTCCATCTGGTAAACGATTCCGGAGCATCAGAGGCAGAACCACCAGACTGATAAACAGCTTCCTTCCACAAGCTGTCAGGATGCTGAACAGCTGACCCGGAATCTCACATACACACTACTGCACCTATGGACATTTTGTATATTATAGTTAGTTATTCTTTTTCCCCAAGTATGTCTCAGGGATGTGTGAATGGATGGGGGGGTGGGGGTGGGGTGGGGGGTGGAGCTATGTGGGAGTGTGTCTTTATCATGCTGCTTCTTATATGGATGCCGAGAGAAACGCAATTTCATCTTGCCTGCACTACAGTTGTATGTACAGCAATATGACAATAAAGTTTGATTTGATTTGATATATAAATATATAAACACAGTGCAGAGCATTGTAGCTGGATGGAATAAATATATCAGTATATAAACACACAGTGCGGAGCATTGTAGCTAGATGGAATAAATATGTAAATATATAAACACACACAGTGCGGAGCACTGAATGCAGGGTATTTAACCTGCAGTGGACAAACGATTATTTTTTGTTCAATGCAAAGAAAAGGCTGTTTGTCTCATCTGTCAAGAGGCTGTGGTGGTATTCAAAGAATACAATCTGCGCCGACACTATGAATCCCGTCACAAAGACAAGTATGATAGCTTGCAAGGCTAAATGCGAGCAGACAAATTTTCAAAGCTAAAAAGTGGACTGTTTGCTCAGCAGAATACCTTTGTACGCCAAGCTCAGCTGAACCAGTCATCCGTTCGGGCCAGCTTTCGGGTTGCTCAACTGATAGCAAGCAGCGGTAAACCTTTCACTGATGGAGAATTTGTCAAGAAATGTTTGAATGCTGTCCCGGAGGAGGTGTGTCCCGAGAAGAAAGATGTCTTTAATGCCGTGAGTCTGTCGGCGAGTACAATCACCAGACGCATTGAAGAAATCGGGGGTAATGTATATGCCCAGCTGCAGCAGAAGACAAAAGAATTTGACTTTTTTTCATTAGCACTGGATGAGAGCACGGACATACAGGACACAGCGCAGCTGCTCATTTTTATTCGTGGAGTTAGCGCAAACTTTGAAATGTGCGAGGAGCTGGCAGCCCTCCAAAGTCTCAAAGGGACTACGACGGGGGAGGATATTTTCGGCAAAGTATGCCAAACCATGGAAGAGTTGGACCTGGACTGGTCAAAGCTTGCCAGCATCACGACCGACGGAGCTCCTAGTATGGTGGGCGCGTCTCGGGGTCTAATAGGACTCATGAACTGGGAGATGGAAGAACAGGGTCTCACCGCCCCGCTACAAGTCCACTGCCTAATTCACCAGCAAGCACTGTGCTGCAAAGTGTTGAAGTGGGATTCTGTCATGAAGGTTGTGGTGTCATGCATAAACTTCATCAGAGCAAAGAGACTTAAACACAGGCAGTTCCAACAATTCCTGTCTGAATTGGAGTCTGCGCACGGCGATGTGCTGTACTACACAGAGGTCCGATGGTTGAGCTGGGGCAGAGTTTTGAGGCGTTTTTACGAGCTGCTACCCGAAATTAACGCATTTCTTCATTCAAAAGACAAAATGGTCCCAGAGCTGATCAACCCAGAATGGAAATGGCACCTCACATTTTTAACAGACATGACAGAAATGCTGAACAGCCTTAACTTGCAGCTACAAGGCCAGGGGAAACTCATTTGCGACATGTATTCCCACATAAAAGCATTTGAGGTGAAACTAGCGCTGCTTTTGGAACAAGTGAAAAAGCACAACTTCATCCATCTCCCTGCTACCCAAAACCTCTCTGCAGAGAGCCCAGCGGTCCCGTTCCCAGCTGAAAAGTGTGTGGAAGCACTGGAAATGCTGAAGGCGGAGTTCGGTGTGCGATTCCGTGAACTACATGTTAATGTAAAAGAAATCCATCTTTTCCAGAACCCCTTTGTTTCCGACATTGATGAAGCCCAGCCTTCTTATCAGTTTGAGTTGGTCGAGTTACAGAACTGTGATGTTCTGAAAGACGCATTCAAGCCCAACAGTCTCATTGACTTCTATGCCGCCCTCCCAAACAACACGTACCCTAACATTAAAAAACACGCAATGAAGATGTCCACACTTTTTGGCAGCACGTATATCTGCGAGCAAACCTTTTCACACATGAAACACCTGAAAACTCCGATGAGATCAAGATTGACAGATGAACATCTGCATCAGTGTTTGAGACTGGCTGTGACTAAAATGGAGCCTGACATTCAACTTCTCACCAGCCAGATGCAGGCCCACAGTTCACACTGATGAACATACATAGGTAAGCTCACTTTTCTGACTTGAATGAGTCATTCTGAGTATAAACAAATATAATCATAATGAAATCTACAGGAATAAAATCCATCTCTACAACCATACTGGTAGTGAAATGTATTGTGCTGTGTAGGTGCTGTATCACTTAGTTCGGTTTCTCAGCCTGCTTGCTTTGTGGTTTTCACAGTGAAGTTGATGAGAGAGAGAGCTTCAAACAGCGGTGTCTACAAGCCTACTGGAACCTACAAAAGGATTATAAGGAAGAAACACAAGAACTTTGAGAGACTGCTCATATGAGTCATTTAAGTAAGAGATTCTGCTCTGACAACTAAGCTGAACTTTTACCTGTTAAGATTGTGCACGGCACAACAGAAAGTTAATGTTCCATGGACTTTTTTTCTGTGAAGAACCCAGAGGTTATTTGGTTATTATTTATTTCATAAATAGTGTTATTATTTATTTTCTGACTTTTTTTCCTGTGAAGATCCCGGAAAGGGTTATTGATATTTGGTTATGTGTGGCTTTCTGGAAAACAATAAATGTTTACGTTTAGGCACCCCTGCGATCATCACACTTTTTCTGTTACAAACTGACCCCGGCCCCCATCAGAGAAGGCAAAAGCTATGTGGCCCTCACAGGAAAAAGTTTGGGGACCCCTGCTTTAAATAAAAAGGGGCCTGATTGTTTAGAGTTTTAAAAGTGAGAAGAAGGATTTTAAACTTAATTCTAAACTCTATGGGAAGCCAATGAAGGGAGGCCAGAACCGGAGAGATATGATCTCTCTTTCTAGTACCTGTTAAAACTCTTGCAGCAGCATTTTGGATCAACTGAAGACTTTTTAAAGATGTTTTAGGACAACCTGATAATAAAGAGTTACAGTAATCTAATCTCAAGCTAACAAAAGCGTGGATCAGTTTCTCAGCATCACTCTGAGACAAGATGCTCCTAATCTTGGCAATATTACGCAAATGATAGAAGGCAGTCTTAGAAACAAATTTAATATGTGAATTGAAAAACGGATCTTGATCAAAAATAACTCCAAGGTTCCTCACAGAGCTATTAAGAGAAAGAGTAACTGCATCCAAACTAAAAGTTTGATTTGGAAAGGTATTTCTAAGGTTTTTTGGACCAACAAGAATGACTTCAGTCTTATCTGAATTTAATATCAGGAAATTACAAGTCATCCAAGCTTTGATTTCCATAAGACAGGCTTCCAACTTGGCTAATTGATTACTATCATCTGGCTTCATTGACAGGTATAATTGTGTGTCATCTGCATAACAATGAAAATGTACACAGTGCTTCCTAATGATGATATTTTGATTTGGAATTTGAGTTAGTTGTTGTCAGTAGGTCAGAAAATAAAACAAAATTGTTCATTTTACTCAAACACATGTAAATAGGCCCTGCGATGGACTGGTGATCTGTTTAGGCTGTACCCTGCCTCTTGCCCAAAGAGACTGGGATAGGCTCCAGCCCCCCCCCCCCCACACACACACACACACACCCGCAACACAAAAAGGATTAAGAGGTGATGGATGGATGGATGGATGGATGGATGGATGGATGGATGGATGGATGGATGGATGGACGGACATACATCTTAGGCCTCCGTCGGTCAGGGTTGACCATGGGTGAAGCATCCTAGTTTTGGTTTGTCTGCTCACCTGGAGCAGCATCGTCTGTGGCTAAATAGACCGATGTGGGAGTTGCAGTCTCTATCACAAAGGTCACACCTGTGTGTAGTCTCTGGTCTGTAGGAGCTGCTGCTTTCCTTCCTGCATGCTCATTTTTTTTAATCATTTTTTACTTTATTGATCCCAAACTGGAAAATTACAGTGTAACAGCAGCATGACAGTAGAGAACCAAACGACAGAAACACACGCATGACAGACAAAGGGATTACCCATGGAAATTAAAACTAACACAACTATAAAGCCTATATACATCATAGCTTAATATATGATGACCCGTATAAAAACATGAATCATCCCATTGCACAAAGAAGGACTATCAGGAGCAGAGTGAAAAAGTGATGTACCAGTTAGTCTGTAAGGTGCAGTGTGGCAGCACAGCTATGCCAGAATACAACATCATGGTGAGTTATTGTACAGTGAAATTGCATGTGGCAGGAAAGATTTCCTGTACCTGGCCGTTCGACAGTGAAGTTGTAGTAGTCTACTGGAGAAAGTGCTCTGCTGTCTGTCTAGTGTGTGGTGGAAAGGGTGATCAGGATTGTCCATGATGGATCACAGTTTATTTAGTGTTCTCCTCTCCATCAGTGTCTCAAAGGTCTCCGGTCTGAGACCAATTACAGAGCCAGCCCTCTTGATAATCTTGTCAAGTCTGTTAGTGTCTCTGGCCCTGATACTGCTACCCCAACAGACAGCAGCAAAGAAGATGGCTCTGGTGACAATGGTCTGATAGAAAAGCTCCAGCATCCTGCTACACACGTTGAAGGATCTCAGCTTCCTCAGGAAGCTCATCCCCTTGCCCCTTGCTCATCCCTTTGTTGTGCGCAGCATCGGTGTTGGATCTCCAGTCCAACCCACTGCTGATCCTGACACCCAGATATTTGTAGTCCTCAACCACCCCCACATCCTCTCCCCTAATCTGCAATGGCTGAAAAGCCATTCCTGAAGTCAATTACTATCTCTGTTTTTGCTGACATTCAGCCTCAGGTGATTCTACTCTGTCCACTCCACAAATCTGTCTACCAGTGCCCTGTACTCCCCCTCCTTCCCCCCTCCTATACACCCAACAACAGCTGAGTCATCAGAGAATTTCTGCAGGTGGCATGACTCTGTGTTGTACTGAAAGTCAGTGGTGTATAAGGTAAAGAGAAAAGGAGAGAGCATAGTCCCCTGTGGAGCTCCCGTATCACTAACCACTACGCCAGACAAGACACTGCTCAGCCGGACAAATTGTGGCCTGCCTGTCAGGTAGTCAGTAATCCAGGAGATCACAGAGCTATTGACCCCCATCCCCCACAGCTTCTCACCCAGCAGCAGTGGCTAGATGGTGTTAAAGGCACTGGAGAAATCAAAAAAAGTGATTCTCACAGTATCTCCTCCACCATCCAGGTGCAGATGGGCTTGTTGCCGCCCTCAACTCCTAAATGGGGCTGATATGCAAACTGCAGAGGGTCCAGCCATGTCTTCACCCGTGGCCTCAGGTGGGCTAAGACCAGTCTCTCCAGGACCTTCATCACATGAGATGTGAGGGCAACTTTGAGTCGCTTCTACTGTCTGGCATATGTTGTTCATGACTCACTGCCATAGAGCAGTGTGCTGATGACACAGGCGTTATACACTGCCATATTAGTCTTCACAACAGCTTGGGGTTTGTCCACACTCTGGTTGTGAGGCGAGTGAGTGTTGTGGATGGATGGATGGATGGATGGATGGACATACATTTGCAGTCATGTGAAAAAATTAGGACATCCTGTATAAGCCTGTTTGTTTTTTTTAACATATTTGGACATATGGATATTTAATATCGTTGTTAAAAATTCTGGGAGATTCATGTAATACATCTAAACAATTAAAAATTAATTAAAGACTTTTTTTCACATTTTCTGTAAAATGTAATCCTAAGCAAATAGTGAGGAATAAATTAGACACCCCCATCTTTTTTAGGACACCCCCACATTCATTTCCACTTAAATGACTAAAAATAAATGTAAAAATGCAAATAAAAACAAAAACAAGGTTAGACATAGATATGTGAACATTTGTTTATAAAGAACTGAATATTTGATGAGATGAGATGATGAGATGAGATTCAACTTTATTGTCATTACACATGTATGAATACAAGGTAACGAAACGTGACTTGGCATTTGGGCACGCTCTTTAATGGGGTGTCCTAATTTTTTCACATGACTGTAAATAATAAATCCAGATAATGTTATAATTTTGCAGTGGGCTTTCTGGTTTCTTAATTTACAAGAATACACACACATGGATAAGCCATCTTTATTGTCATTCAAATCCATACAGCCAATCATGTTTCTCTTTATCTACAATGTTAATCACACATATATATAGAATCAGAGGGGTTGCTTCCATGCAAGGTGCCACCACAAGTTTCCCTCCTCGGTTCCATTATTGCTGAGCACCAAGCTGGACGGCAGGAAGTTCCGCTTTTATATGGTCTTTGGCATGATCTGGCCAGGATTTGAACCCCGGCCTCCCGGGTGTGGGGCGGATGCTCTACCAACTGAGACACCGGTCTGGTGGCTCTCTCTATAATATATATAAATATACAGTATATAAATATACTGTATATTGTGCGCTGGAAAAAAATCCAATTATTTAATATGCAGCTCTGGAAAAAAATAAAAGACTGCTGCAAAATCTTATATAGATATACAAAATCAGCATCTCTATAAAGCTTGTCAGCAGAGGGAAGCATGAAGTGCTCTAAAATTTCCTGGTAGACAGCTGCACTGACTTTGGACTTGATAAAACACAGTGGGAAACACCAGCAGCTGACCTGACTCACCAAATCATCACTGACTGTGGAAACTTCACATTGGACCTCAAGCAACTTGGATTCTGTGCCTCTCCACTCCTCCTCCAGACTCTGGGACTTTGATTTCCACATGACAGGACCTGGCACCTGATTTGGGGAGCCATATATAAACTCTGTGTGTGTAGAGAGAAACGGAAAGAGAGAGAGAGAGTGAGAGAACAAATTTACTACTTCCTGTTCCAACACAGGTTGTTAAATCATTTGAAAGGTTCTTGTATTATTTGAATTATTTTGGAAAGAAGTTGTAAAATATCTGAGAGTTAAATTCTGCAGAGGGGATCAGATTTCCTGGAAATGGTGGCATGTTAATTGCAATGAAATAATGAATCATCCTTTAAATGTCCCTCAAAAGGTGGGAAATTTCTGCATAGCAACCACTGCACATGTAGGGTTTTAAACAGATTATAAAGCCCTCACTGCTGAGTGATAGATTTCCTACCTAGGTGCCACTTTTATCTGTCGCATAGCTCTTCAAGGTTATCTCAAACACACAACACAAAGTACTCCCACCCAGCCAAGTGGAGAAGCAGGAAAGCAACCAAAACCATCAGTCACCAATTCTATTTCCCAGCTCGGGGAGGTGGTACAGCCCGAGGGGAGGAACACTGACTTACACACCTCTACTTAGCCCCAGCTGAGGGCCCCCCACCACCCTTGAGATAGAGTTACCACAGGGGGGCACTTGGAGGCTAAACGCCCTTCTGCAGCAGGCCCCTCAGGGCCCCATTGTACATTCGTCCCTCAGTGGGAACCCTTGCCACCGCAATCTCCAGCCAATCACCTTCCCCAGAGACAGTCTCATTTGTGTAGACCCTGAGTGAACTTTATGTGGAGGTGTAGCAAAATTCACACCAATAGGGGCTGCTATGTATTTTTGTCATCAAGATAAAGTGCATGGTAGTGTGTCACAGCTTTGGAAGTCTGTATAATGCACTTGTCTTGACATTACAATGCTTGTTAATGACTCCAGTTTCTGAGGTTGTGACCCAATTGTATCAAGGTATTGCATTTCAGATTGGTGATTGACTGATGATCTCACTGTGAGCGATAAGATCCTCGAAGCACAAACCATTAGCTTTCTCTGGGGAACTTTACTTTGTGAAATGGCCACCAGACCAATGCTTTGCCTTTTAAAAGGAGATGTAGCCCTGCGGGCTCTGCACCTTGTGGCCTCCAGCAATGGGCCAAATCTGTGCGGCTTTGCTTAAAGATACACTCCAGAGGCAGGAGATGGATCAGACCTCCTCCCACCTGACTGTGCTGGCTCATCATAGTGATAAGACTGGTCTGAGCCAGCTCCCAGTGTGCTTCCTCTGGCGTCAGAGCAAGGGAGCTGCTTCATCACTAATAAGCATAATAAGTCAGTATAACAGATGGCTTTTCTGCTTACCTTCTTCATCGTAAGATTAGTATCGTCTCCTCCGCTGCTGTGTGTGTTAAAGCAGGGAAAGCCCAATAAGGCCATGGAGCTGAAACTACGACGGAATTCTGCAAGACCACGCCCAGCCAGCATGTCCATGTGGGCCCCAGCAAAGGGTAAATCTGGGCTCTCATTTGGGTCCAGGTGGGATTGTCAGACCGGTTCCATGTTGGCCCCATCTATGTTTGCTCACATGGACTTCAGCCGTTTATCTATTTTCTACTTATTTTCTCATAAATTTCTGACTTTTTCTGATAAAGTCACAAATTTATGAGAAAAAGTCAAAAATTAATGAGATAAAGTCACAAATTTCTGAGATAGAGACACAAATTTATGAGATAAAATCACAGAATTATGAGATAAAGTCACACATTTATGAAAAAGTCACAAATTTATGAGATAAAGTCACAAATGTATGAGATAAAGTCACAAATTTATGATAAAGTCACCAATGTATGAGATAAAGTCGAAAATTTATGATAGTCACAAATTTATGAGAAAAAGTCACAAATTTATGATAAAGTCACATAATTATGAGATAAAGTTACAAATTTATGATAAAATCACCAATGTATGAGATAAAGTCACAGAATTATGAGATCAAGTCACAAATTTATGATAAAGTCACAAATTTCTGACAAAGTCACCAATGTATTATATAAAGTCACAGAATAATGAGATAAAGTCACAAATTTATGATAAAGTCACAAAATTATGATAAAGTCACAAATTTATAATAAGTTCACAAAATTATGAAAAAGTCACCAATGTATGAGATAAAGTCACAAAATTTTGGTAAAGTCACAGAATTAGGAGATATAGTCACAAAATTATGAAAAAGTCACCAATGTATGAGATAAAGTCAAAGAATTATGAGATAAAGTCACAAATTAATGATAAAGTCACAGAATTATGAGATAAAGTCACAAATTTATGATAAAGTCACCAATGGGCTGCACGGTGGCGCAGTGGTTAGCACTGTGGCAGCACAGTTTACCCTTGGCCGGGGGATCGTGGGATCGTGAGTTCGATCCCAGCCCCCGACCAACAGTGATCTGTGTGGAGTTTGCATGTTCTCCCCGTGTATGCGTGGGTTTATCCCGGGATTTCTCCGGTTTCCTCCCACATGCCAAAAACATGCAGGTTAGGTTAATTGGAGACTCTAAAGTGGCCCTAGGTGTGAATGTGTGTGTGAATGGTTAAGGGATAGCACCGTATTGTGGCTGCTTCATCCATCCAGGTGGTGGATGACCCTCAATTTCCCCTCTGGGGATCATTAAAGTATACTAAATCTAAAAAAAATCTAAAAATCTAAATGTATGAGATAAAGTCACAAATTTATGAAAAAGTCACAGAATTATGAGGTAAAGTAACAAAATTATGAAAAAGTCACCAATGTATGAGATAAAGTCAAAGAATTATGAGATAAAGTCACAAATTAATGATAAAGTCACAGAATTATGAGATAAAGTCACCAATGTATGAGATAAAGTCACAAATTTAAGATAAAGTCACAAATTTATGAAAAAGTCAAAGAATTCTGAGATAAAGTTACAAATTTATGATAAAGTCAAAAAAGTATGATATAGTCACAAAATTATGAAAAAGTCACCAATGTATGAGATAAAGTCAAAGAATAATGAGATAAAGTCACAAATTAATGATAAAGTCACAGAATTATGAGATAAAGTTACCAATGTATGAGATAAAGACACAGACTTATTGTCACCACTCGCCGCTCTCGGGCATCCACCTCAGCTGTGCGCACACCTGCACCTCGTTAGTGCGCAACTATTTATTCCACTTTGCCCTGAGCATCGGCCTGGAGCCGTCTGTCTTCCTACGTACTCAAACCCTCAGCAGATTCCTTCCTCCAGGCCTGCTTACCATCGCAACGACACGTAAGCTGTCTATTTTCTCACCTGTCCTCTCAGCCTTCCCCTGTGCACAGGTGGATTCCCTGGTGGCAGACATCCTCTCCTTCGCCATCATCATTACCCTGCAACACCTCTCCTCGTTGGATGCACTGCAAGGCACTATCTCCCAGGCTTGGGATCTTTGCAAATGCCAGCCACCTCCGTTACTGCAAGTAAGCACATTGTTTATTACTCTCCCGTGTGGTTTGTCCAGCTAACTCCCTGCTCTCGTCTCTTCCATAGGATTGCCTGGCTGCACGGCGTGCTGCTCTGTCACTGCCTTCATCTTCCACCCACAACACATTAACATATCGCATACACGCATCCAAACACATTTTATTGGTTGAATAAAGCTTTCAAATCTACCTGAGCCTGCGTGTGTGTTTCCTGGGCCGAGAAATATGTCACTTATGAGATGAAGTCACAAATTTATGATAAAGTCACCAATGTATGAGATAAAGTCACAAATTTATGATAAAGTCACAAATTTATGAAAAAGTAAAAGAATTATGAGATAAAGATACAAATTTATGATAAAGTCACCAATGTATGAGATAAAGTCACAAATTTATGATAAAGTCAAAAAAATTATGATATAGTCACAAAATTATGAAAAAGTCACCAATGTATGAGATAAAGTCAAAGAACTATGAGAAAAAGTCACAAATTTATGATAATGCCACAAATTTATGATAAAGTCACCAATGTATGAGATAAAGTCACAGAATTATGAGATAAAGTCACAAATTTATGATAAAGTCACAAAATTATGATAAAGTCACCAATGTATGAGATAAAGTCACAAATTTATGAAAAAGTCACAGAATTATGAGATAAAGTCACAAATTTATGATAAAGTCAAAAAATTATGATACAGTCACAAAATTATGAAAAAGTCACCAATGTATGAGATAAAGTCAAAGAACTATGAGATAAAGTCACAAATTTATGATAATGCCACAAATTTATGATAAAGTCACCAATGTATGAGATAAAGTCACAAATTTATGATAAAGTCTCAAATTAATGATAAAGTCAAAGAATTATGAGATAAAGTCACCAATGTAAGAGATAAAGTCACAGAATTATGAGATAAAGTCACAAATTTATGATAAAGTCACCAATGTATGAGATAAAGTCACAAATTTATGAAAAAGTCACAGAATTATGAGATAAAGTCATAAATTTATGATAATGTCAAAAAATTATGATATAGTCACAAAATTATGAAAAAGTCACCAATGTATGAGATAAAGTCAAAGAATTATGAGATAAAGTCACAAATTTATGATAATGTCACAAATTTATGAAAAAGTCACCAATGTATGAGATAAAGTCAAAGAATTGTGAGATAAAGTCACAAATATATGATAAAGTCATAGAATTATGAGATAAAGTCACACATTTATGATAAAGTCTCCAATGTATGAGATGAAGTCAAAAATTATGATAAAGTCACAAATTTATGAGATAAAGTCACAAATTTATGATAAAGTCACAGAACTATGATAAAGTCACAAGTTTATGATAAAGTCACCAATGTATGAGATAAAGTCACAAATGTATGATAAAGTCACCAATACATGAGATAAAGTCACAAATTTATGATATTCACAAATTTATGATAAAGTCTCCAATGTATGAGATGAAGTCAAAAATTATGATAAAGTCACAAATTTATGAGATAAAGTCACAAATTTATGATAAAGTCACAGAACTATGATAAAGTCACAAGTTTATGATAAAGTCACCAATGTATGAGATAAAGTCACAAATGTATGATAAAGTCACCAATACATGAGATAAAGTCACAAATTTATGATATTCACAAATTTATGATAAAGTCACCAATGTATGACATAAAGGCACAGAATTATGAGATAAAGTCACAAATTCATGAGTCAAAGTCACAAATTTATGATAAAGTCACAAAATTATGATAAAGTCACCAATGTATGAGATAAAGTCACAAATTTATGATAAAGTCACATAATTATGAGATAAGGTCACAAATTTATGATAAAGTACCAAACTTATGATACAGTCACAAAATTATGATAAAGTCACCAATGTATGAGATAAAGTCACAAATTTATGAAAAAGTCACAGAATTATGAGATAAAGTCATAAATTTATGATAAAGTCAAAAAATTATGATACAGTCACAAAATTATGAAAAAGTCACCAATGTATGAGATAAAGTCAAAGAACTATGAGATAAAGTCACAAATTTATGATAATGCCACAAATTTATGATAAAGTCAAAGAATTATGAGATAAAGTCACCAATGTAAGAGATAAAGTCACAGAATTATGAGATAAAGTCACAAATTTATGATAAAGTCACCAATGTATGAGATAAAGTCACAAATTTATGAAAAAGTCACAGAATTATGAGATAAAGTCATAAATTTATGATAAAGTCAAAAAATTATGATATAGTCACAAAATTATGAAAAAGTCACCAATGTATGAGATAAAGTCAAAGAATTATGAGATAAAGTCACAAATTTATGATAATGTCACAAATTTATGAAAAAGTCACCAATGTATGAGATAAAGTCAAAGAATTGCGAGATAAAGTCACAAATATATGATAAAGTCATAGAATTATGAGATAAAGTCACAAATTTATGATAAAGTCTCCAATGTATGAGATAAAGTCAAAAATTATGATAAAGTCACAAATTTATGAGATAAAGTCACAAATTTATGATAAAGTCACAGAACCATGATAAAGTCACAAGTTTATGATAAAGTCACCAATGTATGCGATAAAGTCACAAATGTATGATAAAGTCACCAATACATGAGATAAAGTCACAAATTTATGATATTCACAAATTTATGATAAAGTCACCAATGTATGACATAAAGGCACAGAATTATGAGATAAAGTCACAAATTTATGAGTCAAAGTCACAAATTTATGATAAAGTCACAAAATTATGATAAAGTCACCAATGTATGAGATAAAGTCACAAATTTATGATAAAGTCGCATAATTATGAGATAAGGTCACAAATTTATGATAAAGTACCAAACTTATGATACAGTCACAAAATTATAAAAAAGTCACCAATGTATGAGGTAAAGTCAAAGAATTATGAGAAAAAGTTACAAATTTATGATAATGTAACAAATTTATGATAAAGTCACCTATGTATGACATAAAGTCACAAATTTATGATAAAGTCAAAATTATGATGAAGTCACAGAATTATGAGATAAAGTCAAAACTTTATGATGAAGTCACCAGTGTATGACATAAAGTCACAGGGTTATGAGATAAAGTCACAAAATTATGATAAAGTCAAAAAAATTATGATAAAGTCACCAATGTATGAGATAAAGTCAAAGAATTATGAGGTAAAATCACAAATTTAAGATAAAGTCACAAAATTATGAAAAAGTCACCAATGTAAGCGATAAAGTCAAAGAATTATGAGATAAATTCACAAATTTATGATAATGTCACAAATTTATGATAAAGTCACAACATTATGAGATAAAGTCACAGAATTATGAGATAAAGTCACAAAAATATGATAAAGTTACAAATGTATGATAAAGTCCACATGATAAAAATATTATGATTAAAGTCACAATTTGATGTAAGTCATAAATATTAGAAAGTCACA